>BMAW01114216.1:845720-897616 GCA_019974015.1 Nephila pilipes
TTTTTTTTTTTTTTATAAATGATTGATAGTAATACATTGATTCCCTTAATATTTCCCAATAGCAACGTTATAAGCTATTGGTTTTACACTTTCTTTGAATCATTCTTTTACGTTCATCTTTACTAACGGAAATAGAATGGACCATTAGCATTCATACAATTAGGCTAAATGTAATATAGGTAGCTTTTATCAATTCCAATGATAACCTTGTTTTTATCCAAAACACTTCCACAAAGGAGATCTGTTAAAACAGTACCAGTTATTGGACAACTGATAGAATTCTTAATAGTTTCTCATACCAATTTCCACATAGCTCCTCCACAAACAGCAGTGGTATAGGTAGCTATATATTTAATTGGAGTTCGTAATAGAAACCAAATAAGGTTTAATAAAAGAGACTGCAAGTATATGGTAATCAAAGCAAGAGAGTTTAATGAGTTTTTGAAAAGTACTGAACGAAAGGTTAAAATAATATTTCCATACAAATTTTAAATATCAATAACATAAGCGTCCATGTGCGTATGGATAGAACATTTGAGGAAATTGCATTGTGTGTGGTACAAGGAGGAGATTTTGGAATTCTATGATCAGCTTCTTAGGCTTGCAGTTGCCCTTGATTTCTTTTTTTTTTATGGGTGACGTCACTCATATTTACACAGGACTTATTTAGGGCGAATTTGTTGGCCAAGTTGCTGAGGAAAACTAGGAGAGAAAACTAGGCTGGTGAAATCTCCATATCTTAACCCTATATAACTTATTTGGGAGTACAACTCACCTAACCTTCCAGAACCCTATAGCATTTGAAAACAGCGTTACTAGAGGAAAGGGACCGAGTACTACAGGAACTCAGGCGATACTTTTCGAAGTACACCAAGATCGCTGAATTGAATGAGTAACATTCAAATGAGAGAGTCGCTTACTATAGCGCCGTACTTTTGCCACGTCTCATGCTTTGTCTAGAAATAAGTGTTATGCGGTTTAATTCTTCTACTACATTAAGAAGTCCTAAATACAATTATACCTTTTATATTGATTATATTCAAAGTAATAAAAATTTTATATCAGTTTCATGTTCCTTTTTTTTAAAAAAAAAAAAAAAAATTGCAATACTTTTAGAAGAATATTGAAAAGTCATAAAAGAAATTAAAATATAGAAGAGATTTATCATATAGGAGGAGGTATTTATATATACTCAAAAAGATAGTTGCGTTTACAATAGTTCCTTTTTGCTTTGATATTACAATTCAATTATTTGAAATAGTTAATATTTTTAAAAATTATGTAATCTAGATATTTAACCATAATGGAAAATGGTAGAGCTTATATAATTTGGGAAAATATCTTTGAAAAATAAAAACTGAATTTCTACAAGTGTAATGTATATTTCTCTCAACTGTATTTTATTACCACATAGTAACTGTACTCGAATGTATTATATATTTTATTACATTATATTACATTAATGTATTTGACTATATTCTACACATGATTATTATTACATATAACTGTTTTACTAAACAAAGACTATTCAGTAACTGCAACAATAAGTTCATAGTTTATATATCAATTATAACGATTAGTATATAGTTTAGATAATTTTTGAACATAAAAATGTATTTTTAATCTATTCATATACACAAATATAAAAAAAAAATTTTAAAAAATGATTTCAGTTGTAAATTTTTCTTCGATGAAAAAAAGTTTGTATATTTCACCTTATTTAATTGTTGGCTTCTTAAGAGAAAGATTATTATAGTATATATTTTTCTTTCCTTTCATTCCTTCAATTATTTCCCTTGAGTAGAATTATACGCATACTGCAATTTTTTGCAAACGTCATACAGTTTTCAAAGACATTTTTTTTATTAAGAAGGGATAATATTTTATTACTTTCTTTCGATTCTTCTTAAATTGGTATTTAAAAAAAAAAAATCTACAGATATCGATTTGAACAGGATATACTTGATTGAGAATTTTATAATAATATTATTTCCTTTGTTCTTTAATAATTTTATGGATATTTAATTTACATTTTTCTTGACGCTGTTTCAAGTTAATAACATTAAATCAGTTTCATTTGACTAGAAATGTAATCTGTGTATGTTCTCTGTTTCTTGAGGAGGAGGCTGCCAGAGTTTTGGTTTATCACTCTCAACTTCAACAGCACAACACGCTCAAAATCGAAGATATCAATTAACGCTGGTTAATTAAAATATTGCAATTTTTTTTCATTCTGTTTCCTTAAATTTAATTACGCAAATACGATGACTGCTCAGTTTTTAATGTTTTCAAAGTTCTAATCTCAAATTGAAATTTTCTGGGATTAATTCTGAAAATTTGAAAAATACTTATCGAAAAATTACACAAAATATAGATACGTGAGAATATTGTCTCAACTTTTATTATTGTAATCAACGATATCGAACATTTTATAATTATTTAGATTTATTTTAAATTTTTTGCTTCCTGTTTTTTTAGTTAATTACTTATAGATATTTTGGAGTTAATTTGAATATTTGTTTGTTGCTTGTTGTAAACTGGCTAACATTTCAAATTTGCAGTGGAATTTCAAGATATTGAACTATAATTTTAGGACTTAAAGTTTGATTGATCTTTATACGAATGAAAAATTTTTTGGAAAATATATATTTCCCGAAAACACAAAAATTGTAAATCAGATTCTTTTCGACCCAACACATACGTATTTACTTATCGCTTGTGATGTATTACAGCTTTCAGAAAAACTCAGTAGAGGAAAAGGTCGTTATCACATCTTACGTCTAGATTTGAAACATTAAATTAGCCACAAGAAAGGCGAAATTAAATTTATTGGATTCAATAATTTAAATCCATTATAATAAGAGTAAAATAAATATTCCAGTTAATTAAAATGAACTATTTAAAATTGTGATTTCAGATATAATTTATGTTTCAATCCAATAGACAAACAATGTTTGAATTAAATTTTATGGAATGTCATTCATTAGTTTGCTTTTCTATACGAATCAAACATGAATCCAATGTTTGTATCCTATTATTTTTTTGCTGTAATTATACTTTAAATCTGTTTTACATGAATTGTTTTTATAAAACAGATTTAAAGTATAAATACAGCAAATTTCTATGCAATAAAAGCCATTCTTATCTAGATTCCTCACAAGCTTTAAAAAAAACTTGAATATATGGTTTGAAAAAAATTAATGCAGATTATTTTAAAGAAATATAATTTAATATCTTCCAAGGTATGTTTAGGCCCTGTATAATAAACATAACAGTATTAATGTATTTAATATTTGTTTCTGATAAATTTATTTTAAACACTTCAGGGAGAATAATATTTTTTCCTAAGAAACGGGAGAGGGCAATTCTATAATCTTTCTAACCCACATTCTCGTATTGTTATCCTGGCGGTAGGAAGACACTGTCATCTACTGTTAAAAAAAATTTGGTTACATTATTGAGGCAAAATGTAGAACAAAACAGAAACAAACATTATTTGTACGTTGAATAATCTAAAAATTTGTTATTAAAAATCGTTGAAGCTTTTTAAAAATTTTATATCAGTCAGATAATTTTACGACATAAGAACATTTTCAAACAAATATATAAATGATACTAACATTTGTATTTCAACTAATTGTAAAACAAATTATTTTAATTGGTTGTGAATAGTTTTAGGATTCTTTCCAAAACAAATGAAGCAATTTATAATTCAAATTTTAATTACGAATTGTATATCAGCTACTATTATTTTTTCTTTAAATAACTAATTTTTCTTAACATATAATTTCAGAAAAACACCTGTTTAGATCTTGAATATTTTTGAAAGATTTCTTCGAGAATTTCCTACATACTGTAGGAAGCGATATTTTCAAAATTTGATCAATGAAAGATTGTTAATACCCGTTTGAATTCCGAAAATAGTCGTAATAATGATCGATTAATAATATCTAAAGCAAAAATACTGTTATCGCTTTAGATGCAAAAGATTTGATGAAACGTTTTGCACAAGTTAAAACTAAATAAATAAGTTATACAGCAATTAGCTATCCACTTTTTCGGAACTTATAATTTAACTGTTAAAATTAGCGACATATTTCAAAAGGTTTGTGATTTGTTGTTGATCAAACTAAAAATAACTTTTGTAGTGTGAAGTGAGACAACAAAGTATAAACACTTTTCAAATACATTTTATCTAGCTTTTAATAGTTATCTAATTCCTTTAACTATAATTTTGGGAATTACTCATTTAAGATTATTTGTGATAAAATATTCATATTTATTTTTTGCTTCCATATAATTTCTTTGTGTTTAGCAATAAACGATATCAAATTTGGACGTTTTCGCAGGTCGACTTTTGAGCTAAATTGAATAGTTAATATGCAGCACATGCATTTCTTTAACAATTTTTTAAACATCTATTGCTTAATACAGAAGTAATGATTAATAATACGAGACTGCAATTGACACGCATCATTTGAAGAAGTATAACAGGATAGAAGATAGTCTTTTGTTGTTATTTGTGATTATGAGAAACCTGGTTTTAAAGAACTACAACGAAATATAAATAATTGTTGATTACTAAGATTACAAAGCGTTGCTGTTTTCTAATTCTAGAGTTAAATTATTCATTTAAGGCTAAAGTTTAACATCCCCTTTCTCCTGCAGATATATGGCGCCTTTCAAATAATATCAAATAATATATAATTTTAATACGCTCAAAAGAGCCAAGAACATCTTAAATTTTTAGCGTATCACTTAAATTTCTTTAAAAAAAAATATTATTTTTTATAATATATATGTATTTAATAAATAGAATTAACCCATTGAATGAAATATATATATATATATATATATATATTATTGCATCAAGTGATGTGTGAAATATAATTTAGCACTTCATGACAAAAGACGGCACTGAATGTAATGATATACATCAATTAAATGAATACAAAAATATTATAGTCAATCTATTATTTTCTATGCATGTTAAATGCATTCATAATATATATATATATATATATGTTCCGATATGGTTGACTGTATGATAGGTATCCCTTGAATCTGTTTTTAATAATCTACTTAATAATGATTTATATTGATACTTTCTACTTAATGGGCTTCATTTATAAGAAGGAAAATACCAGTTTGTCGAAGTTTTACATAACTATAATGTAGAATATATGTATAAACGATTATCGAAACTTTCTTACCTGAAATCGAATTAAATATTTGAATTTCCTATTTATTAAAGATTATATTATTGTATAATTATAAATTAGAGAAGTCAAATATAAATTATAATTTGGATTGGTTGAAATTAAGTTCGTACCCAAAGTTAATCGAGGACTACAGGCAGTGGACTGCGCATTTTTGAAACACGGTTCAGTGGTTAGGATGACACTATAACTTGAATCTCACTTCCATACCAAGCCACTGGGAGGACTTGGGACCTCTACCAGATTTAACACGTATCATACAATTTATATGGTGATTTTTCAGTATCATCAAAACTTGAACCCACAACTCAAAGAAAATAACACCAGTCGCGAGTCCGCAACTACAATCATGGACAAAAAAATTAGCGCACCAAGAAATAATTGCGGGATAGTAATGAAACTTGGCATGAAATTACATGTCGGGAAGATATGCAAATGATTAGAAATGCAGCGTGATTGAGCATTACGTGTGATAGAGGGCGTTTAACGTCGTTCTCCGTGGAGTACAAAACAGGTAACCAAAGCTTGTTTGAGTGTGCTGAATCGTTTACAAAGGAAGAGCTGAGGTAGACATGCCATTACATCGTTTTCAAAAACAATATGAGCAGCTGTCGCAGTTTAAGAGGGGAGAATCATCGGCACGACGGAAGCTGGGTGGTCAGCTAAGCGAGTAGCTTGTCAATTAGGCCGCTCTGATTGTGTTGTTAGGAGGTGTTGGGACCAGTGGATCCGAGAGATGTCATTTACATGAAGACCAGGCTCAGGACGCCCTCGACAGACCAGTCGTCGAGAATACAGCCACATCGTAAGAAATGCACGCGTACAGCCAACTGCTTCATCGGCCGCCCTCCAGGCACAGATAGCACCTTCACTAGAGGCCCCTGTGTCTTCTCGAACCATACCAAGGCGTCTGGCTGAAGGACATTTAGGATCGCGGCACCCATTATATGTGCTGCCCTTGACGCCCATCAATCGAAGCCTCCGTTTGCAGTGGTGCCGCGCACGAGGAAACTGGACTGCAGTGGAATGGAACCAGGTGGTCTTTAGCGACGAATCCAGATTCAATCTCAGAAGTGATGACAATCGTGTTCGTGTGTGGAGACACCCCGTGGTGAACGCCTCAATCCTGCCTTTGCTTTACAGCGACACACCGCTCCCACAGCTGGTGTGATGGTATGGGGTGCCATTGCCTACAATACACGGTCACCCCTAGTATTGATCCGTGGCACCATGACAGCCCAGCTGTATGTCCATGACATCCTGCAACCACATGTGTTGCCACTCATGCAACGGCTCCCAGAGCCATTTTTCAACAAGACAATGCTAGGCCTCACACGGCAAGAGTATCACAAGACTGTCGCTGCACTGTTACTACCCTTCCTTGGCCTGCCCGATCCCCAGATTTGTCTCCAATCGAGCATATCTGGGATCATATGGGACGGCGAATTGGGCATCCCACGAGTTTGAACGAACTAGAGGCAAGGTTACAGCAAATATGGAACGAAATGTCTCAAGACATCAAAGATAACTTGAATGCCTCAAAACCCAATCGTATCGCATCGTGCATTCGCGCTACAGGGGGTTCAAGGGTAATAAATCCTCCATTCTTTTGCCTTTTTCTCTGAAATAAATGACCCTTTTTCTTTGATTTCCTAATCATTTACTTATATCAAAGTAGTCATTACGTATGTAAAATTTCGTTTCATTTTGACGATTCCTTCTTGGAGCGCTAATTTTTTTTTTTTTTTTGTCCATGAGTGTATAAACACTGAACTAACGCGGCCACATTGAAAGTATATGTGATTCTAACTAACTTACCTCTTGGAAGTTTCTTCTTAAAGAGAGATGCTATAAGAAATTTTAGTTTGTGAATTATCCAGTCATTTTTCAGAAACAGAAGAAATAGAAATTTTGAATATAGAAGAAACAAAATCTTACATTCCATTACAATCTCAAAACTCAATTTTAATAGTCCTTATCACTTATAAATTATTATTTCATCATTTTACATTAAAAGTGTTTTCATGTTGATTTTTTTAATGAAAGAATGAGATGAGTGATTTTTCATAATAATTGCTAATGTTCAATTTACATCTGTTTTCAACCAAACAAACCTTCTAAAAAATCTTTAAAATTTTAATTTTAAACATATAATGCAGACAGAAAAACAAATTTTCCGTTCACCCCTTTATATACTTGTGAAACAGTTTTTACATTTATTTATAATAATTATTATTAACTTTTATTTTTGTATTCATGTTTATATTAACTTGTACTTTTTGAAATCGTAATGATGCGCGATAAACAAATGAATTAAGATTTAATAAATTTAGTATAGCCGTATTAAGAGAGATTCGCACAGAAAAAATTAAGCCAGGAAAGAATAAAATTTTATAGCAAAACAAAGCTGATAATGATTTTCCTGTTTTGAATGCATTGATTGCGAAAGTGTAACAAATTAATGAATTAATACAACAATGCAATATTTCAAATAATATTAATAAAAAGTGTGTGGAAATAACAGAAAAAGAAATGAAACTTAATTACATTGTTACAGAAATAAAATTGTATTGTTATTCTTACGAAGAAAAGAGACGTTAATAAATCAAACTGTTACAGGTTCCATATCTGCTTACAATAGATAATATTTTAACATATAACTTTTTCAAATATATCAAATGAATTTCAATTTAATATCACGTATATCTTTTGCCATCGTTCATATAATGTAATTAAAGCTAAATACATGATAATTTTAAAAAAAGGTAAGTTATGCGATTATATCTTATACATTGTCCTACTAAAACGAAGCACATTAGCTTTCTTTTGGTTATGCAAATTAATATAATGTCCAGCATTAAGGTACAAAACTTTATTAAGTTTATTTATTTTTAAGTTTTATTTTAAAATTAAATTTGAAATACATCACAAATAGACTGAAAATGGAAGAAATTGTAAGGCGGAAAGAAAAAAAAAAATCAATACAACATTTTCTTTCTATCTTGAAACATTACTTTTGATGACTAATGTTGATTAAAATTGAATAACTTTAAAATTAGTTTAAATTTTTGTTGAATTAAAAAAAGTAGTAAATTTTGATTGTGAATCAATGGGCTTTACACGTGCTTAAATTTTTACTTATAACGGGGAAATATATGCCCTTTTTTTACTAGGAATACTGAACGTGATACATTCTTTAACTTTAAAATTTCCATTTAAGCATAAGTTATGTAAGATTCACTGTGAAAATGCTGATTTTTTTTAATGAATGAAGCTGAACTCGGATTATTTTCATGCTATACTCAGTTTATACTATGTACCTGTGATTTTCCAGTTTTTTAAAATAAATTAAATGCTATGAACAATCACCATTTTATTATCTCGTCAAGACAAAGATCATAATTAAATGAATTTCATGAATAACACATTTATACGTAAATATATATAAGATAACTAAATTTATTTTTCAGAAAACTAACAATTTTCGAAGTAACCAATACAAATGATTTGTTATAATAATTTTTGAAATCTTACTGAGTAGATGTATAGTCATTATTATTAAAATAATTATCAAAAAGTCTGAAGTATTTTTAATGAATGTTAAAACATCACACTGAATCCTAATTCCTCATCATAAAGACATATTTTGATCAAAAGCTCAAATTTTTGGAAATTATTCAAGTGCTAATTTCCTCTTACTCAATTTTATCGAAGTGATTTGAAATGATATTTGGTCATTTATTTTGAAAAGTCATTCCATACAATGTAATACGAACTCAACTCAATAATGATAACAAATGACCTTGCATATATTCTTGAATTATAAATTTTAAATAAATTTCAATCTTAAGAATAAGCCATAAAACCCATTTTTCATAAGTCAATGCTAGGAATAAATAAAGGCTAGCATGGTGATTGTAATTGAAGGTATTAGTTTGTCAAAGGTTCTTCTATATATATATATATATATATATATATATATAAATATATAATCCTGCTTCAAATATTTACCCTTTTTTTTTCAGAAGATTATGAAATTCAATAGTTGCTTTATTTTACTTTTACTTCTTCTTCAATATAAAAAAGTATCTTCAAATTTGGAACAAGAATTACAACGAAGTGTAAATAGAGCAATACAGTGTACACATCGGGTTCCTCCGAAAGATCCTGTCATGGCTTTGAGTCCAATGCGATTCACTCAGCTTGTAACATTGTTAAGGAAGACTTCAGATCGTATGTATTTATCACCACTACGAATATGAAGGATATCTATTTAATAATTATTTATTATAAAGGATAAATTTATTTAATAATTATTGTCATATATTTAACGAATGAGTAATGATGTGTGAATTGATAGACAAGTTATACAAGTTTAATGAAATTTAAGTTTTGATGGCTGCGTATCGAAATTTGAATATGTTTCAGAGAAATGGACCATTAGTACCCGTAATACATCTTCCAAAAATTCAAAGAAAGATCTAGTTTCCAATTTTATAACAAATTTTATCTTTGAGTACTCAAACAGCTGTAAAATATCAAACAAGAAGTAGCCCTTGAAAACAGTTGAAATTTTTTCAGTCTTAAACCTCGAAATATAAATGGGTCATTATTACAGCAATGAACTGTAATTTACAATTGTATAATAATTTAATGGATCACAAGGCAATTTATAATTTGATAAGATAGGCACTATCACATTTATGTATCTGATAATGTAAAGCATTTCTACAGTATTGATTCTTATATAATCTTCTGGTGTTTAAAACAAACTTCCTGTATTATTTTTCTCGACATTTTCCAATATTTTTTGCATCCTAATTTTATGAAACACATTTTTCTTTTGTTTTTTAATCTCTGATTTTCTCCCTGGTCTCTTAAACATGGGAAGCTTTTTATTTAATGAACCAATTTTTAACCTATATATATATATATAACATTTCACTGGTTGAAAATTCATATCTTTCGAAATTAACGGCTCACATTTTATAAAAATGCCATTTAGACCTAATGATTAAAATAAAAACCATGGGTGTATATATATATATATATATATACCCATGTGTATACGCAAAATTATTTTCAGCACATCTTTCCAGTTTTAATTTTCTGACATCACTGTCGTCGATGCAGGTGACCACTTAATCATTTGCATATATCTAACAGAGACAAAAAAAAAAAAATTCTTAATTTTTGCATTTACGTTCCTTTTTTCCTTCCTGATCTTTTTTTTAACGATAAATGTCTTCGAAATTGTTAAATAATTGTAACTTTGGTATGATATAATGATCATTTATGCATAAATATAATGCAGCGCTATTATTTTAATAAAAAAATACAGCTGTTAATCTAAATATTTTCTGTATTACTTTCCCCAAAGTTTATTGTTGGATTATAGCTATTTTATATAATTCGAAAGTTAAATATTTTTTACATAAATATGAATTTTAGGATCCACCCCAAATATCTGCAAAACTTTCGTGTTTTTTGGATATCGTTTCCTAGGTATAATTTTTCATTGAAAGTAATAATTCGTAGCCAAATGCTAGAAAAAAAATTGTGTAAAGTCATTTGTATATTCTCTAGAAATTATTTAAATACACTTATCCTAATATTTACTTGCTATAATTATTAAGGTATATTTAGCCTAATTTAAGAACAATCCTTTTAACTATGTTGCATATATTTTTCATGGATATGAATGACACATGTAAAAGAACCATTGGATATCTACTGCACTTTTTATTGGTTTTGTGAACATCCATAGAAAATTGTTTTTAAAGAACTACATAAGAAACTACATAGAAACGCTACATAAGAAACGCTACCCCTTCTCTTTTCATTTGATATATTTAAAATTTAGCAATATAATTTTGAATTTAATTTATTGGTAGGAATTTCGAATTCAAACAAAACGTTAGAAAGACCCTAAAAGTGTTAAAGGGATAATCCCGATAGAGTCCATGTCATAAATGAGGTGTACTCCATTCAATATAACTGAATTTAGAGATCATTTTGTTATTCAGGCCATGGGGGTCCAGTCACAAGAAATGTTCATTACAGCTTATTTTCAATAAATAGAGACATATTTGTATACCGTTAAAACATATCTCTAGAATGAACTGCAATGCTTAACATTGAAGCTTAATCAACATATTGGAAGAGCTTAAATTTAAAGAAATATAAATATTTATTATGATACAATAAAAGCAATTGCTGAAAACTGCAAAAATTTTAAAACGGGTTTCTCGTATATAAATCTAAGCGTTGTCATTTTCACTAGCTGTGGCTCAAAGTTTCGAAGTCCGTCACCAATAGAGACGCTCAAGCCTCTTCATGTGGTACCAATTATTGACATTATTGACAAGCCTTAGATAATTTAGAATATAATATTAAATAAATATAAACGCGTATGTACCTAAAACATTTTTTAAGAAATTTTAAGCAGAAAATGTAGTCTCATCTCCTTTTAAATCGGTAATTTTATTTATTTTGGTTACAGCTCCAGTTTGTGACAAAAGCCGATCATTCCCACCATTTCGTCTCGAAGATGTCAATACCTGGACTTTTTGCATCTTTGGAATCTGTAAAGAAGGAGTGAGTAAAAGGATTTATAAAATTCTTCAAATTTGTATACATTCCAGATTGTTTGAAGAACAAGTTTTAATCTTAGTTTTCATTATGAAAATTATGCTTATGCCTGTAATTTTGTTACATTATTATACATCCTCAGAGATTAAGGTTTTAGTGAGTAACAGTACACTACTTTTGAAAAATGGCTTCACCCTCAAAGTTTAACTTGTTGAGTTGACTTTATATTAAGAGATAGAAATATGGGATTTTAATTATATTATTTTAATTTAATCTTGTAATAATCGTATTGTATTATATGTTTAATTCATTTCAAATTGATCAAGTGACCGCGGTAGCCTAGTGGTCATGGTCGCAGTCGAGGTTTATCATCGAGTCATTGGTTCGAGCCTTGGTGCCACAAAATACCTTCCGTATAGACGGGGCTGATATATGTTAAATCTATCGAGGCTCAAAGTTCTCCCGTGGGCGTGGTTTGGAGAGGGGGCCCAGCTCAGGTATTGTCCTTGTCACTTGACCGAATACAAATTTACGAGGCCTGTCACCAATAGTCTTTGTGTTGTTTCTAATTTGACGTTAATCAAATCAAATTAATTATATTTTTTATTTCTCTTTAAACATATTATTAGTTTTACATTCATTGTTTCGCGATATACTATTCAAACCAATTTTTTTTTTTAAAAAAATAGAAGTTAATATCAAAAATTACTCTCTTAGCCTTTCATACATCTCATGATGCAGTTAATTCTTTCCTTTGATTGAGTATGTGGCCAGGTACTGAATGGCACAGCTATATCTGACAGGAGATTGATTTTATTTTTTTTCAGTAGTAACTGATGTGTGATGGTGAAGTTTAATAGCACAAGAACCATATGTGGCTATGCTGCGCCAAGCAAGGCGTCTCTGCGATCTGGACGTTTGAAAAAAATGTTAATTTTTTTTAAAAAAAATTAGTTCATAAAAGGACAATTAATAGTTAGGGTTTCACCAGGGTGCATCACTCGTGTTTACCAAAGCAATAAACCCCAACGGAAAAGAAAAAAAAAAGATCACTAAGGTATCTCGGGGTTATGATGCTTGTACTTACCTAAAGAAGGTAAGACCTTGAAATAACAGTAGAATCAATTGAATCTGTAAAATTTGGTCAAGTCTGATTGTCAGCTTTTAAGTCTGATTTCAAACCCGATGCCTGTATTAAAATAAATCGAAAATTTAAATTAGTTTTCAAGGAATCTTTTTCTTGATTGCTTCAAAGTGTAAGCTATTGCTAAATTTATTTAGTAAGCCTTTCATCATTCACTCCAAAAACATACATCCTCATCCGTATATGTGAATATGCATTGAAATGCAAATAAAAATTCTGTAAAATAAACTAGGTAAAAAAAAGCATTGAGCTTTAATTGTTATAATGTTGATAACAATAATAATCTTTGTCAGGTAATTATACAAAATACAAAAATATCTTTAAATAAACGTGCAAGGATCATTCAATAAGTCCTTAGAAAATCTAAGAGATGATGCTCGTAGCATCGAAAATGGTTTGTTTTTAGCGTCCATCATGACTCACTAGATAGTTGTCAAAATCTTAGTTATTTTTATCACATAGTTTCATTTTTACTGTCTATTGAAGCAAAATAACAACAACTTGTGTTTATTTAGAAAAACAGAAACAAAAGAAGAAAGAAGATTATTTAGAGAAACAAAATCCCTTTTTAAAGGGATGATTAAACATCTATATTTAAAGGGATTAACACAGAAAAAGATCAAAGCTGAGTTGGAGAGAATTCATAGCGCATTTGCTCCTGTATTTGAAAATGCTTACAATTGGATAAATCAGTTTAAACGTGGTTGAAAATCCTCAAAAGATGGAACATAAAGTCCAGTGGAAGTGACTACTCCCGGGATGATTGACAAAATCCATGATATGGTCGACGAATCAAAGTGCGTGAAATAGTTGAGGCCACTGGCATATCGCAACGTGAAGTGTTTTCAATCTTGCTCAAAAAATTGGGTGTGTAAAAAAATCTCAGCAAGATGAGTGCCACACTTACACTCAGTGGAAAATAAATGCAATCGTGTGGTCGACTCTGAGGCAATTTTGGCGCTTTTTCATCGCAATTCTGATGAGTTTCTGAGTTGATACATAATCGTGGACAAAACGTGGATACACTATTACACTCCAGAGCAAAAGGAACAGTCAAAACAGTGGGGGTTTGAACGCAAAAGGGCTCCGAAGAAAGTAAAGGTGGATGGCTACGGTATTTTAGGATGAAAGTCCTTCTATCTTAACTACTTGGAAAAGGGCAAAACAATAAGTGAAGAGTAATTATTATGTGTCGTTATTGCATTAGTTGAGCAAAGAAATTAAGAAAAAACTTCCTCAATTGAAAAAGAAAAAAAAAATCTACCATCAAGACAATGTACTGTTGCACATTAGTGCAGTTTCGATGTTCAAAATCATACAATTAAAGTTCGAATTATTAAAACATCCACCTCTTTACAGGATTTGGCCCCAGTTACTTTTTTTTTAATTTCCAAACTTAAAAAAATGACTCGGTGGACAACGGTTCACGTCAAACGAAGAGGTTATCACCCAAACTTATGCTTATTTTGAGGACCTTCTAATTTTTTTAGATTGTCTTAAAAAGTCGGCGAAACGCTTGGAAAAATGTGTAGAGCTAAAAGGAGATTATATTGAAAAATTAGAAAAATTCACCGAAAGTAATTTGTTTTCTATCTTTTTCTAAGATTTTACTGAACGAGCTTTGTATATTTACGAATAGATTTTTTTAATATGAATTTTTTTTCTCGATGAATTCCATAATATCGAGAAATAGGAATCACCTGACAGGCGAAAATTTAGATCTGATTTTATTCTACAATAATTGAATTGAATACAGGAAATATTCTCGAAATAATGCAATATCATAATATCCTGTCATACTTATTTAAGTTAAATTATAAACTAAATTTTAAAAAAATGATGCAATGACAATGTTTAAAGTTTTAATTTTTATTACTTACATTTGAATTCATATGGAATACATAATAGTAATAAAAATGATAGAAAATTCTATTCATTTTTGGTATTTGATGCATGAGATAGTTTTTTCATAAATTTGATCGAGGATTGTATTGATTTTTTGTGAACCTTTAAGAAGTTAATATAGATTCCCAGTCTCTCTTTAAACAAGTCTGAGTGTGTCTGATGCAAAAAGAATAAGCAATTAAGGGATTGCATAGATGATCGAACGTTGTCTTGTACGTTTGTAAATAAATGATGTTTAATCAAGAGTACACTTTGTGTTCTTGTTACATTAAAAAAAGTATCATAGTTACGCTTTTACAATATTTGCGAGACCTTATTGTTACATTTTTGAGATCTTATGGTTCCTACTACATGTAATTTGAATATGTTCAGCGTAATTTGCAAAACTGCATAAGATATTTATTTTGAAATCCTCAAGAAATTTTGCTCATGAACATAACAACGAATTACTAACGTTACTTAATAAATTGCACACTATACGTTCAAACTCTAAGAATAAGAGAGGAAATAATAATTCTTAGAATTGAACTAAGTGTAGAGATATGTTTGGATTATGTGAAAAACATCTCAAACAAAATATCTTTAGAAATATTCTCTATTGATTGTTATATTCATTATATACTGATATTTATACTTAATTTTTAATATTTGAGTTTTCTTTTGAATAAACCCAACGTTTTAAAACAATTAATGAATGTCATATGCTACACACACATTCAGAAAAACGTATAAATATACTACCTGTTTTTTCCTATATGTATTATTTTTCAGAAATGCCAGTGTTTCCGGAAGTTTCATGGACCCACTTGCGCTCAGCACAGCACAAGATGTTGGCTCATGTATTGTTTTCTCACCAGTTGTCATTCTTCTCTCCAGAGTTTCAACTGCAAATGCGATTCTAGGCTGGATGGATCAAGAGTAACAAGTAAGAATGCTAGCTGAGACATATTTATTATTCCGATCAAGTAACTGTAAACGTTAAAATGTGGTTCTGTTCAATTATGCAATAGCTTAGAATCTGTTTTCTAGAACTTATTTAGTCACTATAATAAAAAATTCCAAGTAAATGATACAGTATTTTCAATTTGTGTTTCTCTTAAGCTGCAGAGTTGAGAACAGAATTAATAAAGATATAAATTTGAAATCACTGGAATGTTTAAATGTGACAGAGGCACAATTCTACATGAAAATTTTTGGGAAAAAACAAATTATAATTTAAGGCAGAAAATAAAAAGTAAGGCTCTTACTTACTGAATAATTGACTAAAATCATTATTATTAATACTTACAACAATCATTCAATAAACCTAAAGGGAGTACAGAGGTTTAAAGAAACTGTAATCATGTTGTTTCAATAACGATATCAATAAACATCGTTAATGAAATAGATCGTATTCCTAAATGAAACTTGGCCACGATAATCAAGTGGTCATGGCCACGAGTTCATGGCGTTGTTTCAGTCGAGTCGTGAGTTCGTGTCCTGATGGCGCATGACAGACCCGTCAGGCAGCGGGGCTGATGCACGTTAAATATGTTTGGCTCATAATCCTCACATTAGTGAGACATGGCATTCAGGAGATTGGGGTGTTAGCTCACGTGTAATCTTTGTCACCTGGTCGTGGGTCAAAATTATGAGGTGAGTCACTTAAAGCCTTTACGTTGCTTCAAAGTTCGACGTTAATAAACAATCATTAATCCAAATGAAAAAAATTGCTTAAATTTAAAAGTTTTAGAACTTTTTGAACTTTATTTATAAACCAAATATGAAATTCTTTCATATTTTATGATATTAATTTGGTATGTTTATGTTACAGCTGGGGAATATTGGTATGATGATGGAAAGAGAAATGTTTACCAACCACCTCCGTCAGGTTTTTATCAAGGTGCAGGTAAGAGAATGTTCCTTAACATATATTTTAAATTAATTAGAATTGAATTACTTCAATCAAAAAGCAAAGAATGCTTTCCAAATAGTTTTCAGTATAATTTTTATGCTTAAAAGGATTAAAATAAAATTTTTAAACATTCTGTTTAAATATTTGAAGTTTGACATTAATATTTGTTCAACTTGCAAACAATCGCAAAGTGTTTCTTGGTCTAATCTATACATAAATTTACGTGGTAAATTTATTATTAAATGTAAATTATTACGTGATATAATTATATTTAAATTTTAGATTTATATTTAAATAAATTATTTGTGGGTGAACTAACTGCTTTAAATGTTCTTAATTATATTTGGCTTACACGTTAAATGATTATTCAACTTTAACTATAAATTGAATATATTTGACTTTTTTTTTACCATGGTGGTTATAATGGGCTCGGTGGATAAACACAATTTATGGATAAAGTGATCTTATAAAAAATTAAACTTAATTTATAGTGACTACACTTTAAAAAATAATTAATCTTAAAATCTGCCTAAACTTCTTGAAAAGTTGCTTTTCAAAAATTTTATTAGATTAATAGATAAAGCAATGTGTAGTAATAAAACAAAAGGAAACAAGTTAAATTATATAAAAAAACAACCTAAAAAGATCATTTAAATTTTATCTTGTGTATTTTGTAAACTTATTAAAGGGTGAAAAAGGATTTCATTAGATCAAAGAGACATAGCCCATTAGGTCTTTACAAAAATGCACAGTATTTACAAGCATATTTAAAGACACAGTACGTTTGTACAATATTTCGACCAAACTCGGATGCAAACTGCAGCACATTTTCATGGAATATAATTTTTTGTTAATTATTCAGCTCCTCATTGTGTGAAAATGGTTTCCTTTATATATATATATATATATATATATATAAACATCATGAAATGTATTTTATTTAAATAAGTACTGTCACGACAGCCGAAGATTTGATTTCACACTTTGACGTCACATTTAAAAGCAACGCAAGGGCTATTGGTGTCGGACCTCTTAATTTTGAACCAAGGCCAAGTTACAAAACCTGGGATGAAAACTCCCTCTCCAAATTTCCACATCACGCCCCCTTGCTATATATATATATATAGGGGGGGCACTAAAGTCCCTTGCCACCCCCCTCTTAACTTTGAAACAGATGCTGCTATATTCGTAAAAGTGGAATCAAAATATAGTAAAGTTAAAATATGCGTAACTGAATGAAACCACCTACGTCACCACATAGTGGAAAACGGTGAAGTTAGTAATCCTATCTTGAAAACGGAACTAAAATGGGAAAAAAGTGATTTACAAAGTTGTAGAGTATCATTGATTTAATACAAAAAAGGCACCTTGCGGACATTAATGCGAAGAATAGAACGGTTAAAGCACGTATTTGTTTTTTCGTGATTTCCTACACTGTGACGTGACAAAACGAACGGAGAAAGAAAAAAAACTAGTTTTAACAATATACCTTCATTTGAGATGTTCAAAATTCTCACCTTCAGCTGCAATGCACATTTGGATCTCCGTTTGAATGTCACATTGCACATGTTGGAGCATAGAGCTTGACACGTTGGAACAAGCATTCTTAATGCATTGTTTAAGGTCTTGCAATGCTTGTGGAGGGGGTCACAAACACCTGCTCTTTCAGGTATCTCCACAGAAAAAGGTCCAGTGGAGCCAGATCAGGCGAACGTGGAGGCAACTCTTTGAAACCGTCTTACCCAATTATTTGGTTCCCGAATTCCTTGATGAAGTACTACTTCACTAGTGATGTCTTGTGATTAGACGTGCCGTCATGTTGAAGTCATAGATTCCTAAGATTAAACAACGGCAAATTCTCCACAAAATTGGGTATGATGCTCGTTCCGTAGCAATTGTAAATAGAGTGCTCCTATTGACGTGCCATCGAAAAATATTGGACCGATCAGTTTGTTTTTGTAAAACAAACGCTAATAGCAAATCGTATTTGATGTTGAACGTCGGTAAAGCATCTAGGATTTTCCAGCGTCCAGTAATTAGTGTTTTGCTTATTGTACATGTCATTCCGTGAAAAGCATGCCTTATCCGTCCACACTATATCTGTAAAGAATGTTTGCTTGACCTGTATCTGTTTCATGAAAGTTGCACCATATATAGCGTCGTTCGGCTGCCTCGTCCAGTAAAACCTGTTGAAGTGTTGATCAGTATAGATTACCACCTAATTAGCTTAGGATTTTCCAATCCTGACTTTTGGAGAGGCCACAGTGCTGACTGGTCTCTCTTGTGCTGCATTTCGGATATTCGAGGGGGTATGCTAATACCTCATCCGATTGAACTAGCCGTCCTACCTTAGCTGATCTGCCAAATTGAGTTCGACCAGCCTGTCTCCCTTAAATGTTTTACAAAAGTTAGAATATTTTTGATGAGAAGAATGTGGGTCTGCAGGAAAACGTTGCCGGTACAACCTACTGCTGATCGTGCCTTACGTCCACATTTACCCTACAGTAAAACCATCTCTCAATACTCAGCTTTGGAAAATCGCTCCATTACCATGATCATTAATATACTACAATCACAAGAAGATGCATTTTTTACAGCGCCTCAGGCGAACAGGCGGGTCGTTTCTTACTTATTTGCATGCTACAAATATTTCGAACACCAAGGGTATGATGCAACACTACTGAGTTGATGCAACACTATTTTTTACACGATCTACGTACTGACTACTCTATTTATAAAGAGTATCAGTTTCATGCAACCCTCAGTGTTTGAACATCGGTCCTTTTGATTGGGGATCGTAAGTGATATCATTGTGCCACATTGTGGTGTCGTGTTTTACCCGAAAGATAATCATTTCTCCTTTCGTTCAAGTTTCATGACGTCACAGTGTAGGAAATCGCATAAAACAAATGCGCTTTTTAAGCGTTCTATTCATTAATATTCACAAGGTGTCTTCTCATATTGCATCGATTATGCTCTACAACTTTGTAAATCACTTTTTTTTCCCAATTTAGTTCCGTTTTCGAGATAGGAATGCGAACTCCGCCATTTTCTACCATCTGGCGATGTAGGTGGTTTCATTCAGTAACGCATGGCTATTTTACTATACCTAAACACCACTTAAATGAATATAGCAGCAGCCGTTCTGGAGTTAAGAGGGTGGTAAGGGACTTTAGTGGGCCCCCTTATATATATATATATATATATCGAGTTAGAAATCTGATTACATAACAAAGTTATCGTTTGAAATTATGATATGATTATAGGCTGATTATATAACAAATCTATAGTTTTCGAAGGAATGCTTTTGAAGATTAAATGAAACAGAGCGTTTATCTCCCTATATAATGTGGATGATATTCTTATATGAAGTACGATGTTAATGAACAATCAATCAACTTGTCTAAATTTATTTATATGCAAACGTCACATTGAGGAAAATCTCATAGAAAATTATAATGTATTAATGCTTGAAACATGTTCGCTATTAAAATGTAATTTTTAAATGACTTTAATTTATGTATCTCAAAAGACTAATAATTTTTTTAAACGAGTATCTCTGAAAAAAATTTGATTATAAGCACTACTATATGATTGTAATCTGTAAAGATAAGTATAAGCCAATTTTTACCTTCGTATAAGGTATACATGAAGAAAATAAGAGTCGTAAAATGTGCATTCTCTAATGAGAGTGGAACAGAATTTAAAATCTGTTTTGAACTGAAATTTATTAAGAAAGAATGGTCCGTTAACTATTGTACTAAATGTAATAAAAGCAAATATTAGGTATGTTGTTACTATTTAAATGCTGGTTATAAATTAGTTCTATTTATTGCAAAACCGTGTAAATATTTTTAGCGTTTACATTTCATGTATTATTTAAATTATTTGCCATTCTTCCTACGTTATACAGTACAAAAGAAAATATTCCAACTTGTATTTTAGGATTTATGGATTAATTCTGATTTATAATGGGTTTACTAATTTTAGATATGCATTATTTGAGTTGGAGTTTTATCTGCTAATTTTTTTTAAATTTAACAATCCTTTTTTTGGAGCAAATTTCAAGTCATCAAAAATTCAACTATGATTTTAGGAATATGAAATTATTTTTTTGTTTTTTGAAAATGAAATTATAGTGTATATTTCGAAAAAGGATTTTACTTTTCAAAATTTTGTAATTATCTTCTGAAACTACTCTTGTAATATATTAAGTACAATACAAAGATGGTTAAGTATTTTAGATATGAGACTATTTACATATTTGAATAACTAAATGCAAATTATCAACAAAATCGAATCCTATCTCGTAAAACTTTTAAGAAAGTCAAAAACCAATATTGGTATGCTTCATTACCGGTGACGACCGAGTCGAATGTTGGGTTCGAGTACTAATTTCAATACATATCATTGCGATGAATAACAAAATTTTCTGCACATTAAATTCGAATTGGTTTTAAAAGTCCCCATATGGTATGCATGTACACCCATGCTAAGAATTTTTTTTTCGAATCACATTAACTAGTTAAATTTAGTTGCTGCATTGACTTATTAATTTTATTGCTTAATTCTAATTCAATTAACGTGATATTAATTTTATGATGGTGTCGAGAAAAGAAAGAAATTAAAAAATATATCATTCTTATTGATAAAAATAGGTAGTTCTTAATCTTAACCTTTATTACTGAAATGTATAGAAGGAATTGATTGTTCGAAATCGTACTTGGTTTTTCTTTCTAATCTATTTTACACAAATTTACTTTTAAATCCTTTTATTCAACACAAAATTTAAATGAACTTATTTTTTGCTATATTCTTTGAATCATTCTTAACTTTTATACCAATATATTCTTCTACTAATATCATATGATCTTTCTAAAGGACATTTACCAGGTATCCCTTATATTGGACCAGGATATAATATTCCAATCAAAGTAGAATCGCAGGAACAAAATCAGGATTTAGCTCAACAAGAACGATATTCAGCTCAACAAGATCGATATTTAGCTCAACAAGAACGATATTTAGCTCAACAATCTTCAAGAAAGCATTCTAACTTCAAACAAAAGCATAGATCCACTCCATCTAATCCTTTCTTGTCCAATGAACAGCAAAATCTTAAGGAATCAACTGAAGATGTCAAAAAAGCTTTAGATGAAATGGAACAAGAAACCTCTTCTTTTACTTCGGTTACAGAAAAAAAATACTCATTATGTTCAATAGCAATTTTTGCAATTTTAGCTTACTACAGTATGTACTTTTTTATTTTTGAATAAAATAAACTACAACTGCTTTTGAAATGTGTTTCCACTCTTGCTTCTTTCATGTTTAATTGGGTAAGCAATAATTGACTCAGGCATGTGTAAAAGTGGGATCAGGACTCTTAAGAGATATTATAATTAAGACTTTAAGGAATTCAATAATGCATATATAATTTTAATAATAAAGTAATAATAAAATAAAATAACAAAAATATAATACTAAAACTTTAAAAAAGTTCTAAGCAAAGTTTTGAAAAAGACATTTAGACACCCAAGGGGCGTCTAAATGTCTTTTTTTTATAATTATAACTAAATTACTCAGTTAAATATAAGAATTAAAGTAAACTACGATATATCAAGAAATGGATAATAGTAAACTTTTCCGATATTAAAATTAAAGAAAACTATAAATTATTAAATGAATGTATTTAAACTAAATATAATTAAAATTGAAGCAAAATTGAAAAATGATCTGGTACGCCAAAAGTTATCCACCTAAAACAATAGCCTTTTGGGTGTCTAAAAAAAAATGGCTGCTTCACAGCTGTCTTAAAATTCCGAATAATGCTATTTATTTTCAGTCTTATCTTGATTTCAGTTTACATATGATTTAAGGCAGTGTATAAGTAAATAAAAAGTGTATAAATAAATAGGCAGTGTATAAGTAAATAAGTAAATAAAATACTTTATTTTTATATTTGTTTGACATATTTTTGAAAATTGAGTTCATTAATGGTGAAAGCAGGTATCAGACAAATATTACATATATTTTATATCAATCCAATAAAAAAAATCAGGAGAACTTTATTATGACGTATTTTTGAAAATTAAGTTCGCCGCTGGTGAAAGTAAACATAAAAAATATACACAAAAACAAGAGAAATTTTTAAAAAGTGGTAAGGTACGACATTTTTTGGCTAACTAAAACAATAGCTTCTTGGGTGGCAAAAATAATAATGTTGATAATAATAAAACAATTTAAAAAAATTATCAATAATGAAATAGTTTAATAATAAAGGATTTGAAATGTTAGATTAAAAAAAGTTTGAGAATTAAACGTGAGACGTTTCTAGAATGATATATTAAGGACAGTTGTAAACACTTACAGAATTGAAAACTAAATAAAAACGATCTGAATTAAAGAGAACATTTCAATGGTTTAATCCACTCCTTCTAAAGAAATATCGGGATATTACTTATTTCTTATCATTTTTTAATGTATTTATACAACGTATTTAATGACTTTTCCTTCGAGTAGTGGTAAGTTGAAGTTTCATTAAGAACTGAAACGCAATATATATTTACTGGTAAACTTCTCTAACATAAAGTAAATACATTTCTTGAAAAGGGAAAAATACGAACACACACAGACACTCCTCCCACACTTGTGTGTGTGTGTGTGAAATATATAAATGCAAATAAACATTAATACATTACATAAAGCATAGAGAATCAAAGTAAATTATAAATTACTAATAAAGTTTTTTGAAAACATAGATTAAAAATCAAAATTATAAATTACTAAAGCCTTCAAAAAAGGTTGCTTATAAAATTAAAGAAAATAAATATGAAAACATAATAACAAGTTGAATATATATACAGAAAAATATCAAGAAAAATATCTCTTTTTCCAATATATATTTGGAAAAAGAGATTCTTTAAAAATCAACAAAAGAGAAGTAAAGCAAAATTTAACTCCCACTAGATTGAGATAATTGACTCTGTTGAAGCATGTTTTAGTGTTCAAACCTTCGCATTGAGCAATAGTTCTATTAAACAAATGCAAACGCCTAATGTAACAAATGTAAAAAACAAAGTAATCAACAAACGAAAAAAATATAAAGCATGTCTCTTAAATATGGCCAGAAATGTTTAATTAAAGCAATTGAAAATCAAAAAGCTTGAAAAATTCCACGCGAATTACAAAAGTATCGCAGCTTCCTCCGACTCAAATATAAATTTCTAGTTTTTTAAGAAATAGTGTTGCATGTTGTTGTTTCATAAAGTGTTACTGAAATTACAAATAATCGATCATATAAATAATACATTGTTTATGATGAACGTGAATCTTAACATTTAGAAGCCTTCATTCCAAATTTTGATTATTTTAAAAATAGATGCATTAATTTTTTTCATACATTTTTGCAGATTATTATACTACCTAATGAGGATTTGCAGTAATGGTTTTTCATTCTGAAATATAAATTCGTGTTATGGATCAACATAATTTTAATGTATTTCGTTTTAAATTTTACCATTCAAAACTCATTGCAAACTACAACATAAAAAAATAAGGGTACTAATACATAAAAAATAATTAAAATTAAGAAATAAATTGAATACATAACTCACACCTCTCTTAACATCTGTAATAACACCGTTTTAGTTCGGGAAATGAAATTATAGCCAAGAACTCAAGAAACCAAACATAACGATAATATCGCCCTCCATAAATAATAATTACAATTAAGAAAATACATCTATAAATTTGAGAAAAGGAGAGAAAGAATTGGAAAAATATTTTTTAGCATTTTTCAATTTTTGATTATATTATAAAAGTATCAAAAATTAAAAAAATAAATAAGTAAACCAAATAAAAATTAAATATAAAAAACTAAATGAAGTGTATATTTTATTTTTAAAGTTTCAAAAATTAGTCTATTTTATAATTTTTATACTTAAAATTCGTTTTTAAAAATTAATTTGGTAATCACCCTTAGCACAAGTATTAAATAATCTGTTTCTTAAGAATTTATATTAGTTTTAATCAGAATTAAATAAAAGAATAAATTTGGTTTTAATACGGGGTTAAATTTGTTTTGATAAAATTTAAGGTCATCTACATATTTAAACAAAGTTCTTGACTCGATCAGGTTGGAATGGGGCTGACTGGGGATGTATAGTATTTAGCGACGAATCCCACTTCCAACTGTATCCCGACGATCATCGAAGACGTGTCTAGAGTCTGGAGTGCCAATCCCGCTTTCACTATAGCACGCCACACAGGCCCTCAACTAGGAGTTATGCTCTGGCGTGCCATTTTCCTTGATAGCCGGACGCCTTTGGCCGTCATTAGAAGCAAAGGAGATATGATGGGAAGGCGACTGCATCTGACAAGGAATGTTGATAATCTAGCCCGACAATTGGAGCAAATTTGGCAAGAAATACCGCAGGAGACCACCAGGGAGCTTTATCACTCTATACCACGTCATGTGGCAGCTTGCATCCAGGCTAGAGGTGGGTTGACCTCTAGCTTGGATGCCTTATTGAGCTCGTTACTTTGTAACTATGTAACTCTGAAATAGATCACTCAATTTTTCTGAAATTTTAATCATTTTCTCTTCTGTACATAATTTTCCTATCCGCCAATTTTTGTTCCTACCGGATTACTCCTTCTGTATGCGTCGGGTTTTTTTTTTTTTTTTATATATATATATATATATATATATTGCATATTTACTCTCCAGTAAGGAAAGTCTGGTTGTTGTGGAAATTTTGAAGAGGAAAAAAGAGAATTTTTTCGGCTCTCATTCCTGTAGCTTACAATAATTTAGCTGATGACAATGCCCTTGTCGTGATTTATGAGTGAGACGTCTTAGATTTAGCAATACTTTGAATAAAGTGCTTGGTAAGGATAAAGACCAATTGCTATTTGAAGTCAGAGCAACTAATTCGGTGGTAGTAGTTGTGACAGTGCATACAACGACATTTGTACTGTCTGATCTGAGTTCACCAATTCAGCACAGCCTAACCAATAGAGCCATATATTTTTTCTTAACTAGAGTGGATTAGTAATAAGCTTTTGTCTTATTCGTTGCTTTGTATGTTTTGAGTTGCGGTGACGAACCAACTGCAAATTTAAAATACTATTCAGATGGAGAAATGTTTAATGAATACATTCCAAATTACAGAAGATTGAATATTTTATTATAAAAAAATAATTATTAAAATAAATAATTCTATTATGAATATGTTTTGAGAGACTTGCGATGACAATTTGCCGTTTTCGGAGACGAACTTGAATTCACTATCTGTAAAAAAGAAAGAGAAAGTAAACAATTTTTTTGAACAGAATTCTACTTATTTTTACAATTTTATGAACAAAATACAATTTCCATTTACCCCATTTTTATTTATTTTCAAATTTTTTTGTCTAATTTATTCCACACTATTCAAATTTTAGAGCATTTATATAAAATGATTAGTTTAGAATAAGGATATAATGCTGATAAGTTAAAATATTTTAACTGAGATTGAATCAGTGTAAAAGAATTAGAATCATAATAAACTATTTTGAATTGCTTCTCATACAAAAGGGTTTATTTTTTTCTTTAGAGCGAGTTACAAGCTTAAAAATTACAATAGCAGTGTAATGAATTTGAAAAGTTACATTTTTGATAATATTTACTTTGCGCCATAAATACGCAGAACAGGTATTAACAACATTATATCAGAATAAGTTTGTGATTTTGTTCGAAAAATATTTTTGGTTATGAGCAGATTTTTTTTGTTTCAAACTTAGTATCAACAAACAAAGTAAAAAACAAAACAAGATTTTAAGTAATTAAAATTAGTTATCTCCGACTTTTGACTTCGAAATGGGTTAAATGTGTTTCACAGGATTCTAATCCTCCACACAGAGATTATTTTATAATAAAATTTATTGATATAAAAAAAGATCCTATATATATATATATATATATATATATATATATAAATTTAAATATTGTAAAAATCATAAATACCTATTGAGAAACACAAAGGTGGAAAAAATTAGAGATGAAAGTAATTTAAAATGTTATTTCCGGCTTTGGGCAGAAATACGTTTGTTTTCTGTACAGAACATGTTCTATTTATCCTAAACATTACACTTAGCAAATTACTTAACAACAAAAATGAGGAAAACAAAAACCAATTGAGAACAAGGATACTAATCAATTCAAAATTACATGCGATAAGAATAGTACATTTAAAGAAATATCATAATTCTAACTAAACTTATTTAAAATGCATTTTGCATAGCAAATAACCACAATTTCAAGCTATTACGAAATATACATTATTAATATAAACAAGAAATTTCAATTAAAGCATTAATTTCCTAAAATGAGACTCTTTAGTTTGATATTGATATTAAAAATGAAACATACATTTAAAATAATAATAATAATTGTAATATATTAAAAATTCTTAAGAACTTTCTCCAAAATTGTTTCAATTAAAAATTAAAACAAACTTAAAAATAATTAAAAACTAGAATACTATACTTCATTAAATTATAACTTGTACATCTATTAATAAACTGAAATGTGAAGTATTATGAATGGAATATTTTTCTCATAAAATGTAGTTTTATAATTGAAACATCGTTCGAATGTGAGATATAATTTAAGAGAAAAGACCAAATTTAATGATTTATATATTTATCAAGCTTATGCGATGTATTTTTAAAAAAAATAATAGGAAAATCTATTATGGAAATATTGTAAAATTTCTTATACTTGGAGAGTTTTTATAATTTATTTAAAACTAAATTATTATTACGTAGCATATTATTAAAAATAACATTACTAAATATGAATATTTGAATATTACAACTCTATACGTACACTATTCTAAATAGAATGCTAAAATCCATTTTTCAAGATATTATTAATAAATTAAATAAGGCAGCTACTAATGAAAATTATATATATATATATATATATATATATATATATATATAAAATTAAACACATTCAAAACAGACATATTTATACAATTTCTAGTTTTGATTTGGGAGATCTTTTCAATTGCATTGATATTGATTATCTTATAAAAGTGTTTGTAATAATTTTGAAGCAAAGTTATTTAAATGTATTTATTACTTTGAGAAATTTAATTCATTAATTAGACAAGTTATTTCAGAAAATTATATTAAATTTGATAAATATAATACATTACAATAGCAGATAAATTATTACGTAAATATTGCAAGATGGCAACTAAGATTATTAAAGATTATTTAATTCAAATAACTATAATCATATTAAAAATAGCTTAGAGTAAAAGAATAGAAAAGAGAAATATATTTGTTATACATAGTCATGATTTCGAAGAGCTCTTTAATTCTATTTACATAGATGATCCAGTAAAGGTACTATTAATTATTTACAACAATTATAATATTCATGATATTGTTTCTTATAAAAACATACGTCATTATTTAATATTGTCTAAGAGAAAACTATATTAAATATAAAGATAAGAAAAATTAAAAAAATTAACAATATTCCCCCTGGCGGATCTGCAAGTAATAATTTGGCCAATATTTATTTACAATATTTTGAACAAAATTATACAGATAAATATAATTTTATTATTTATACAAGTAGATATATACATAGATGATCTACTTGTTTTGAATTATAATAAACATTTTAAAGATAGACTTAAGTTATCTTTTTTTCTACATACTTAAATTTAATTCAAACTATTAATAGTAAATATAAAAGGAAACATTTGGTATATATTTGAATAGACATCTCCTGCCGTAAATTATTAGTAATATTTATGATAGGAGAGACAGTTTTAAATTTTGTAAAAATATGGTTCGTTTCTAGAAGATGTATGCATAGTTTTATTTTTAGAGATATTTTTAGTTATATTATACGAAATAATTATTTGGTATTCAAGTTCTATTCTGAACATATTATTAGAAAATTATTTTATGTTTCTTTTTCTTGTTATAATGATTTTATTCATTAGTAGCATAGTAGGATAAGTAAATTAGATCCCCTTTTTTCACAAAATCGATTAATCAAATAGTTTAGAGGTAAAAAGTAATAATATGTCACATTGGATATGTAGGTTAATATTACCTGTGTTTGATGTAGGTAAAAGTTTTTATGGAGTGATTATATATATATTTTATGAGATATATAAATATGTACATTTATTTTTAAAACAATGTTTTAATTTGGCTAAAATTTTTTTCATTAATTTGATTATTCTTCCTTTTATTTCTAAGCGTGAATATTTTTTTTTCGAATAAGGAGATTTGTTTCATTCTGATTTCTTCTTATTTTGTTATAACGCATTTATTTTGAATGTGTTTGATTGGATCTATAATACTAGTATAAACATGCATTTTCAGTCCCGAGACAGTATTTTGAAATGCTTTATCTCCATTTTTGAATTTACTGTTCTATATTTCTCTATCTTGATTTATGCTTTGCAAATTTAGATGGTGTTTTTATCTACTAAGATCATTGTAGTAATGAATATTTTTGAATTTCTGGTTTTATTATTACATTTTACAAATATTAAATTGTATGAAATGACCTCCTTGATTTTGACGATAAACTTGGTGACCTTGGCGACAAAATGAAGGACCTCGAAAATGCTTTAATTTTCCGGCCATCTAAATTAGAGAAGTTACGGATTTTCGGAACCCTGTGACATCATACCTTGCAAAGACTAAGCTGAGAGCCTCTAAATATGCTCAGAACCTGAGAAAAAAGCCTTCCTCCTTTGGAGTTTGCCTTTGAAGTGAAATATATAAGAAAACGCAGAGAGAAAACATATGAGAACGCATGGAACGGGAAAACTTTGTGACTGCATTGTTCATTTGGTTCAAACAAGCTAATTCTCGGAATGTTTCCATATCAGATCATTTATTGCTAGAAAGAGCTGATTAACTTCGGGCTGAGTTTCGGGTTAAGCGTTTTTCTCTGTATATATATATATATATATATATATATATATACTAATTAAATTACATTTGACTTTTATAAACTGCCTGCAGTAAAAACTCTCCAGCTGAGCTTCATGAAAATTAAGATACAGAATAATGAAACGATGGGAATTTTATCCGGCTCATAAGAAATTAGTATCAAGCATCACCACTAGATGGTTTTTTTTTATAGTTTTATATTGAACATAACAAATAACTACACAATTTACCAGTCTCATGGTGACAAAACATGTCCCATATGAAACCCGAAATTGTTATTGTCTGGATGTGTAAAATGCATGTTCAAAAGTTTGAATCCACGTATGGCATGAAATGCTACGCTTATAAATTTTATGCTTGAAGCTGTTTGTTATGTTCTATGTAAAACTATTATGCGCCTTCTAATGGTGATGTTTAGAACTATTTTTGGGTAATAGATAAAATTCCCACACTTTATTATACTATTCCTCAATATTCAAGAAATTCAACTGAATAATCTTTTTATGCTAGCTGCTTGCAAAAATCTTTAGTATGGGACACCCAGTATATATATAAAATGACTGAATATCACAGTATTTGAAAATGTTGATAAAACTTTTTTTTTACCTTCTGCTTCACCTGAATCAGACCACAAAACTTTCAGCGTGCTCAATTCAGCTCTTATTTCTCTATTGGATTGTTGCTCATAAAATTTCTCCCTATTTCTTATTATTCCTCTAGACTCTCTTTCGTATTTAGAAGATGAGCGTGGTTGTATGTACGTATTCTCTTGGTTCCAATCATTCCTTAAAAATGGGGGTTTAACGAATTCATTATTCCATACGTGATTCCGAAATAACATGTTGCGACTTCTGAGTTTCATCCTATCATTGCGTAAAGGTGTTTCCATTTCATAAAATTGGCGATTTCTTTCTATAAAATCATGATTCGAATATTTATTTCTCAAGTGTTTGTAATTTGAGGGTATATTCTGGTTGTTTTGAGTTTCTCCTTTGAAATGTTCCGCAAAGTTTGACGCACGTTGTCTGCCAGGTAAAAATTGAATCCTTTCGTAGTCGTTGTTTTCATTATACACAACTGTAAAATAAATATTAGCACATTTTAATTTTATGTACTGAAATCAAGAAATAAAAAGCAAACGAATTCAAGATAAAAATAAACTCAGAATTTTATTATATTTTTGACAATTTTCACTTTCTAAAAAGGCACAAGCAAAGCATCTAAGTTTTGTGTTATTTTAAGAATTTTTTTTTAATGATTTAGGAAATTATTTTACATTAGAGACTTGTTTTCTTTGACTTTTATTACTTTTTCTTTTCATTATAAGGAATTAAACAGATGAAAGGAAAAGAAACTTAAGTGATAAAAGAAATTATTTTTTGAAACAATATAAGTCAACTTTTATCACTTGTCAAACTATGTATTAATAAGAACGATATGTAAGGACCATAAATAAATATAATTTAATTTATACTAAGAGTGAGGAAATTTGTCTAATTACTGTCAATTTTCGTTTCGTCTTATTTAAGAAAATTGTGGAAACTACGAGGGAAAAAAAAGATAAACGTATAGAATATTTTCATTTGAAAAACTTACAGGATTTGATATTTAAAATCTTCAAAGATCCTAGTCCCATTTTTAATATACAATTTATAAACTTAATTTATGAAATAAGCATATTATTTGATTCTTTTCATTTAAGAGGAATTAACCAAAAGTTTCCGATATAACGATGCCCTTGGTGGAATTTGCGTAGTGCCCATTTCTTCCACCAGGGACGTGTCGGGAAACACTTAGCTTGTTGAGTTCAACTTGTGTCGTAAACGGGTAGGTTTTGTCTGCCCTTACTGAATTACTGAATTTTTGTCACCGCAGTATCTCTCCTCGTTTTCCAAGATACTGTTTTTTAGTGAACAAGGCACAGTTGGAATTTTTGCTTTCTGTTCGGGGAAAAGAATCTCAAAAACCATTGTCATGTCGAAAAAAATATTACAAAGGTGACACTTTGTGAAAAACTTAGGTGAAGGAGCCATTTTCTTGTATCAAAAATGGCAAAATGTCGACTAAAGATAAACATCTTTATGTATTTTCGTTAATTGCCCGGAATGACGAAAATGTGTAGAAAATACGTGAACTTGTGTAACGATGATCCGCTTAATTTTTAGCGATTGTAACTGAATTGTCTTGGAGCTCGTTTTAGTGAATTTTAACAAAAGATTTGAAAATGAGAAAGATCGCTGCCAAATATATGTCTTGGATTTTAACTGGCGGGCCAAAAGACCCATGTTAGAGCGCCAGGTTTAGTCGAAAACAGCATGATTTCCTTACCTCGAGCCCTTTACGTACCCGACCTACCTCCATGCGATTTTGTTTTGTTTTTGCCATGAAGGGACACGAAATAACACCGATTTGATGACGTAGAAGCGGTCAAAAAAAGAACATGGAAGGAGCCGTCAGCCATCATTGTAGATGGGTGATGGCTGACAAATACGACAAACGATAGTTGGCAGATGGATACCAAATACGCCTATTGGACAAATGTATTATGGAGAGTACTTTGAAGGAGACAAAGGTGTTTTGTAAGTTAAATTGAAATGCATAGCTAAGAAATTATTTCGGTTGCCTTTGGCAACCCCTTGTGTATAAGGCTTTTAGTTAATTGAACCTCGCTTTTGTTCAAGTCTTCATACATTTCAATTTCTCAGAATCTTATAATTTATTCAACTAAATTTTAAAATGATTGATTATAATGTTTAAAGATCTTATATATATCAAGGTTACAATATTTGCGGATTATTCAGTTCAGGGACAGGATTTGAATGATTTAATTATTTTCATGTTTGGCTTCTCATGTAATTTTGGAAATTAGAAGAATTCTTGAATAGTAAGAAAAATAAAATTCTATTTGGAATTTAAAAACAATATTTAAAACAATATTTTTCAGAAAAAAAAATTCATTTAATGTTTTAACGCTTTGAATCGTTCGAATATATCTGATCAGTGATAAGCTTTGTATAATTTTAACCCTCTATCTTCATTATTCGAATTTTGAAACACCAGAATTTTTAGTTAAAATTATTGATTTTTAAAATTCATAAGACTCCTAAAATTACTCATAAGCTATGATGTTTGATAATTTTTATTTTTGGATAAACCGAAGAAGAGAAAAGGAAAAATTAAATTAAATTAATGCAATATTTTGTTGCTATTAAATACGAGAATGATTCAAAAAGTAATTGTATTTGAAGACAGATGTCCCCATTAAAGTAAATTGCTGTAGTCATTGAGTGTTGCCATCTGTTAAATGGATCCAAAACAAATTTGAAATTGATTCATAAGTTAGTTTTGATATAGTAGTCATTTGCAGCCAAATCAAAATTCGATTGCTATCGCGTCGAATTGTCGACGCCATTTTGAGTCGAGTTGTCGTCGGTGAAACCTGGATTCATCATTATGCACCGAAAATCAATCAAAAATCAAAACGTTGGGCTGCTTCCGGCGAATCTTTTTTTTAAAAAATGAAGATGATGTCTTCGGCCTGAAAAGTTTTTGCGAAGAATTTTTGAGGTGTGAAAGGTGTCATGATCACGAATATAAGTAACTGAGATTTAGACGGCTGTCTAGTGAGTCATGATGCTTACTAAAAACAAAACATTTCGATGCTACGAGGCGCCATCTTTTGGAATTTCTAAGGACATATTGAGTGATCCTCGTAACTCATTTATAAAATCATCTGTGAATATTTCATTGTTTGTGATACAATTATTTTCTTTAAATCTTTAAATCAATGACATTAAAATTCAGAGAATCTTACAAATTTTATTGCAGCAAAATGAATCTTTTAAATAAATTTATGCTTTTCATTGGTCAAACGAATATATGTTGGATTGGGTTTTAATAATTATGATTCAATAGAGCAACTTATTGTTTTAACGATAAGATTGATATTGGTAGAAATTTGTACACTTCCATTAGATATTTTTAGTGATATTTAATTCCCAATTTTTTTACATTTTAAATTATGAAAATATCATAGATTCGAATTCTTTGACACAGTTGAGACTTATTCTTCAGAAAAAAGAGTATGAATATAAATTAATGAATATGTAGGGGATTCAAAACCCATAGAAGGGATATTTTAACAATTTTATCTGAATCTTTACAATTGTCAGAATTATAAGATGGGTCAAAATATATTTTGCAGTTTTTAATTATATAACTAAGGGAAAATGTTTTTTTTTTGCTTTGTTATCAGAATCTGAAAATCCAAGGGCTGAGATTTTAGTTTCGAAAAAATATATAACAGAGGAACATGGGAAACTCATCCAACGTTAATAAGCCAAAAAAGCTCCCCTGTGCATATAAGCTCCATTTCATGTAAGAAAACTCCTCTTTAAGTCTATGAAGTCGGTCTTGATTAAATGCTCCGTAACGCTAGGATCTGTCAAAGAAATATCACGAATTGGAAGACAATATTGATCATGTCGGAGAAAGCATTTCTGAGTAATCAGCTACACAGACTTGATGTAGTTCTCGAGAACTTGGAATCACCCTCATGTTCCCCTGATCTCCCAGCACCAATTTTTTTTCTCTAGAGGTACATTAAACGTCATGTTTTCACCAATAATTCTAAAACTATTGTTCATATCGAGACTCAATTCTGTCAAGAAGTTTAAAGCATACAGCAATAAACATTGAGAACAGCTATGAAAAACATGAGAGAAAAAACTGTATTTGAGAACTGCACTGAAAAATGTGAGACAGAAAGCCAGTATTTGAGAACTGGACATTGATGCTTGTTTAAGATACATTGTTTTCATCAATTAAAATTTTTTTAAAATGTACATATAATTTTACTGAAAGAATAATTTAATTTCCAAATTTTCCCCATTCTTTAACTCAAAAGTAAAGAGTTCATTCTTATTTTCTGATGCAAGTGTTCAGATTATCCGTTAATATGTAATTAATTTCTCATTAAAATATGCAGAACCTGCGTTTCTCACGATCTGATACCACTAGGTATAAACCATACCAGACATTTGGATGCCATCAAAGTCTCTCAGAATACCTTCATCTTATACTCCGAGAGTTATTACGTAATTTTGGGGGTGAAGCTACGCTTCTTGCATTATCCATTTTAATAATTATACTTATTGCCTCTCTCTCGTATCAAAATGAATAAACAATTTTAATTGGAAAATGGAGTATAAAGTCATTTTTGCTTGCCCCTTCCCTCCTATGATATAAAAGTTGATTGTTAATTTCTACCTGCAGGCTCTCCATTTTTGATAAAATACACATTTTTTTCTTGTTGATAATTTCTTTCTGGTCTTTCTAGATCAAAACTTTTGAAGTAATTGTTCTGTAAATTCAGAAACTGGTGTCCACGAGCTCCACGTAGTGAAACTGGGTTATTGACCAAATGAAACTCCGCAGGCTGTATTCGGTTCGACCTTCTTAAAAAATATTCTTCTCTCTTTGAATCAGCTAATTCTTTTCTACCATAGCTTCTGAATGAAGCATTGGTAGTAGCCATCCTTCTATTGTTTCCACCAATTACTTCGTAATCTAAAAGCAAATAAAAATACTGAATTTAATTATTTAAATGTTGCTGCTGAGAAAGAGAAAATGAAACGAAAGCTTTTTTCTACTTTAATAATTTTTAATAAATCTTTTCAATTAAATATTAATTCAAAACAACTGCTACAAGATCAATTTTATTGACGTATCATACTTAATATTGACTTCAAGAATACGTTAGAAAAAATTTAATGTTACTTTTTATTGTGTTAAATGAGAAAGAGTAAGTGTATTTCACTCTGTAAAAAACATGCATGTTTTCTCCAGAGTTTGTCATAATTGGATTAAAATTAAATTACTTATTTATTATTTTTTTTTCTCAAATTAAAAAAAAACAACAACATTAAGAGTTAATTTGGAAAAAAAAACTTATCCAATACCTTTACAAAATGTAATTCTATTCTAGGAAGTTGCCTTGATATGTCTCTGTATTTTCATAATTATTGACATTACTCAGATAAATTTTTAAATGCTTTTGTTAAATTTAATTATATTATAAATTTAGTATACGTTTTTTTTCTCAATTTCCAATCTTGTTTATGCTGTTGCATTTATTTGTATTATAATTTTTTTTTATTTAAATACAGATTTAAAGCAGCTATTAAAGGCAATTTTATTAATTAATAACAGTTTTAATTTTAATTTTTCTTATTTAATATTATTTTAAATAGTTTTATATATTGTATTAATTTACAGAAACTCTGATCAGATTCAACATCAAAAATTTTTAATATTTAATTAGGGTCAAGATATATTAATCTGAATTTTTTTGTTCAATAAAAACAAGTTTTTGAGGAATAATACTATTAATTTTCTGAACGTTTATTTTATTCTAAAAACCTGGTCTTTTTCTGCACTTAGGTTTATGGTGAATTTTCAAACATTTTTATTAATTAGGATTCTGTTCTTCAGAATGTATCAGGCCAAAAGCACACGAAAGAGGATGAAAAGAGAATGGAACTTATATGTAGCTTTAGAGGAATATAAACTGATATTCAAAATTTGGTGGTGATAGTTTTCTATTTAAAAATTTTCATTATGCATGTTTTTAATTAATTTTTATTTAATAATTTCTTAATTTTAATTTATAATTGTAAAGATTTTAGTCTAATAAGTCTTAGATTAATTAACTAAACTTCTATAATATAAAATATGTTGAGAAAATCCATGAAAGCTGCTGGTTGTACATTTTTGACATAAGGATTTATAAAAGATTAGTAAGTAAATATATGCCTACTTCCTGAAAATGTTTCTCGAATGATAGGAGTTTCGATTTCGTCTATTGTCATAAAATCAGTTGGCGGTGGTCGGTAGTTGTTATCTAGACCTTCATCATAAAAATAAATTCCACCTAAAATGAAATAAATTGAAATGCCCAAAGTATTTTCCAGAAACAAAAGAAGTGATTTAATAGACTTAAGTACATTGTTATAATTGACCTAAATTGAGCTTTCTGAGTTTTAAAAAAGGTTGATAATTCTTGAAGCGTCATTAAGGATTCCGCTAGATAACAATCTCATTTTAATTTTCTTGAGAATCTGTTGAATTTCGGAGTGATTATCATTTTATGTAGCTAGTTTGACATCTAATTTTGGGACTGTAATAAACTAAACATAATTTTGCTTACTTGAAGTGAAATTACATAGCCAACACAGCCTGTTTACACATTGGAATTTTTTTTTTTTTTTGGAACGAACTGATAGTGTTACGAAAGTTCAGTCGTGTGGATGTACGTGAAAACAGTCCAGAAAGGGAGATAATGGCAACAAATAACTCTTTATTTCTCAAATATTTAGGACAAATCGAATCACAGGAAACAAACTTAGACAGATTAGGGGCACGGCAGGAGTAAGCACAGTACTTGTGCACATCAGCAAAACAAAAAAAAAAAAAAAAAAAAAAAAAAAAGGCACTTTTAATAACAGTAACAGCACTTTCAATAACGTTCAGCTCTCCAATTTATTAGTTACCATTACGGGTAAATCTCCGAAGTAAATATTTGCGCTTCAAACGCAGATTCCGACAACTTTTGGCAGATTCGCTCAGACATCGCATCTCTTCGTTTTTATAGCTGTTCCGACCAAGTGTGACATCACACAGAAAACTCAGGAAAAAAACCCATAATTTTTCTTCTAATTTAAATATCGACATAATTTCAGCACTTTATAAAACATTTTGTCGTCAAAATTACCAAGTCACTAGAATGGTTACGAAATTCGTCGCCAAGGTCGAGAGGGTATTGTTTAAGCTTTCCTTGATATCCAATCAATATCTGTAAATGTCATTCATAACAGTTCCTTTGCAGGGGAGCGTCACTGCAGATTTGTAACATTATTGATGCTTTATAATTTAGTATTATTGCAAGAATAAGTAACTACAAAATAAGGAAACTGATTTAATGAATATTACTACTATACTTAATTCAAAAATTTAATTATGATAACTATCAAACTTGTTAAGAAATTAAAAGTGTTTAAAATTAAATATTATACAGAAAAAATAGGTTTCCCAGAATTAAAAAAATCGATGATTTTTTTTTTCAAACAGATCTTGTTTAATTCTATTAAATAATTAAATATAAATGAAAAAAAAAATCTAAAAATCTAAGTATTGAAAAAATTTTAACTTTGGGATATTTGTTAAGTTCCCCATATCACTAGACAATGGCAATTAGTTAGTCGACGTAATCCTTATTTCTTTTTAATAAGGTTTTTTAGTTATTAGACTAATGTTTATTGAAACATTTATTTTGCTGCCTTTTTTTATACGCCAACTTAAGCAAAAGTTTATATTTTATCCCCTATATTTTTCGTGATACTTTCGAAATCATAATGGTAGAATTTAAGTTCCAATTAATATCAAAAAACTGAAATGAAATAAGGTACTTACTAGTAACGGTTTTGCCATAGAGGGAAGAATCACAGCCGCAATGAAGACTCGGAAGCTCATATTCACACCCAATCAGAAAACAATAGAAGAGCCAACAGTTTCCATGAAACATATTACACTTGTCACCTAGGAAATTTTGGAAGCACATACACTCCTAAAGGGGAAAAAAAACCTTTAGAATAAATTTTATATAATATTTTCTCTTATTTAGGGATCTGGAGAGAATTAATGCATATCGAGGACTAATGAAACCCACATCAAATGTCACACAAATCCTGTCACTACCAACTGCAAAATTTCCATGAGAATATCTTTTCTTTGTATGACTGAAAATGTTGTCTTATAAAGGAATTTCATAGCTAAACATTTTAAGAAGCGTGTGAATAAAAAACAGGATAATTAAATCAGATTCTTCTAATTTATATATTTTTAAGCCTTTTTGAATTTATTTATTCACATCTCAAAATCTCTTTCTAATTTGAAATACATTCATAAAACTGAAACTCCATATCTGTAGTTAATTTTTATAGTGTTTAATAGAAAAACTGATAAATATTAAATTGGTTTTTATAATTAAATAATGAATGTAAAATATTGTATAAATTAAAATTCAGTAAAAATATTGTATAAATTAAAATTCAGTAAAAATATTGTATAAAGTAAAATTCAATAAAAATACTGTATAAAATAAAATTCAGTAAAAATATTGTATAAAGAAAACAAACTTTTTAAGCAAAAAATAATTACGTTTATTCTTTTGTTAAAAAAAAAAATATTTCGGCCATGTTGTTTTTTCTTTAAGTATTGCTTGAATGAATATTAGATACTTATGAAGTAGACTTTATAAATACCTTATTCTAAATTGTATGATTTCAGAAGCGAGGAAAAAAAATCATGACACTCGGTACGCTTTAAAAGAATATAGTCCGTTATTGTATTTTTTGACAGTTGTATTAAAATATTAGAACTGAAAGGTAGAAAACTTTTTTTTTATTGAAAAAATACGATGAAAGTAAGAATTTCGTTCGTTTCATTCTCAATTAAAAAAAAATCAAATGAGTTTAATGCAAAATGGAAAGTTGCCTGTTGCATTAAAAGTAGAATTTTGTTAACAATACTAATCTATAAAATATCCTTCTTACATTAAGGAAATATATGTTCTATATATCTAAGGAAATATATATTCTTCAATATCTAAAAAAAGTAAGCTTAAATCAGAGCGAAAAAAAATAATAAACTAAAATCAAAACTTGTAGTGAATTCTGATTGAATAGGATTTAGATAAGTTAAAAATACTTTAATAAAAATGTTAAACACTTATTTTTGATGCGCACTTTATTTAATTATATCTAAAGAAGTCTGATGTTTGAAGAGAGATATGGATTTTTATAAACAAACTTTATCAAAGTAATTGTGTTTATTTAGCTATTTTACTACACTTTAAGTACTTATCTATTGTGTATGTGTCAATTACGAAAAATAAAGTTACTGTCATTTAATACTAATCTGTGTTGTTCACTATTAATGAAATTTATTTTTTTTGTAAAATATATAAGAAACGCATTTATGTTTAGCATGTGCATACTATGATCAAAATTATTTAAATGGTTGAAAAATAATGTTGTTTATAAAAAATGACGTTTTGCATCAGTATCGTTTCATCTTTGTAGAATTCAGATTATTATTATTTTAGTAAACGCATTTTTTTTTAGATAAATTTAGCTAATTTGAGAACGTATTTTAATTTAAGTATAATTGTATGTACATCTCGTATTGGGAAGACAATAAATTAATACTGTACTCGTATTAATATTTAATGCTGATTTATTGCTAAATTTTATTCCATTATTCTTAATTTTCTGTTAGATAGAAATGTTGTTCAGTTTATTCTTTTGACGCCTTGATTTAAATTTTAAGTGCATCAACTGTGTCTGTTTATTTAGTGGAGTTAAAATAATGAAGAAAACTCTCGCATCTCGAAGGTATGAGATGACTTTAATCCAGGAAATTTTTGAATAATTCCATTTAAATTAGAATCCCATAAAATGTATTATCAAGCATAAGAACTTGACACTTAAATACGTAATTAAAATTTTTTAAAAGTGAGGTTTTTAATTTAACTCCAGGTTCTGAACTCAAGTCTAATGTGAGTTTTGATTTTTACTTAAATGTAACCTTAAGATATAAAGTATTTGAATGGTCCATTTATTAAAATTTCTTAAGATGTTTTTCTGGTGTATTATATATATATATATATATATATACATACCTGTGTGTGTGTTTATTAAACATTTTAAATGTGAAAAAAGTAGTATTATAATTGATTTGTTGGAGTCATTGTCATTTGACCTTGATTTGTTATTAGAGAATGTTTAAATTGAATTTCAAAAATTATTATAAAGTTGCTAACTTTATTCATTATTATTATAGATGAAGTATCAAGTTTTTTTTTATTTCAGAGAAAAAATAAACTGTAGAAGTTATAATCAAATTTATAGGCGATCTCATCTGCTTTTAAAAACGTTAATAATCCTCAGAGAAATTAATTTTGAATTTTTTTTTTATCAACCAGGAATTTCTTAGGTATGTAAAAGTTTCCTTCATTCAAAATATGAATGCTATACAACAATTCATCCAAGTAACCAATGCACTAACTAGCATATTGTAATCATTTGAATACTACTTGCCAAAGTGCTCAAAATGATATTGTAGTTATTTTGCAATTAGAAATAATACTTCTTTAGCTGTTTGTATATAACAGTAAATATACTTCATTTGAGATGCAGGCGTTTTAGGACTGCCTTTCAGAAAAAATTTAGCGTTGTGGGAGTATCCCTTTTGCCATTTCTTTTCATTATAACTTGTATACACCCTGTAGTACTCGTATTACACTTTGATAACTATTGACACAAGTAATCTTTGCAACATGGATTAATTTATGTTTTTATAATATCCATATTTATTACTGCCTTATATTTATTTATGAACGAAAAAGGAATATTTCATACAACACGGAAATGTTCAAGAAAGAAGGTAACTTACCTCTGATAAGCAGACTCCCATAGCGCAGAAGCTCCATGTTCTTGGGTCATTTATTTCAAATGAGACAGGTTTAACTTCACCACAACTGACCTCTAATAAAATATGTGATTAAATGTCAGGCTTATGTAACCCCAAAATAAAAACAACTTTTGAACGATTTAGTTTTTTTTTTACGGTAGTGGTTCAGCAATATACCTTCAGTACAATCATGCAAATGATTGCACTAGTTAACTAAATATTATCTTTTTCCTTTTCATTCTTGTTCGGTATTACACGAGTATACATTTTTGGTTCTAGTATATCATAAAGTTTATGTATTAAGAAAAAATGTAAGATGTTTGTTGAGTAAGAAGTATATTTGAGGAATATATAGTATTTTTTAGATTGTGAATATTAAAATGAATTGTGTTTTAGGGAACAAATCAATTGAACTTTTTTTTTTATTTTATGACGTGGAGACTAAATGCGATTAATTCGGCATAATTTTATGAGGGAGATTTTTTTAATCAGATAAAACTTTCCCATTTCTATAATTCGAATGGCTTTACGTTTCATTGTTAAGATATCTAAATGATCTGAAAATGTATTTGATTACTCATATTCTGATATTAGAGTGGATTTTTCAGATATCTATAATCTTCATTTTAAGGATTTAACGAAAGTGATTTGAACTTATAATTACAAAAAATGTATTATATATGTTATTAAATATATAGAATATTCCAACTTGTTTCAATAATTTCGGAAGAATTTAAATTTAGATTGACAAAAAGAATACAAAATTATATTTATTGATAAAGTTGAAAGACAATAAATTCCAAAATTTTCCACTTTGAATGATAGCATATTTATTTGTTACCATTCTCCTTTATTTTACAAACTAATTTCATAATCTTCTGTTGATTAAAACTTTTTCGCTATACATTTGTACAGAAAGTGTTAAAACTTCCAATCATTTAATTCTTTTATTTCTAGAATTGTTCAGATATTGTATGGATAAATTCCTTTATACATTACATTCATTTTACATTTAAACGAAAGGAATCTTCTCTTTATGCTCAAAAATTTAGTTTTAAAACGGCTCACCATTTTTTTTTTACCTGAAAGTATAATTTTGAAAAAGTCATGCACATATATGTCCAAATTTCTGTCAGAAATCTTCGTTTCAAATTCCAGAATTATGTATGCATTAATTAAATCAGGATGCATATATATACATTGATATACATGCATTGATTAAATCAACACAATAGCATAAGTTTATCTCAAGGCTATCTCAATTTATTTTATGAAATTGAAATTTACAGAATTTTCCATTATATCTGACTTAATTCTGAAAAGTATTTTAAATTATTTTTAAAAACTATCTTTCTGCTATTATTTTAGTTTTATTATAGGGCTTTTCATTATTTAAACTTGTCTAACGTCTTTTTCTATATGATATTTAAATTTTGTAAGAATTTTAATTTCTGTTTTTCTTCTTAAAACGATTGCAAAAATTTTAAATTTTTAAGTGTGTTGATAATAACCTTTTTAGATCAGGATTAAAATATTTTTCTTTCTCTTTATGTCTTAATTTTTTTACTAACATTTATTTTAGATTCGAAACAGTCTAATAATTTTCGTTAGAAATTTCTAATTTCTTAGTTCTCAAATTGATGATACTTTGTGAACAGTATGTGTGAGTAAATTAATGAATCAATTAATAGCCTCTTGAAGAATCTAATAAAGATTATTGATAAAAATAATTGGTAAACTAAATTCCTTTCAATGGAAAATTTGTATTACATTTTGAAAGATGAAACAAAGAAAAACTTTTAGTTCTTTGTGAAATATATTATAATCCACATCAACAATATTACTAATCTATTACTATGCAAAAAAACTTTAATTTCGCATCGGATAATAATATGACCTTTGATCACAGAATGTAGATTAAAATACAAATATTGAGATTACATTTTAAGTTATAACATTGTAAGGTTATAGATTATTAAAGTCTGATAATAAGTACCTTTAGAATCCTTTCGAACAAGAGCAATTAGTTGCATATATCTAGCAGGAGAAAGAGCAGCTACCGGTCTTTGCATGACATAATCATCGTCATTATTATTTGGGCATGTCATAATTTTCTTAAGAATATTTCTCATAAAATCTTCAATGGGATCCATTTCTGATACGGGTATTAATAGCCAAAATATAGTTAGAAGAATAAAGAATCCAATTTTCATGACATGTCGATCCCTGAACCATTTAAACGTATTTTAGCTGGAGTTGAATTTATAACCAATATTTTTTCTAAAACAGAGGAAAAAAAGAATTTATTCACAAAAGTAAAATGTTTATATGTACCTCTTGAGTTTTTATATTAAGCTGATACAATTTGTTGGTAAAAAGATCAAAAGATTTTGTTTTAGAATTCGTACTTAGGGAGTAGCTAAACTTTTCATGAATTCAGTAGAAAGAATTTTATTCGATAGTGAAAAGGAAGCTTAAATATCTTTTAAGAGTTTGGGATTCTATGTAGTAAAAAACAATAAATTATTAAATTTCTTGAGGAAAAGGATGTTATATTATGAAAGAAAAAAAATTCGTGGAATATTCTAAAGACATATTATTGACGTAAAACAAAATATTTATACTGAAAGATTTCATTTACGTGCATTTTATACATTTCAATCTAAAATGTTATTGTGTGACTGTAATTTCTAAAAAAAATATAGAAAAACAAAGTCAATTTAAATAAGCCTGACTCTAAAATTAAGTAAATATACTTGAGCTATATATCTTTGAGTAAGCATCTAGAACTTTCTGCTATTATTTCTTTTAGCGATAAATGCAGATAAATAAACAAATAAAAATAAAATAAAAAATAGACCCCTCCCCCAAAATTTGTTTTTAAATTATAAACAAGCTGATCGAGTAAAAATACGAAATATACACTCATGGACAAAAAAAATTAGCGCTCCAAGAAGGAGTCGTCAAAATGAAAAGAAATTTTACATACGTAATGACTACTTTGATATAAGTAAATGATTAGGAAATCAAAGAAAAAGGGTCATTTATTTCAGAGAAAATGGCAAAAGAATGGAGGATTTATTACCCTATTGAACCCCCTGTAGCGCGAATGCACGATGCGATACGATTTGGTTTTGAGGCATTCAAGTTATCTTTGATGTCTTGAGACATTTCGTTCCATATTTGCTGTAACCTTGCCTCTAGTTCGTTCAAACTTTGGGATGCCCAACTCGCCGTCCCATATGATCCCAGATATGCTCGATTGGAGACAAATCTGGGGATCGGGCAGGCCAAGGAAGGGCAGTAACAGTGCGGCTACAGTCTTGTGATACCCTTGCCGTGTGAGGCCTAGCATTGTCTTGTTGAAAAATGGCTCTGGGAGCCGTTGCATGAGTGGCAACACATGTGGTTGCAGGATGTCATGGACATACAGCTGGGCTGTCATGGTGCCACGAATCAATACTAGGGATGACCGTGTATTGTAGATATTGGCACCCCATACCATCACACCAGCTGTAGGAGCGGTGTGTCACTGTAAAGCAAAGGCAGGATTGAGGCGTTCACCACGAGGACTCCACACACGAACACGATTGTCATCACTGCTGAGATTGAATCTGGATTCGTCGCTAAAAATTACCTGGTTCCATTCCGCTACAGTCCAGTTTCCTCGTGCGCGGCACCACTCCAAACGTTGGGTGGGTGCCACGATCCTAAATGTCCTTCAGCCAGTCGCCTTCGTATGGTTCGAGAAGACACAGGGGCCCCTAGTGAAGGTGCTACATGTTCATGGATGGCGGCCGATGAAGCAGTTGGCTGTACGCGGGCATTTTTTACGATGTGGCTGTCTTCTCGACGACTGGTCTGTAGATGGCGTCCTGAGCCTGGTCTTCATGTAAATGACATCTCTCGGATCCACAGGTCCCAACACCTCCTCACAACACAATCAGAGCGGCCTAATTGACGAGCTACTCGCTTAGCTGACCACCCAGTTTCCATCACGCCAATGATTCTCCCCTCTCAAACTGCGACAGCTGCTCATGTTTTCTTCGAAAACGGCGTAATGGCATGTCTACCTCAACTCTTCCTTTGTAAACGATTCAGCACACTCAAAAAAGCTTTGGTTACCTGTTTTATACTCCACGGAGAACGACGTTAAATGCCTATCGGCTATAAGTAATGCGCAATCACGCTGCATTTCTAATCATTTGCATAAATCTCCGACATGTACCTTCATGCCAAGTTTTGTTATGATCCCGCAATTATTTCTTGGTGTGCTAATTTTTTTGTCCAGGAGTATACATAAAAATTTTCAAACTTCTTTTTGAAGTGTTCATTTTTTGTATTAATTACAGTAATGTTTTAAGAATGCGATAGATTTATAAATAACTATATTATACTCATTCATCACAAAATAGACAATTACACGTAAAACTCAAATCAATGCGTTATCTAAGTTACTTGCAATAAATTTATATTTTTATTTGAAACATAAAACTTAAATAGTTAAAAGAATTTGAAATAAGTGATTCTTAAAACTTTCTGCTCTAAAGTTGTTGCAAGCTGTACAAAGCCTAACACAAGACTATAGCGTACAATTCACACGAATAGAAATTTGTTTTTTGTCATTTCAGAAAATTTATCTTTGTGATATTGCATACAATTCTTTCTGAGAAAAATTGAGAATAAAACATTTGATGTACTTACTTTATGTGTTGTGAAGTTTCATTTATAAGATAAATAATTCCTTATCACTTGATATAATTTTAAGAGTTTATAGCAATTAATCTTTGAACAAAAATGACAAAAATATTATTGTTGTAATTATAACAATTACTATGCATTTTTAGTGATAGCTCTATAACAAAAAATCTCTTTATATTGTTGCGAAACAATGTTTCGGTTAATTGTTGAGAGCGGTTGTTCCTTTATTATAATAAGTTTTAAACTATTTTCACCACAAGAAATAACATAACTAAAAACCTCATTAAAGTAGAACCAGAGTTGGTTCACCAATAAGGGCCGCACTACATAAACATCAAAATCACTTAAAATTTTACAAATTTTACACTCAGCTGCCGATATTACCAATATTTATGAATTTTTTAATGCTTGCGTTCTTTACTTGCTCAGATTATATAATTTAATTATTAATAGTAATTCTGCTAAAAATGATCGCCTGTAAAATAAATGCAAGGAAATTAAATTAATGCATTAAAAGTAAAATCAAACGAATTTAATTTAAAAAGAATCATTCGAATTATTTCAAAAGATATAAAAGCTAATAATTAAATTCCGAAATTATGTACTTCAGCTTAATTGCAATTTGTACTGTTTAAAAAAAATAAAAAAATTATGTATTGAATGATTTTATAAAGCTTAAATACAACTTATTTGAAAATGGAAGAGTAATCTGATTGGTTGGTTTTATTAACGTCGCACTTGAAGCAACACGAGGGCTATTGACGACGGATCTCGTAGTTTTGAACTTCGGTCAAGTGACGATGAAGATACTTTAGCCTGTACCTCCCTCTACTAACTTCCACATCCTGTCAACGGGAAGACTATTCTCATGTTAAATCTATTGAGTCTCGATGATTTAAAGTGAATCAGTCCCGGCTACACGACAGGTCTTTAGTGGCATAAAGGCTCGAACCCACGACTTGATGAAAACAGCCGGCCGTGAGTCCGCAACTATGGCCACAAGACTACCGCGGCTGAATGATATTTTGAAAATAATTGAAATAAAATAAAGGAATGACGAACTTTCTCTTTGCCTGCGAGTATGAACAATAAAAATTCTATCCTTCTAAGAGAATTAGACAGCAATCATTGGTTGTTCATAATGTATTTTGCAGCATTTTGTATGGAAAATACGATTTTTTAAAATGTACTGTGCCAAAAATGATACAACTGACACTAAACGGAATATGTGTATACTGTGTGTTGTCACCAATAAAGTCTGCTTGGCGAGATTTGCGCCGGAGAAAAGGAAAAGTACCTTAAATGTTATTTAATTCATGATCAGGTTCCAAACACACAATTCGAAATGAAATCAAAAAGTGTTATATATTCTAATTCACAAAATCGAATATTATCTATTGTGAAAAAAGAATTCAATTATCTTTTGTAATATTTATTTTTAACATTTAAGAATAAATATTACTAATTTATATATAATAATATATTTTTTTCTTATTTTCGTTCAATTAAAATACTTTCAAGATAAAAGCAAAAAAGGTGTTGGGAGTAAGTTATTTGATCTCTTTTCTTTTCCTACTAAAATACTTTTCAAATTATTTAACTTCATGATGGTTTGATTGGATTTGTGAATCCACCTTTATTTCAGTTTTAAGACTCTGGTAATTTTTAAATTCAAAAGTATTTTTTTACAATTATTTTAAAATGAATGAGTAAAAATTTAATTTTTAATATTAATTATCATTTTTTCTTAAAAATGTTAGTTTTTTTAATGAATAGTATAAAATTTTATTTTAATAGCCATTTATATAAGAGGTTTTTAATTGATTCATTATTTATGCGTTCTGTATTAAATATCGGCTTAAAAGTTCGCATACTCTTTGATAAATGAAAGTGTTTTGATTTTTTTGCGATATTTAATTTTTCATTCTCAGATGATTATGAGTTATAAATCATTCATGTTTTATTTTTTTATTATCTTTAAATATAATACCAATTAGTGAGAAAATAAATTTTAATATTAGATTTATCATGTAATTGATATTTTTGTGTGTATGTTTTAAAATTAGAATTACTTCAAAATATAAGTGGGAAAAAGTATTCATTATATGTGATGATATTAATGTACAAAAGTTATTAATTTTTATTCAGAAATTCAGAATTATGCGATTTTGCATTAACAAGCTGGGTGAATTTCAACCAAATTTTTGAATTTTGGAAGATGGAGCTAAATTTTTAAATTTAAAAATATAGGTGATTTATAGACAATATTTAAGTACATAATTATATTTTATGAAAATGATATAGGGGTGAGCCTTGTTAATATGGCGTATTTAAAAAGGCTTTATTTTAGCCAGCTATATTTCCCCCATTACTAATTTTCAATATTTGAATTTTTATTGCTGATTCTTGTAGAAAATAAATTGTATGGATACATACACATTAAAGCAACATATTGCAAGGGGAAAGTGTGTGTGTGTGTGTGTGTGTGTGTGTGTAGTGTGTATTTATGATTGTATTTAAAAGTACTCTAATGGTTGGTTTTTAGTAAAATTGAGTTCAACAAAAGTTCTAAGAACGATATTGAGAAGTTCGAAACCAATTATATATATAAAAAACTAATTTTTCTCTGTAATTGGATATTCAAACATGGCATGCAATATGCTATTTTAGTTTTTGTCAATACGAGATTGCTCAGATCTTTATTGTATCGAATAAATGGCTCTACTACAAACACTTTTTTTTATATTCCTGTCACATTCTTTCCCAATCATCATTGGATAATTGAATTACAACTTCCTTGGTTGAAGCGAAGCATATATACCACTCGCACAAAACAAATAAAAATTCCCAGAGAAAATAAAGAACCTCGTCGGACAATACTTATGTTCAAACAATTGCTTCAGATCTTACCGATGAAAGAATACTTTTTTTGCTTAATACGAAACTGTTAGGAAATGCGAGGAACGTGATATTTATTATTCATTCGCACTCACACGTAGAATGCAATCCTTTATTGATGAATCATTCAGTGCTTAATGGTGCTTAATGTACATCAATCAAAAACCAAAGACTCATGTGAATAATTAATAAACAGGGGATATCCCATCCTTTTGTGATCTCCGTTCACTGCCAATTTTGAATGACAAGCTGAAGGGTTGCTTTTATGGTTATATGAAAGTGCTCATAGCAAGTAATCTATAGAAAGCAGAGAGAATTTTTGTTTTTAAAAAGATTAGTAATTGTTTAAAGTGTTGTCAGAAGAATAAAGAGCAAGAAACGAGTGTAGATGTGCACATTAAAAGTTTATTTATTCTTTCATTTTAAAGAAAAGATTTTTTCCATGTAAAGTAAAAAAACATTCGATAAAATTTTAGAAGTAAAAGAAAGGAACGAAACAATTATAGAGAAAAAGCAAAACTACATTTTGAGATATTTATTTTATCCGAATTTTAGTGAAACAGATGTTAATAGAGAAAAAAATTATTATTTAAAAGTGGCTTTGAAATGCAAATTAGTTTTTAAATATTCAAAAATTATTGTTCTATATATTAAAAGAGCTTGCCTCAAAATGTTAAGTTTACAAATCAAGTCTTTAAGACAAGAACAAAATCGAATTTTAAGTTTCATTGTCAAACACACTTAAAATAGGACTTCAGAATATTTTTTTCAAAAGAAATTTTTTCGATTATTCAAATGCTGAATGAAAATACTAAATTTTAATGCGTTCCGTATTGATTTTTTTCTAAATACAACTGATAATGAGTTAGTAATATTTATTGTAAATCATGAATATAGAATTATTCCAATTAGCGAAGATAAAAGGGAAATATTAATAATATTAAAAACAAATTTAATTTATTGAATTTATTTTCATGAATGATAAATCATCAGCTATTTTCTTCAAAAATTTGCTAACTATTAATTTGCTACTTAAAGGAATCATCAACTATTAATTGTAATATGCATGTATCACAAAATCTATGCAATTTTTATTGTATTTAACGTTGAAAAAAACCTCAACTACATTAATATAAATTCACGGATGGTTCAAGATATTAGCCATCGAAGAAGAAGCCGCCCTCTTACCATTTAATTTAAGCCTCCCCTTCACCCTATAATGCATTCACTTGTTTTTCTGAGCCAATGTATTTAAAGTTTTAAAAAAATTTACTTCTGTGTTGTCAAAAATAAATAAAAATTAAAAATTAAATTTTTTTTTCGTAAGTGGTAGAAATCAGGACTTATGCATTTAATAAATCGATAGTAAGTTTAATTCATCAGTAAAACGCCAAATAAAAGTAAATGCTGATTACAGCCTTATTTTTCATGAAAAAAGCCTCGCAAGCTTTTCAAAATTTAATTAAAATCTATTTCTTCCCATGAAACCTGAGAAATATATTTATAGGAAAACAAAATACGAATATGAACATATAGTAAAACAATTTAAAAAGTGAGCTCTTATTAAATTACACGGGTCTATATTAGCTATTTAATATTAAATGGGGATGCTGAAAGTTTTTGCGAAAATTCCGTTAGGATGAATTTCGGGAAGGAATTCTCTGAAGAGAGAGAGTTCATGAAACGTTCGATCAACTTGATGCATCGCAAGTTTCGCCAACGCACTTTTAAAATTTCCCTTTTCGATCATGCCAAAACACCGTAATGAATCTATGTTTAAGATAATATGGTTACAGTTTGAAAATATGTAAGCATTAACGATCGCAAAAGATAATGAAATTAATCCAATGATGGTTACAAGAGTAATTCGTAGATTGAATTAAAAGATTTTGACTAACTCTTGAAATATCTTTAATATAAAAATTCTGTGATTTTTTTTACATTCATATTGATTTTAATTAAATGATAAAAAACTAAAGTTATGAAGCATTATTTACCTACCAAATATATTCCATACAGATTAAAAATTTGTTTTAAAAATGTTCAGTAATTTATTGAGTTTAAGGTCATATATATATATATATATATATATAAGTTTGCTTATTAATTTGTTAACTATACTTTATTATATATATTTGTATATTCAAATAATTATTATATACTAAACAACCATCCTTCGAAATTTGGCATTGATATCAAAAAAAGTTTTCAAATTTAAATAAAAATATTCGATTTTCGGAAATAAAAACTTCAATGCTTATATTTTTTAATGGATCAAATCTTTTTTTTTTTTTCGTAAACATTTTGTTTAAATTCGTTTGAAAGAATTCAAAGAAGGGCAACACTGAAATTAATAAACTACCGGTTTTAAAGACTGTATTTATAAGAGGTACTATGTTGAACCATCTTAATGGTAATAATATGCAATAAAAAGAATTTGTGCAAGTTTTTCAAGTTTAGTCTTACGAATATATAATAAAGTAATAAAAGGCCACTCTTAAATTTTTTAGAATACAATAGAAAAAAGATTTACTCGTTATTTCACTTTTATTATGCTTATGTTATATAATAAAGAGGGATAAGTACTTATATGTATGAAAAACTGAAATTTTTTTTATTGCTTGAAAATTTTGTAACTGAAGCAATAAAAATTGAATATCTAACAATTATATAGTTGTACATTTGCTACTAACCCCTAAACAAAATTATCATAGTAGATATAACTATGTTTTATTTTAATTTCGAGCTTAGTTTTTTTAAAATGGAAATAATTTTTATAGTAAGTAATCAATGAAGCTGAATAATATTCTGTATATATCTGTAGTTGGTATACATAACGTTAAATTTTGGAAATTTAAATGAACTCTATTGAAATTTATAAGTGACTTGAACAATTTTTTTTAACGGTAGAGACAAATAAAAATTTAGTTTTGAATTACAACGTTAATCTAAGATATTTTTAGATGACTATGGTGCATTCAAGCTAAGAAAACACCCCATTATTTGCAGGTTGTCAACATAAAAATATTCTAAGAGTTTG
>BMAW01114216.1:898016-944345 GCA_019974015.1 Nephila pilipes
AAGTATTGCGCCAATGGGCTATATGCAAAGATTTTGTGATGCCCTCTTTTCCTTTTATGCCCTGCGCCCGCTATTTTTTCTTGCTTAATAGTTAAGCTACCAATGCTTTTAATAATAAAAAAATTATAGATACCAATACAAAAATTTTGCATTAATGTACTCCCCACTTGAGTTGTCCTTTTTCACTTGTGAGTCCCCCCCCCTTTTTTTTTTCCCTTAAAAGAAATTCATTGGGAAAAGACGAGCCTCGAGCTGAGCATGCACTTTGATGGAGTCGGCCTTTTTCTTTTCTTTTCTTTTTTTTCAATCTCTATGCTCTTCCGCCTTCGTAGACGCACGTTCTGCGCGTCCGGTTGAATATCGCTTGTATGATTTTCATTTGAGAGGGAAAACTTTTTTGTTGTTGAGGGATTAGAAATCTTGACATATCCTTTTGTTTGGATTGATTGTTTTGACAAAGGCTATTATCCCTTTTTGTTTTTCGTATAAATGTTTTGATATTTACCATTTAGAGTATATATATATATATATATATATATATATATATAAACAGAATACATATTCTTATATTCATCTTTTAATAAATTACTTACTTTAATGAATATGCTTGTTTATTACAATGCTGTCAATATAAGTTAATTTGGAATGTGATAGATTCTTAATTTTTCTATCAGATAATAACAAATTATAAGTAAAAACAAAAGAACAATATCACGAATAATTATTTAGTTGCCCTCTATTTTCCTATAAAATATTTTTAAAACAGAAAGCATATGGTCAATAGTATCGATTTAACAAAGTTAATGAAAATTAAGTCATTTGAAATACTAAATATAGTTATTATTAATATCGCACTGAAAGCCAAATAAGGTTAAAGATGGTGATCTTCCTCTATCATTGTCAATTGACAAGGACACCTTAATACTTTCTTCTCCTAGTTTCAACACCACATCATGAGAAGATTATTTTCCAGTTCCATTTACCATTGGAAGTCGTGTTAATTAGTACTATGGATCTTTAGATCCTTAGTGGAATCGGAAATCAAACTTGAAATAATCAGATCAATTGTAGGGGATAATTTATATATATTTTTTATTTTCTTCAATTAATTTCCTCTCTAAAGAAATGATTTAAAATAAGCCAGTAAGATCATAATCTGTTAATCTTGATGTTCTTCGAAATGATTTTGATAAAAATATAGTGGGTGATATTTTCCATGTACAAAAGGGAAATTTTTTAATTCCGTTTCATAAAGTATCCTATGTATAAAAAGTTCTTTCTGATAACTGTTACAATGGTCTCAGATCTTTAATCTGCAAAGTCATTCCTTGATGCTTTTAAAGTAACACAAATGTTATGGCAGAAAGCATCACATCCATTACACTGATTTATTTAATAAATTATTTTTATATAAAATGAATATCAGATACTTTAGGAATGTCTATTGAAAATGTTTTTTAACCCCAATATGAAAATGATGAACAAATATTTGATATATTAATTTCTTGTGCACTTCAGTGACTTGGATGCGTTATATATATATAAATTAAGTATCTTCATTAAGAAACATTTGATTGATAAATCATATTTATGTTTGATGTTAAATAATTTATAACAATAAAATAAATATCTTTAGTTAATGTTCTAAAATGGAAGTTTCTTTGAATTTCAGACAAGTTGAATTTTATTTTGCGACTTTTTTCCCCAAATGTAAAGATTTTTCTTTTCGATGATCTTTTGAAATAAAATATTACTCGAGTTTTCCAAATGAAATATTTCCTGATTCTTTCATAGTTCATTTATAATGGAAATTGCAACAAAGTTTTCTTTCTATTTCACACTACTGTAAGTTTGATTCTGATTTTATGGATACTTTTAGTATTATAAAAATAAATTTTCTTACAAAATTTAAATAACTAAGCATTTATCTATCATTAGAATGTAGAATTTAGCTCTTTAGCACTTATTATATTCTAAAAAAATATATAATATTAATTTCAATGAATCAGCCTTAAAATTTGTCCTAATCAGAGGAATGTGCGTAGAAAATAAAGCAAAAATGTTTCAATACTTATGTAGGATGATTTATAAAGCTTTCAAGGTTGAAAGTACTAAGATTATCCGACATTGAATGAGATAAGAACCTCTACACTAAATCATTAAGATAATCTATTTAGGGTGTTTATTTTCCTTTTTGATCTATTCAAAAAGATATCGCTCATTCATTTAAAAAATCACTGATAAGATAAGGAATGATTACATTCCAAATATCTATTTTTTTCAGTTTTTCGATGTTTGTATTATTCTTTGTTCAAAAAATTTACAAAAAACATATAGATTGCTTATAGTAAAGGTGTAAAGCTGTAATATTTCTGTTCTTTGAAAGTTTTCTAATTTCTATTGTTTTAAGAGCATTAGATAAAAAAAAAAAAACTTTTTTAAGGGGTATAGTTGTAATCTGTGTAAACATCTTTTTCGTTTACTAAAACCAGTCTTAATCTTTTTTTAAATGTTCTGATCATCATTTGTTTTCGAACATTTCATTATTTGTGTTTTGATGTCATTTATTACTTTATATAATGCGAATTATTTTTTCATGTGAAAATGTTAGGATATTTATTTTACTAATAAGAATTTTTGCTTTTATGAATAATTATAAAAATTATTTCATTAAGTTCCTATTTTCAATACTTTTTCTGTAAAAAAAAGCTCACCTAAAGCTCACTAAGATTTCTAAGGACACCAAAGCTCACCTAAGATTTCTAAGGACATTTTGAAATTGCTAATGAAAGAAATTTTTTTATTACTGTTTGATATCGCCATTATATATATATAGTGATTATTTGTAGCTACTCCCGATAATCTTTTTCTCAATTTACAGTAGTGTGTATACTTGAACAAATCTATTCATATGAAAAATGAAATTAAAAAAAAACTGCTTATTATTTAAGTTTAAAGCAAAATACCGATGAATGACATAAATTTTAATCAAATTTAAATAAAAGTTATCTAAATATTTCTTGAATGCAACTTGTCTTCAATATTTATTAAAATGTCGTGTACGGCTGTTTTTGTAATCTTATAAAAATTTCTTTAATTAAAATAAGGCACTTTAATATTAAAATACATTGTAAATCCATGATATTGAGACATAAGTATTTTTATGGCAAACGAATTTTCTTTTTTACTATAATACTTTGACAATTTGTAATATTACAATCTCATTTCTGTAACGTTTAAGCTTTCGCATCAAAAAGCAAACAATTCGAATTTGAATTAAAACAAATTCACGGTAATTACTAGAGTGAAAATAAACTTTATAATGTATACTTTAGGAAGAAAACTTTTTAAGGTAGTAATGATAGGTTGTTCATTTTTATGATTAATTCATTTTTATGATTTCCAATATTGTGACTGAATAGCAAATGATTACATGTTCTTGAATTTTTAAGGTGGGTTTTATTCATTAATTTCTTTCACCTTTAAATTTACGTTACCATACGTATGCGATGTCTAATAAAAGAAAATGTGAGGAATTGAAATTTGAGCTTCAAAATAATATTAATTTACAAAGAAAAAAGATGTGTAAAATTTTATGGAAAATATTTTTAACGTTTGCGTGCAAAAATGGAGTTGAAAAACTAATACAAATTAATCGTATCATTTACGTCTCCGATTTTTTAGCTTCAATAACATTGTTTATGTTTGTTACCTTTTCTTAAATACAATTTTAATTCTTTTATCAAAACATTTCTTGTCAAATAATAACGTGAATTAAAAGTAATACAATTAAATACACAGTGAATAATTTTATATTTATGATCAAATATTCATACAAAAATGTTTTTATTCTAATTTAATATTATGTCTTTATATTCAACATCATCCTTCCTTTAATAATCACTAATATTTTTATATGCTTGTGCATTCCTTTTTTTCATTTTAATTATTAAATTATGGGAAGTTATGGTATTCTTGAAGCAATTGGAATCCCGCCATTTACTTATTAAAATGGTATGCCTTTTTATGAAAAGTGAATAATGAAACACGAATTCAGACACTTTTATTAATTTTTTTCACCTACTTTCCATTCAATGAAAATATCTCTTTTATAATGTTGTAATTAAATATTTAAATTCCAGCTCATTTTTCAAAATCAAATATATAGCAGTCGTTTTTTGGTGACATGATTGTGAAATTTATTATGCTTTCTTTTTCTAAAGTTATAATTTAAATTTAAATGTGATGAAGTGACAAAAATTGAAATAAAAACTAAATTCAAAAATACTGTAAAATAGTACAAGTTCGCCACACCACACTATTCTGATTCTGAGTGAACACAGACCATATTTTCTTTACTGTCATCCATGCCATCATTCTTAAGCATATCCTGAAGGTTTCGAATGTATCTTATGGCCATCCTCAGGATTTCAACTTTGGAGAGCCGTTTGTCTTTGTCCTTCGAATTTAGAGGGATGTGACTCTTTAATCTTTCGAAGCCATCGTTGACATTTCTAACCCTCTGTCTTTCTCTTTCATTCCTTCTTCTAATAAAAGAAGGTTCAAGCCAGTATTCATATGGTGAAAAAGGTGTCGGCAGAGGTATTTTGCATTGTGGTGCAAAAGGGTCCTTGTCTGGTTTGCCTTCGTTCATATCTGGATCGCCGTCACCATGACTTTGATTACTGCAGCCAGACATACCAGTTCTATCTTCATCATCATCATCATCTTCATCGTGGTCATCAATTTCTGGGCTTGTTAAGTTTCTTGGAGTGACCGGAGGATCAGATGCTGGACCATTTCCACTGGATCCGCTCTCCAGGATCATTGTTGGTCCAATGGGTGGCATCATATTAACAAAGGAATAGTGGGGAACTAGTTCACAGGGGAGGGTGAAGCCCATGTTGACAAGTTGCTCGAAATCGTGCGGCATGACGTCAGGTGTTAAGGGGAGGGGCGTGAGCATGGTGTATTCCGGCATCTTACCAGAAGACATTTTCAACCCAAGTGTTACAGCCAGAGTTTTTCTAGAATTGAAAAATTGAAGTTTCTTGCTTGAAAGAAAACATATAAATAATAATTAAAAAAAGTTAATTGAAAATATTTATTAATTCATAAGTACGGGAAGAACTTCATGTTTAAAGAATTGTTATAATTAGGATGCATTTAAATTTAATTATTATTAAAAAAAAAAAAAAAAAACTGAATTCATGATTAAATATTGCTATTAATAAAATTTCTGAAATTGATACAGATCTTATTGTTAATTCGTCCTTTTTTTTTCTCGTATTACTTTATATTGTAAGAGCTCTAATTCTTTTTTTAGAATATTTGAATGTATAAAAATTCTTATGAAATTTAAATGAAAAGTATCAATTTTTATTCGAACTTTTTTTAAATTAAAAAACTTTTTTTAAATTAAAAATCGAAAGTAACGTTTGACAGTGTTTTTAATAACAGTTAAAGCATTTAAATAAAGAAAAATCTTTCAAAGTTTGTTTGACCTTATCGAAATCGTATTGTTGCATTAAAGCTTAACAAGATTTAATTTAAGTCGAACAAGGTTTGAACAACTTATTAACCTTAAATATTTTGTGAAATAATACATTCCCTTGAAATTGAATTATCTTAATTAGTTATATTTAATTTAAATTTATCTTTCTCTAACACACACACACACACACACACACACATTGAAAAAATAAACCGGAATAGAATTTGAAGTTAAATATCTAAAACAGTTGAAGGAACTCAATTATTGGCCATTGTTCAAGATAATTTGCAATTTCAATGAAATTAAAATTTCATTTAAGAAAATGTTTTCAGAAAAATATTAATTGCCCTTTTATTTTGTATATACGTAAAGATACATCAGTAATTCCAACTTATTCTGCAATCTTTAATAATCAAAAATTGTATTTAAAACAAAACAGTAAAAATGCAATTCTATTACTGTAATTGTTTTCCATTTAGTCCGTACTATTTAAATCTAAACCACGTAAATTTATTAAAGGAATTAATACTGTACTTGGAGGTCTGTTCAATCTTTATTAAAGTACATATTCATAAAAATATCGTAAAGTGAAATGAGTAACGAAGAACAAAACTAAATATTTAATTCCAAAGTAATCAATGGTATGATTGAAAAAAAAAAGGATAAATAGTTTCTTCTACATGAAAAATTAACTACTATATTTTATATTTTTCATTTTACGAAAGGTTTGGATAGATTTTCTCAGCTGGATCATATTGAATTTGTGTCTTTTTCTTCTGTTACAATTCAAATAATTGGAATACATATACATTTATAAATTCTGAAATAACAAGTTGAAAAATAAAGCTTTCATTTTTGCAGATAATTTATCTTTGAATTCAATTTATTCTTCCCTTTAAAAAAGAAAATGTTTTAAAATCATATCAGAGAAACATTCTAAATGCACTTTTTTCTTTCACAAAAAATTCTCAGACATCTGACATAAAGCTTCACCTAACTTTATAAAGTAAACAATAATAAAAATTAAATTAAATTAAAAATACATTCTTTGCTTATTAATTTTATATCAATGACTAAGGAAAGAAGTGCATTAATTGCCTAAGAATAATTGTAACTAATTTATATATATTTAATTTTAGATGAAGTAGGAAAAACGCTATGAACATGCATTAATGTATCATATATATAAATGCAAGGGAAAAAAAGCAATATTAAAATTATAATATATATAAATTTAACTCTTAAATTACAAATACATAGTTTTTAAAAGTATGAAATTCGAATTTTTATTAAAGATGGATAAATGCATAGCATTGAAAATTTAATACCTGACATATAATCATTCATATCTATGCATTAATGATATAACACAGACGAATTTTTAAACTCATATATGCGCATCTCTTATTACGGACTTTCAATTACCTATTAAAAAGGAACTTTTTATGTATATTTTACAATTATATACTGGGAAATTTATTTGTAGATGCAAAAAGCACTTCCAAAGTGTTTTTTTTTATTATAGTTTAATTTATTGTAAGAGAGAGAGAATTTGTACACCTATACGATATTTGAAAATTTAATTGTCTTATGCGAATTAACATGTAGGGATTGTTGAAAATACTTATATTCCAGGTATCAATTTCTCCTCAGTATATGTAACCTTTTAGTAGGAATTTCTAAAATTTGTGTGAATATCTCAGATTTATTACATAATTTTAAATTTATTTTACATCTTCGCATTATTTATTAACGTAAAGTAGGAATAAAATGATCACATTATCAGAGGGATTACCATATAATTACTGTTCTTTAGTTAATTTTTTACATTTAGATGAAAGTTCTTACAATAAGGAGTGATTTGAAGCAGCATTTTTAAATATTTAATTTTTTTTCAACTCTCACAATAATTGATCGCAAGATTATTCATTTTGAAATTTATGTAATTCCGTTTGGAATTCTCCTTACCGTACACTAGAAATCTCTTTTAAATCATATAAATTAATTTAATAAGGGGAAAAAAAACATTTTCTCTTATACAATTATATTACTGATACTAGGAAGAGTATTCATATGCAATACATTATACTTATCTAACAATAAATTTTGAAAATAACAAGGCATTTAAAACTATAAAAAACAAGCATACCAAATTTTATAAAAATTATAAAATCTTCTTAAAAATTTATATAATATTGATTTGATAATTTATACTCTCAGGTTAAGCAGAAAGCAGTGGAATCAATTATAAAAATAGAATGGTAAAATGTTTTGATAAGATAGTGTATTATAATAACGAAAAACAATGATATTTAACAACATTTGAAAATAGTATTGACCCTTAATTCTTTAAATTATTAAGTGAAGCAAACACTAATAAAATTACGACAGAAATTATAAAGTTGATGAATTGCGATTTATTTTAAGTACTCAGAGAATACAAATAAAATCATTCTTTTTGAACCTTTAATTCAAGCGATTACATCATATTAAGATGCAGGAAATACCGCTAATGTGTACTCAAGTATCAAATTTTTTGCGTTGAAGTAATTTTTTTTTGTTTAATATATTGGAATAAAAATTTTTAAATGTGAAATTGTGCAGACTATTTCTTGTTTTGAAAATTAGTTTTTAATACACTCACAAGAGGCAAACTATAGAACCTGTACGTGCAATTTTTTCAATCAGCCTGTGAATATTATTCTGGACGTTCTTTAAGAATATTTTATACTTTCCTACATTCAAAACTATATGAAATTTATTTGAAGTGATTGTATATATTTTATAAAGTATAATGATATAAGTACGATAATGAGAATTTCGATTTCTGAAAAATTCTTAATAATTAAGCAAAAAACAATTTTTTAAAGTTATTTTTCAGTTAAGTCTTCTGAATTCTCATAAACTGAAAAAATTTTCCTTTTGCATTTTTTTAAAGCTTATTATTTCCTAAACCAAATATTCTTCAGATATTTATTTTATAATCCTTAAAAAATATTATTCGATTACCAAAAAAAGAATATTTAGCTAACATAGACAAAGTTTTGAAAGCAAATTAAAATCAGATTGTTTAAGTATACAGTTAAGTCCCCCCCCCCTTTCTTTCGATTTAAAAAAAAAAATATTCTAAAAAAATGAAAAAAAAAAAAAAAAAAAAAAAGCTCCATGTGACTTTCAAGTTAACTATTTCCATTTTATTGTAGCTCTTCAAATATTTCTTCCCATACATCTCAAAAGTAAATCTCATTAGACCCAATTAATCAACACTTTGCAAACAAAAAAAGGGCTTTTTAGCATATAGTTCTGTTAAGAAGAATTATAACGCATCAATACTTACTAAATATTGAAATATCCTTTGAGATGTGGGGCTTTAATTTCATATACGTCAAAGAGTTTTAGCTGCGGTAACCTCCCCGAGTTACGCACCCTTCAACGAAATTTGAAATTCAGTCCAGTAACCGTGTCCTCTCATTGTGATTTTGTGAGATTGCTCTAATAGCAAGTCAGTTGTACTCTTTTACCCATACACTTCTTCACCTGTTGTAGTGCAAATATAACATTTTGTTACGATCACGATAGTGCATGTATATTTCCCAGCAGAAGGATGTTAGTTCGGACATTTAAATTCGGACAGACATGACAGTGGTGTGGATTCAGGTGTCTATTGTGTCACGTGAACCTGGGAGGCGGAGTTCACGGGATTAAAACCCCGCCCCTTAGACACTTAATCCGGAAGAATTAAGCTTCAGATGACCGACTGTGTTTTATATGAAGTGGGTGCCATAAGCAGTATTACGCAATTTTCAAATGAGTGCTGAAAAAAACACCGGGGAAGAAGGGATATTTTATGAATTTTTTATTCTTTTTATTATTGATGAGTTTTGGGGGGAAAAAAAATGGAAAGTATCCTATTCGGAGCTTTTTCGCCAAAGGAAAAATATTAATTGCTAGTTTTCATTTATTGAAAAATGAATAGATATCTAAATATGGACCCCAAAATGAATGTATACATTAAATGATGCAATAGTAAGAAAGGTATTATATTTATATCATGTTCACTGTTGCCTTATTTTATGGTATATATTTCATTTTTTGATTCATATTTAGAACTAATACTTTTTAAATAATTTATTTTCATTTTTTAATACATCATATCAATAAAAATATATCTGTGGAATTTGAAATAAAATGAAGTGAACCATATTTTGAGGGATAATATTTTTAAATATAAAAATTAGTCTTTTGACAATATTGTGATTCTTTTTGAATTAAACTCTATTTTCTTTTCCAAATTCTTAAATATATTTATTTCCCTAAAAAGTATATGCATAACGTGTATCCAATTTAGTTTCTCCGTATTTCAACAACAGGCAGTACCGATTCCGCAAACCTTATTTCTTTTTTTTTTTTTTTATTATTATTATTTAAGCAATGTCTGGATGAATTTCGAATCCCCCATTTTAACAATAAATTAAATGATGATTGATAGAAGTTTTAATTTCATTAAGTTTACTATACTTCGTTTTACATTATTTAACATATACCAGTATATCAGTGTTGCTTAGTATAACAATAATTTCGTGTTTTTTTCTTCTAAGATATAATTCTTCTCTCATAATTGCAATGCTAAATTCCGTTTTTAATTTTTTGAATAGCAATATAACAGAATTATCACAGGCGCTATTATTTTATAATAATCTAAGGCAAAGAATTATAATATCAAAATTGTATATAATCGAAATAGATATTTTTCTTCGCCATTCAAAACAAATAGAGCCTTCTTGATCGCTAATAGTGGTTTTCAATCGTAGCTTTGCAAAATTGCGTACGATACTATAAAATACACATTTTTAAAAACATTACATGTTTTTTTTCAAATGTTTCAGAAAATTCCATAAAAAAGATTTCGCAATTTTTCTACTCCTTAAATCCTTCTTTTAATATTTTAAATATAATTTTATATAAGTTTTATTTATGTTATTAAATTAAAAAAAAATCACATTTAATTCCTTTATCGCAATTCAAATGTAAAATTTGATTCTTAAATAACAATTCGCATGGGAAAAAATTCATGTCAAATATACACGTTTATATTTTTAAAACTATTGTTAAAAGCGAAAGTAATTTGAGAATTTACACATGAATTTTACCAACGAAAATGAATAAATAATGTAAAGTAATGCAATTTTTATTCATTTGTTACCAGTAATTAAAACTTTATTAAAGTCGAAACATCAACCAATTAAAATTATATTAAATATATTCTAGCTGAAATTTAATTCTTGAAATGTATGAATGATGGAAAAGGAAATATTCTTAAGACTGAATATTTAAGTTAAATAAAACAAGCAATGTACCAGAGTTTCAAATAATTTTGTTCTTCACTAGATTCTGATGATTCAAACTATTGATAATAGAAGCTTTACGTTTACTATTGTAGAAAACTGAATCAACATATCATACTCGTATTGATGCAAATGTTATTTTCTAAGCTGGAAACAATAAAATGCCCAGTTTTGAGTTCCCCGAGTTTTCATTCCAAGTTGGAAGAAATTGTAAGTACTTTTAGAATAATTCTTTCATCAATGACTTTTTCTCAGCTTATCAAAGATATAGTCACTCCTGTATATTCTTTACATTTAACTCAAGAAACTTAATTGTTGCACTTGTATTTAAAAATTTCAGAGTTTTGAGATCTATTAATCAACATTACTTAAATTATTTTGCTTCTGCCACTATTTCCCGTATTTTTCAATACTTTTCTCTTTAATACATATAAGATTAATTTAAGATTTCGTTATGCGTATGTGAAACAGAATTCTTCAAATGTCTTATTCTTTAAAACAGAGTATCGCAAAAGGAGACAGAAATTGTATAAATGAAATTGAATTAATTATTTTAACAACGCAAAATTTCAAGTTCACAAATATTCACTAAATATGCAGGAATACTGAAGTGCATATTTATATACAACTTTTTCAAATTCCGAAAAGAAATTTTGTTTGAAAGTATATTGATATAGTTTACCAATGCTGATGTTATTGAGGCTAATCACGTTAAATTTTGTAACTAATTTTAAAACTATTTTTTGAATAATTACCAATCAGATATTCTATAAATAGATAATTTCTTATTCATGCTGGTGAAATTCTATGACTGCTTCAACTTTTTAAAAATTAATCCTTCGCAACTATATAATGAATTACTGATAACAGATTATAGCGAATTGGTAACGCATTTTCTCAATTTACTACTTGATCCCCGTTACACTGAATTTGTAGTCGTCCTTTAATTTCAAAAGATGTAATACGCTTGTTACATCAAAAATTTAATGAGTGGGTTATTTAATTTTATGAAAACATTACAAATTTAATTGACATTCCAGTAAATAGTTATTTTTGACGATGGCAATGCTTGTAACTAATAAGAAATTGTAAAATTCGAATAAAAAGAATCATAGAAAATAGGACGAAAAGAAGAGAAAGAAAGAAGTAATTTATAGAACGAAGTTATAACCTTTTTTTTTCTGTTTCGATTATCTAAATTATTAATAGATTCAATAAAAAATTATTAGAATGTTACTTTGAAAATGTTTTAAAAATAAATACATTTTAAAATTAATACATTACGCATAATTTAAAATTCTTTAGTGATTTTTTTATATATATATATATTGTGGATAGAAAATATCCATTAATAGAACAGAGAAATTGAAATTTATTAATTAAGATAATAAAGTTATTATTAATTAATGTTTTAATTAATGAAGCACGTTAAAATGTCTCTTTGAATATTTGTTCAATGATAAATAAAATTTGATAAAACATTTTAGGAGATAAATATGAGTGAAAGTCTCCCATGAAATCATAATAATACATTTTTACTATCTGTAAAAACAAAAGACCTAGATATTTTTAAATTTAAGAATATTCGTATACACATCGTATTTATCACATTACTTTTAAATGAATTTCAGAAACACACAAAACATACAAGGAGTAAAAACTATTTATTGCTATTACACGATTTTACTGTCAACGTTGGTAACATGTAAAAATTAATAATTATACAACAAATAGAAAATAGACACTTTCAAATAAAATCTAAAAAAGTAAAAATAATTGATTCAAATAAATCTCTAAAAATTGCAATATAGTTTTTTAAGCTCATAAATATAATCTACACCATAAAAATAATAAAAATATCACAGACATTCAAAACAGTGTTATCATTTGGTACACGACAAAATTTGGTCATATTAGGAATATTTGGATCAAGCATGTCTAAACAGCGGCTTTCAGGGAACATCTTTGCGAAACAACCAGTTTAAAATAAGTGACAAATTTTGATAAAAATTTCATTTTTTAACGTTTTTGATTTTAAATTTCTGTATGGAATCAAAAAATGCGCTAATAACCGATTCAAATTTGGTCTGAATTTGTTAATATTTGAATAATAAGTTAGAAAATATTCCGATATTTCATTAGTAATTATTACCCCATTTGAAAATATCTAAAAGGGCCCGTAGTTTCATTGAATTAAGGGGGAAATAAGTCTTCTGTGAAGTCAAGATTTATTTATTTTCGTCTTGGTCGAACTTTATACGCAATTTCTGAGAATTTTCCCACTCTAGGAAATATAGATATAAAGATCAAACGTCACAGGGGAAAAAAGAACATCAATTTTACAGTTATGCTTGTTCGTTTCGACATTTTTATTGTTTTAATTTATTTTTTCTTGTGGACTTTACGAAATGAAATCAAATTTTCGGCTTTTGTTAATTTTGATTTAGACATGCTTGATTTATATTCTGAAGACTTTTTTCACACCATATTACTCATTAATTTGTAAGCACAGAAAACGATGAAACTTATTTGAATGAAAAAAAAAATCTAATATTTTAAGTCGATAATAACGAGACAAATATAAAAAACACTCGGTGCTACACGAAAAATATAATTTGTGATATTTAATTAAAATAGATGCAAATAAATACCGCAGAAATGTAAGTAATAATTCTCAGTTGACACAAATAAAAATTTTAAGCTCTAAGATTTCTATTCCGTGAATAAAGACTAGTTTTATATAAATATATTACTATTTTTCCAAAACCGAATTTATTCAATTCTTTTCAAACCTTAAATGAATCTTTATAATATGCTCAGATTTGCGATTAATATTTATCATAGGTGATGCTAATGTAGTATGCTAAATTTTAAATTAATAAGACAGACCGTAAAAGACAATTTCGAAGATAACATTCGAAAAATTATCCAACATATAATTACTACATATCTAGTGTTTGCTAATTATAAAAAATGATTAGGGTAACCGATATTTGTTTTTTTTTATTAATTTCAAATGCATATAAAATTTAAGTTTCGGAATTTTTTTATTTTAGAAATGTGCCCAAATTTCTTAACTTTTTTTTCCCGTTTTCGCTTATAATTTTTTATTAATTGAAACTCATGATAAATATAACTGTTTCCATTATACTTTTATTAAACTTAAAAATAAATTTTAAGCATTCTTTTTATCTCCAAACTAGGTTAAAATTGAAAATATCATGTGTATATTAAATTGAACACATTTTTTTATTGCATCTGCATTAATTTTCAAGAAAATTACTTCTAATTACATTTCATGTATTAAAAAAAAGAGTTGCAAAACATCTAAATTCATTACATAACCTCAAGTAATATCAATTTTCAGAACAATTTAATTAACTTTTTCATTCGATTTAATTAATTAAAACGGACATTTAAAAATCCACAAATTCATAATGAATAATAAAGGATGAATAAATTATATATTTTTTCTTCACTGAACTAGTAGTTAGTAAATTAAAATGTCCTAAAAACTAATAGGAAATTTTCGGCACAATAGCAAAATGATAGAAAAAGCAAATTTTAATAGCTTTATCGAATATTTTTTTATAATCAACGAAAATAATAGCACGCGAGGAATCAATCATTACACTATCATTCATTCATTTAATTCGATTGCCCATTCAATCAGGATAAGTTATAAATAAGATTTTGACCATATAATTGAATGCATACGATGAATACGGGACAAAATGAGGGCGGATCAAATTTAGAAAAAGAAATACTATTTATTTAGCAAAAGCTTCCTTTAAAGAATGGTTTCGTTTACCGAATGAATAATTTTATATTGTTATACGACTTTTTAAATCTCAATAATGACAATAAATAACTAAATACAGTTAAATACAAAAATACCAATACATACTAAATAATAAAGGGAGAAAATAGCTTATTTTATAAATATGCCTAAAAATATCACATTTCATTAAATAACATATGATAAAATATACATCACATTTTAACGAACTTCGTCGTTATTTGACTTTGCATATAGAAACAACTATTCATATGTACATCAAATAATTAAATTAATCGGATAAAAATCAATAAGTTATTTTACACTTGAACACAATTTAATATTTATAATTTCATTATCCGTCAACGCTTAAAATAACCTATCGTTTGCATATATATATATATGCATATATGCAAAATATAAAACACATACAGTGCAAGTAAGTATATTCAGGCATTAAAATGAGAGAGGAAAATTCATACATGATACATAATCAGACTAAACAACTAGTTAAAAAAGGTACAATAAACAGTATTTTATTATATCACATGGTTCAATAAACAATGTTCTCATAACGACAATAAAATTTTACTAATTTCATGAAATATGATTGTAAGACTATCAAAATATAGACAATAACATCGACAATTTTACATTTAAAATATTTCATTTACACTATTATTACCATGATTTTTGTTAAGTAGAATTATTTAATATTTAGCAAAATGAATCAAAAAATTATCTATTCCGCTATTAATTTTTATTCTACAATTTCATTCTTCAGTTAATAAATATTTCTTTCTAAAAGTACAATAAAATATTTTTTAACAGTTTCAAATTCAATGAACTATATTATTTTAATTCTCTCTATGAGTAAATTTTATAAAACATCCTTTTTTATAAATAAGATAATTTCATTTCCATATAAAATATTTTTTAATGATAAGGAAATATAATATATACTTTAACTTTCAATAAATTTTGTTATTGTTCAAATTTGTTTGAATACCTATAATTTCTTATAATAAAGTTAAGTAATAAGTTGCGAATTTTTTTGATTTATTCTACAGCTGAATTTTCAAAGCAGACGAAGAAAAAAAAAAAATCTTAATTCAACTTTAACTCTTTTAAACATGCATCCTTCGAAGAGATAAAAATGTTATGACATCTTAGATAATATTCAATTTTCTCTATATCTTAGAAAAGAAATACTGATCGTATAAAAATTCACGTTTTCTTCACATTCGCCGATTAGCATTTCTATTGTAACTAATGTTGAACATTACGTTGAATCGTCAAGTACCTGATTTTAAGAGATATGCTGTTTTTCTCTAGTTCCAGGCAATATAATTGTTTAATGAAAACCAATATAATAATAGTTGTGTATTATTGATACTACCCTTTGATATTTTTTTTTTGAACAATTTATATTTATATATGAAATTTAATAACTCATATAAACTTAAAATCGTATTTATTTTAAGGTATGAAAAAAAAAAAAAAAAAAAAAATGTAAAATCGGCACAGATTACGCGAGTAAGAAGATTGGTCTTTCAATGAGATAACTTTTTTATTAGTTTTGACAAGAGAGAATTTTGGATTTTTACAACAAATTTGAATATTCATAATATTTTAAAAATGTCCTCGTTCGTTTTCCATTCAATTTCTGGGAAGGGGGGATGGTTGCTATATATATATATATATATGATCATCTTCCTTTTCTTGATCAATTTCTAACAACTGCTTTATAATGTATTTGAAATTATAGTATTGTAATGATTTGATTCGTTTAATTAACACCGACGATATACAACGCTCTTTTGGTGACATATCTTTCATCTTTAGAAGATAAAGAGAATCTTTTACTATTATTTCATTTTCAATTGATACAGCGCTGTAAGTGAGGAATTGAATTTTCAGTACATTTAACGAGCAGCAGCTTTCATTATTTCATAAATTGGTCTCTGATAAAAATTGAGTCACGAATTTACGATCTTTATGCTAAGAATCTTCTGCAAAGTTACATAGCCTCATACATTTTAATTGCAATGATTTAGAAATTAATACGATTTAAATCTTTGTACCAGCATATATACACGAGGATATTTCAGTTTTGAGATAGTTAATTTATTGGTTCAAATAAATCATTACATTTCTGTTTCTCATTAGATCAAAAGATGGTGATAAAATTTTCGATAAATTAACCGATAAAAGAAGACAACAAAAATGAATTGCTATATTTTTGCTACATTCGAGTTTTGTTCTGTCTAAGAAAGCACTGCATATTTTATTATTGATCAGTAATTAATTAATTCATACTCTTTCACTAAATATATCTTTCAAGAAACATGAGATTCTGTATCCGGTGCCGAATGAAAATCAAATTATTACTCTTATTTGATTGATATCGACTAGATATTTTGACCATACAGTGTCCCAGAAAACAAACGCCTTCATATTAAATAATGAAAAACAAGACACTGTAGTTCATAGGTAAATTAAAGTAGAATAATATTCTTTAACAAAAATATACAACTCTGCATAACAGTCATAACAATAAAATAGTATACCAATTAAATAACTATAACTATATATATAAATAACTATACCAATTAAAATACTTTTAACACAAACTACATCAGTTTAAATACTTTTAAGAACTATATCAATTTAAATATTTTAACTTCAAGTCTGAGTACCCGCTGATGCCATATGGGCTCCAAACATCTGTTTAGTACCATTTTCTTCAAAATTAGTTTGATTTGCTGAGTGAGACAAGGCCTCTGGCTTGTCAAAATAAATTTTGGCGTACATATTAGGATCACTTCCTTTTGATGAATTCGACAAGGACGATAAAACAGCCAAACTTTCATCCGAATCATGTTTTTCATCCAAGTCTTTTATATCGCTGCTTTTTGGATCAGATTCAACTATTGATTTGCCTTTTGGGCCGGAGTGTTTCTCTTTGCAAGCATCCGCATTTGCATAAAAATGCGACGTTGACCTTTTTGGCACTAATCTGTTGAGTGATGACGTGGCTCCGAAATGAGGTAGAGAACGCCAAGACATGCTTTTTGTTTTGGGCCATTTAGGAACTGGAGTAGGAATGTGGGTGTACACATGAGAATATGGCTGTAAAAATGAATATCAACATGTTTATAGTGATCGATTAATACTTCACAACCATACATTTAAAAATTAGAAATAATTATAAATAACCAAAAAGAGATTTTTCTAATCACTATGATGCATTACTTACAAAAGCCATGAAATACTGTGAGAATAAAATAGTATTTTTAGTAATTAAGTGATGCTGAAAATTTTGTTTATTATAATTCAGAACTTGAATAATCTCGAAAGTTTCAAAAGGTAACAAAGGAGCATTGGAGGGGGAGGGGAATTCGAAATGTATCGATTATGTAATTTGGAAACCTTTGAATATGCCAGAATATTAAAATACAAAATTTGATTTTGAAATGGAGTTCAAATATGTGTGTGGAATTCTGAATGTTCCTAATAAAATATACTATTTTTAAAAGTGTGTCACTGATATTTCTAGTGCGCCAAATGTAATATGACGGTCATGTTCCGCTATGATCATAGAATACTGAAAAGAATATAATGCTTCAAATGCATTTTTATGTCTTTTTTAATAGCAGTTACAAAAGCCGTATTGGATTTAATTATTTAGAATTAAATTTTCCATGTTCCTGAGATACAAATTTCAGTTTGATTTAACATTTTAAAAATTGAGAACACTAAAATTTCAAAGCATAGATTTTAAATTGTAATCTCAATTACAAATGTGTTGTCAAGAGAGACAAAAAGGAATTTCTATGCTACAGGAATGCCAAAATCACTATGGAAAAGAGCCAAGATTTGAAAATTCTTAAGAATCCACTAAAACATATAGGACTACATTAATGAAACATTTTTTTCAATTACATTTCAGTTTTTGAAACAGATAAAAATAGGAATAAGATTTCACTACGAACGAAACGCAAGGCAGTCAAATCATACTTTCATTTTCAAGATATGTAACAGACAAAGAACTTTAAAAAAACATAAAATTGAAAGACGTTATAAAAGATTTAATATCTAAAATGGCTTTTCATATAATTTACATAATATTTATGTATACATGATTTCTTGAGAAAAAATAACAGAATAAAAATAATTGTTAACACTTGCGTTAATTTGAAAACAATTTTGGAAAATTAATGCTGTTACTCAGATGAAGATGAAGAATCCAAATTCATTTTTCTATTCATCCAAATTCTATCATTATTATTGTAATTATAACCAACACACATACTCACTCTGATAGATATTAATATTCTCAAGGTTCTGATATATATATATATTCTCTGATGGATATAATATTAATTGATGTTTTTTGAGACAATATCTATTTTTAGAATAAAGAAATTTTCCAAAATTACTCCCCTCCTCGCTAAATATTCCCTCCAAAATTCTTATACTTTCTAGATAATACATATTTTTTTTATTTGTTTCCGCTTAGTAATGTTGTAATAATCTTGTATTATAATACAAGTGATTTTTTTTCTCAAAAAATCCACATCTGTATACAAAAACATTTTTCCTTATTCGTCCACAGTATATTATAGTATAATAAGCTGATAAAGTTGAAGTCTTCCATACACATTAATGGTACGATGACAATTTTTTAGCTAGAAGCTTCTCTCTCCCCCCCCCCCCCAATAAATCGATAGTAAAATGTTAGAAATATTTGAAAAAAACTTGAGGTTTCTCTAAAAGGACTAATTAAGCACATTAATTGCTGAATAAAAAAAAATATTTTCAAATATCTAGTCGACAAGATTTATGCGCGCGATGAAAACGTAGACAATACGTCATATTGAAATATAACCTCAGTGGTCTATGGTATGTTCGCGGACGGCGGTTGTCGTCCAATCATGGGTTTGAACCTTGTTGCCACTGAAGACCCGTCGTGCAGCTGGGGCTGATGCACTTTAAATATGCCGAGACTCAAAGTCCTTTCCGTTGACGTGGTGTGGAAGTTTGAAGAGGGAGGTGCTAGCTTAGGTGTCGTCCACGTCACTTGAGAGAGGTTCAAAATTACGAGATCCATCGCCAGTAGCCCTCATGTTGCTTTTAGTGCGACGTTAATAAAAACCAAACCAAAAATATATAGAAAGATTTAATAGATTTTCCAGGATTTTAGGGAAGCAATAACAATTCTAACTCAATGGTTTCAGAAAGTAATTATAATTGTTTGAATTGACTTTTTCAAAACTATTCAATGAAATACTTCGGATACAAATATAATTCACAAAAATGTTTTTTAAAATTTTAATTAAAAATAATCAACAATACATTAAAAAAGTTCTACAGCGTCTAAACAAATAAAACACATTATTCTCTTAAAATTTCAATCGATTCTCAGTGAACTGCAATTCATTTGAATCGAAGATTTCATAATAATCGTTAATATAATTCTTTTATTTTTCATGCACAATATTTTTTGTTATGTCTAAATCGATATATTTAATAACAGAGTAAAAAGAAATTTTCCCAGAATAAAATTTATTAAAGCAAAGTAAATTGTACGAACAAAACCATGAGTTCTTATCAAAAAGAGAAGAAAGGGGGAGTGAGAAGGATATAAAGTTGTTTATTATCGTGGAACTTAGAAGTGACGAACTTAGTGATTTTGAAGCCCGGTCAAGTGATGAAGACGACACCAAGCTAGTACCTCCCTTTCCTAACTTCCACACCATGATAATGGGAAGATTTGGGATCTCGAAAGATTATCAGCTGCGCTAAACGGTAGATCTTCAGTGACACCTGGGCTCGAAACCCCGCGATTGAACGGAAATAACGCTGGGCGCGAGTTCGCGATCATGATCTCTAGGCTACCGCGGTCATAATACTGAGAAAGAGAGTATAAAATTATGTTATCAAAATTTTTTGTGGAAAATAAAACATTAAAATAAAAGTTTAAAAAATTAAACATATGACTATATCCAAAATATTTTCTCTACTGTTCAATGTAATTGATTGAATATTAACGTCATATTCAGAAGAAGCATGAGATTATAGACGACGAATCTCATAATTTTGAATCTCGATCAAAACACGGCTGGTCTCAAGTGACATCAGGACTCGAGCTAGCGACTCGACTAAAATACTGGCTGCGAGCTCATGATTATGACAATTCGGCCATTGGGTACTCACGTATGAAGCTAAGAGAATATTTAAAGTTAATATGTACTGGATACGCGCGACAAATAAATAAATAAACACACTTAAATGCCCCATTTTTCGATATTTAAACAAATTTCAAAACACAGATGAAAAACATTCCGTTATTAATCTTAAACATTTAAAAAGCATCAAAGAGCAAGAAATAATACTTTATTTTAAAATATTATCGGAGAAAAACACAAACAAATGCTCTGAAAGCAGAAATGGTGGTGGGGCAATCTGTCTATATCGAAAAAAGAAAAAGTTTGTGTATGTGTGAGCAGCGTAGCGGAAAGATTACATAATACAAGAGCATGAAATTTGATACAAAGAATCTATGCGTACTCATATTATGCACTTCAAAACTGTTTTCAAGAAATTCACCAAAGATATTTAAAAACTTTATATTAAAGTGCATAATACGTCATATTTGACGTCAAAATCTGAAGATGTATAGTTGTAGAAAACATAGCGTCACATGATATCGAAATTTATTTTGATATTGAAATATAATTTTCATGAGAGGGTTTCGGAAATTGTCACATCAATTTGTTTCTGATTTATTGCAAATTTTCGAATTTTTTCATATGCATCAACTCGAACAATAAATTTTAGATTTGGCAACATAGTTTTGTGTATGCTGTTCACCTTTCGCCAAACGCTGCCGATTATTCACCAAGGAATGCGGATAATTGGTAATAATAATTTATATGTTCTGTTTTTCTTAATAGATTTTTTTGTTCCTATTATAAATAATATGATGCTAATCAAGAAGAAGCTTCCAAGATGAAGCCAATCTATTTATTTCCAGCTGCTCTTTTCTAACCGATGGTATATCTAAAAATATGTCCAATTTTCTCTCTCTCTCTCTCTCTATATATATATATATATATATATCTGATCAAAGGGAATATATACTAAGTTAGAAATAGATTTTTTTTTTCCTTTGTAAAGATATAGAAACTGTTTTATTTGCTTATTACCTAAATACCAACGTATAGCTCTTACTCTATGAAAATAATGTTTTTTGATTGAGTGAGTGAAAGTGAAGGTTATTGGCGCAAGAGCCAGATGTGACTATGCCGCACCAAACAGGACATAGCTGTTGCCAAGACGTGTGGAAAAAAAAAAAAGAAAGAAACTAAAATTGGTTGACAAGGAGGGCTGAAAATAGAAAAGATCACTAGGGTATTACGAGGGTGTGTCACCCATATTTACCAAAAACAATAAACCCATTGGAAAGAAAAAGATCACGAGGGTGCTTCGGAGTCTTGATGCCTGTTCTTGCCAAAAGAAGGCAAGTCCGTGATCCCCTACTATAATGCCCAGGGGCAGGGTGCCCGGCTATACCCTCAGACGCTGGGTACCCATTTTAAGTCGTCTCTCGAGTGACAACACCGTTTATATTATCGAACCACCGAATGTTGGATATGTGTATAGATGCAGGAAATTTAATTGATAATGATGTCCCTTATCTACATTAAAAAAGATGGACGATTGCGATACCTTCGGGACTAAAGGGAACTCCAGAGTGAAAATTCAAGGTATTATTTCCAGTGAAAGACCATTACAATTTTATCTTTTTGAATTTTTGTTAAATTCTTTCTGTAATAAACATAATTATTAATGTCTTGAGTCTCGAACATACGATTCGTAATCTACATTTTCAGTTGTTAAATAAAATGTGTGTATATATATATATATATATTCCTAAAACATTTTATATTTTAACTTCCATAGTACTGCGTTCATCGTTATTTCGTGATCCAATTTCTTATGATCTATTAATTTATGCGATCACGTGATTTCCAAAAATGCTAAGATCAGCATTTCCTTCGCTCTGAACTAATAGGGATATTCCCTACCAGCCACTCACAAAAATTAAATGTAACGTTCAGTAAGGGATGAAAATGTGACAATATACTCAGAGTGAATTAAATCAAACTATGTAGAATAATTACATATCAAATAATTTAGAGAGAGAATAGCGGGGGCGGGCGGACGTATATGTCGATTCACTCTGATAATTAGATCAAGTGACAGTTTTTTCCCTGTTAGGTTCTCCAGGGAAGTTAATGAAGGATTTTACTGATCACATGGTGGACCTTTAATGGTATCATGACCCGGAATCCACGACTCGACGAAAACAACGACAGCCGCAAGTCCGCGGCCACCTAAAAACCGAAAAAAGTATTCGAGCGGAATTAAAAGCTCGCTCTCATCGCTTGGTTTGGTTTTATTAACGTTGCACTAAAAGCAACACGAGGGCTGTTAGCGTAATTTTGTAACTCGTAACCTCGTAATTTTGAACCTCAGTCAAGTGACGAGGACGACACCTGAGCTGACGCCCCATCTCCTAACTTCCACACCACGCCAATGGGAGGACTTTAAGCCCCGAAAGATTTAACGTTCATTAGCCCTGGCTACACAGCAGGTCTTTAGTGGCATCAAGACTCGAACCGGCGACTCCACGGAAACCACCGGCCGCGAGTCCGATTCCTTAACCACTAGGCTACAGCGACCACTCACTCTCACTGCTATTGTTATTTGTGAGTTAAGAAAGTAGTGGATGTCGATGAATTCTCGTATGAAAAAAATATAAAAATTTGACATTTTCTAGCTTGAAATATTAAAATAAATTGATAAACTTCAGCAGAACAATGTTTTCAAGAACTGTCATAAAGATAATGTAACACAACAACATATCCATATCAACTATAAATAGGCATGATGTTATATATCAAAATAAAAGATACTTACAATAGGAGACTACGATTTGGAAAATTTAGTTCGGATTTGATTGTTTATGAATATCACATTTAAAAGCAACACGAGGGCTATTGGCGATGGACCTCATAATTTTGAAATTTGGTCACGTGAACTCCGGCAGATATAATGTGAATCAACCCACTATATGGCAGGTCTTCAGTGGCACCTACGAACTACGGCGGGGTCGAACCTACGACTCGATGGAAACAACACTGGCCGTGAGTTTGCGACCACAATTATTAGACTACCGCGGCCGCTCAAAGAGAAATCAAATGAAATAACTGAATATGCTGATCTGAAAAGGATAGTGAAGTTCAAATATAATATTAATGTTGTTGCATTTTTCTACTTGTTGTTTTCTACTAATGTTGAATAGCGTTACGAGTTTAGGTCTTATACTTTAGATTCGACTGATGATAAACTTAAACAACAAATCAAAAGAAAAAAAAAAACATGCACATGTTATTGTTTGATTGTGGCCGGCACTTAATCTTAAATTAACAAAATTCAAAATAAATTCACCCTTTTTGCATACGCAATGTGCCAAAAATATCGTTTTTTCTTCTTTTTGAACACGACACTCGTCAGTATTTAAAGTGATCAAATTTGTCAGAGGTAAAATATACAATGTACTCTCTAAACCAATATTCTAGTATCAAAACTAAATTTATTTTTTTCATTTTTTTTGATAATGTTATGATTACATTTTAATCACCACTTTATAAGTTATAAAAATCGAATTATTTATTTTTTACAAAGATTAAAAAAAATTCAAAGCAATATTTACACTTAGAGAGAAAGAAAGAGAAATAGTAATGATAAAAAAATTTGGTACTTGTGTGTAAAATCCTGAGGACCATTTTCTCCAAACCAGAAAATACAACCAAATGTTGCGATATTCCCCCAAAGATTGAAAGTACCGCCACACGATGCGATATTCCGTCAACAATGGAAAGAGTCATTAAGCAATGCAATAGAGAAAAGTGTGAACATGGGATTTTTTTTTTTTTTTTTATTTATTTGCCATAAAGTTATGACGTGGTATATTTTACTATCAGCTATATTTAAGCAAGCTTTTATTTAAATAAGAATTCAATCAGCTATGATCATTAGCTGCTATTTTTAATTAAACATTTCAAAGTTAACCATTGTTATAGCTTTGTGCATCCATTGTTGCGACTTATTCCATATAATCTAATCGAAGGATAGACCAAGTCTACGAAATCAAAAAAATATCAAGAAATCATATACGAGATGAGTCGATGTAATCATATCTTCTTTGTCAAGTCTCATACCATTTAAAAGATGCTTGGGTGAGGCCTGGGAAAAATTATAACTAGTATTGGTCGGATAGGCTTTCTGCTCCTTGTCAAAAGTAAGACTCCAAGTGAGTCCACTATCAAGTCTACAAATGGTGATTTTGGACACCCTTATCTCCCTTAATAGTAGAACAACAGCAGCAGTTTGCCTATTATACTATAAGTAAATCGGATAAGTCTTCCATAATTGCTGGTTTGAGATTATTATTTTTAAATAGGTTTCAAGGAAGTTGAGAGAAATATTTGGATCTAAAAGAAGAGAGAGAGGCTCTTTCTTAGGTTAAATTATCAAAAATTTCATTACCATAGTCCTACATGAAAACCTTAAGAGTTCTGCACAACATATTCCCTGAAGAATCAGTCAAAAAACCAACCAACCAACCAACTTACATTAGACGGAATCTATTGGAAGTAGATTTCATGTTGATGCAAAAGATGCTTGAGGGTATCAGGAATGGAAACAGAAATTCTATCGCCGATCTCAGTCCGACTCCTCAAGTTCTGGAGGGCAATGCGGCTACCAGCCTGGATTCCTAACCTCAGAAAACACGGTCTTTTAATGAAGACGCCACTGCTTTCATTTCTTCTGTTGTTAGTATAAATCGGAATAGGAGAATTAGGAATTTGATTGACGATTTCCAAAAGCAAGTTGGCGTAAATTAATAGGCTTAAGAAAAAGTTTGAGACAGAAGGGATCACTTAAATAGCGTAATAAAAAAAGAATCAGGAAGCTATGGGCCATCACTTAAGATTTATAAACTGATAAGTTTAGGTCATGTCAGATTATGTCATTATCTACAGAGTAGAATAAGTTATTAAACTGCTGGCCCTCTAGAATCAGTTGTAAAACTCCTACCTCTCTGGTAGCATATTTGATGTCAGATTCACAATGAAGAGGACCCATTTCCAGTTCTCGATAGAATTTGGGATTTTTGACCGCCGGAAAATTTGCTATAAGTTCGGCTGAAATTGCGCAAATTTTCTCAGTGAATTATACAATTTCCTTGCTTTTAAAGTGATTGCATTTCGAAGAAGCTCAACAACCAAAAGCAAAATCCAGTTAACTTTGCATGTTATATGAATAAAAAAAAATAAATTATTTTTTCAACTGTATAAAAATCAATTATCAATATCAAAAGTCCATGTCCTTGAATCCTTGTTAACATAAAAAAAAAAAATACATTTGAATATGCACATATTTTGAATACCCTATACTCATCAGAGATAAAAACACAATCTCATCTATATCTTAAGCAAGTTCATATCTGATTAGTTCAATGTTAACTAGTTTCAAATATTGTCATATTGCCAAGGAATAATCTACATAATCAAAAACAGTCTGAAAATTCCTAGATTATTTTGACATTTCCTTTCCAACATACTACAGTAAATGTTGGCTGGTTGATTTTATTAACATCGTACAAGAAGCAACACAAGGGCTATTGGCTATGGAGTTTGTAATTTTGAGTCTGGGTCAAGTGATGAGGACGACACCTGAGCTGGCACCCCCCTCTGTTGACTTCCACACAATACCAATGGAGGACTTTGGGTCCCGATAGATTTAACGTGTATCAGCCTCGGCTACACGGTGGGTCTTTTTGCACCAAGGTTTGAACCAATGACTCGAAAAAAACTGCTGGCCGTGAGTCCGCTACCACATATACTAGGCCACCACAGCCACTATAATAAATGCATCACATTTGCCTAAAATGATACATTAACTAATATAGACAGCTATGTCTTTAGCAATTTATATAAATTTTGAATAAAATAAAGCTTTTAGTTTTCCTTTCTATTTAAAGTGATTCTTTAAATAAAATATTGAATTATGAATTAACATTGATTTTAATGAACACAAAATTCCACATGATCATGTAATGCTTTAAAAATACATATTTTTTAAAGCCAGAACAATTTTAACTAGAAAATATTTAATAACATGATTAAACTTTAGGATATGGTAAAATAATCAGCTTTTAAAAATTTTTATTAATAAAAATATTAAAATTATTAATCAGAAAAAGCAATTAGTTTCTAAAAATACATGTTTGATGGAAAAAAATTGGAAAAGCATAATTATAAAAATACATATTCAAATAAATACATACTTGCTGCATTTGATAAAGTTTTTCTTTCCTCAGTGTAGCTTTTTCTGCAAGTTGATGTCTATTATTTCTATCAAGTCGAGCATAGTTGGTAATTTGATCAACACAGTTGTTGAAATGAAGAGGACAATCATCAGCAGAACAACCTACCTTTTGAGTGGGTTTGAAATCACAGCAACAATGAACACAATTCTTAGGATGTCCTCCCTGATCCAACACATTTCCATAGTCAGTTTGTTTGGCACGATCAGAATAAGTTACAGTACGAGCATTAGTCTGAACAACACACATATTGAGAGAGCAGGTTCTGCATGATCCACAAGTTGTCTTATGCAAAACTTTATTATTCATATAATGCTGTTTGGAAGCATTAATACATGTACCAATCATACAACATCTAGGTAAGAATTTCTTACCACTATTGAATGATCCTAATGGTGGAAGTCCTATTATACTTTTATCTGATAAATAATCAATCAATGGAGACTTTTTTTCTTTTTTCTTTGGAGTGGGTGGTAAACTTGGGGTTGCCAGAGGTGCTGTTGGTACAGTGGTTCTCACTAATGCCATAGCAGGATGGCCATTAATAATGGTAGATGGTCCTGGTTGAGGTTCAAAAGCTGAATCATGTTCAGAACTTTTTAAAAGAAAAGCATTGCCAGGATCACTGATATCCACATCACCAATTACTGATGAATGTGGATCGGTGTCATCACCATTCCCATTACTAATAACCTCACTGTCGGATCGAGGAACCAAGAGGCATTCTTGTAAGGCATTAAAGAGAGATTCAGCTTGTTTACATTTAAATGCATATATACCAGGTCCTGTGGTACAATGGCGTCCACATTCAAAGGAAAATAATTCTGTATCAAAACCATAACGTCTAAGACTTTGGAGAGGCCATACAATAGGAGGTTCTCCTCGTTGATGAAGAACTAAATCTGTTTCTGTAACCTGAATATGACATGACTTAATATAATGGCCATCTTCATCGATATTCCAAACCTAGAATTGAAAAGAAATGAACATAAAAGGCAACAAAAATTATTTGTTGAAATGATACTTTATGAACTGTAGCATATTTACTCAACACAAATACTTTTAAAATGTATTACATGAATTAAAAAAAAAAAAAAATTGTAGCTTTAATTAAGTTGAATTATTTTATAAATATGAAAGTACTTACATGAAACACTGGTCTTGTAGTATCCTCTACTAAAATCCTTGATGAAATGCATCCCATAACTTTTAATGTAACTAGTTGAAAAATTGAATATACACAAAAAACTCAATATTAATTTGTTCTCTTATGTGTTTGTAACATTTTCAACAAAAACAAATAATATTAGAAGAAAAAAAGTTCTAAGCAAAGTTTTTCAAAGAACAGATTTAGCCACCCAAGGTGCATTTTTTTAAAATAATTATTATTAAATTACTCAATTAAATATAAGAATTAAAGTAAACAATGAAATAACAAGAAATGGACAATTATTAACTTTTCCAATATTAAAACTAAAGGAAACAATAAATTATTAAATTGAATGTATTTAAGCTAAATGTGATTAAAATTAAAGCAAATGATTAATTATTAAATTGAATATCATATCAGCTACATATAATTAAAATTAAAGTAAACGATAAAAAATTGAAAAGTGATCTGGTATGCAAAAAGTGATTCACCTAAAATAATAGCTCCTTGAGTAGTTAATAAACAAACATTTATTTTTAAATGATAGAATAATGATGTCCAACATTATTTGGAAATATAAATGGAGATTTTAATTAAATACATGATATTAAATACATAACATAAGAATGTAGAAAATGAATATAACTACATTTTTTTAAAGTTCACTTGAAATAAATCATCATGTAAAATTATTTCTTCAGAAAGAGAATTTTATACACAATTTTTATAGAGAAAGGTAATAAATTTTTATATAACTAGTAGTGCATTATCAATAAAATATAATTAATATTAGTTTAACATACTGATATAGTACGGAACTGAATTTTTAACAGTAAACTTTTTACCTCAACTATATTTTTTAAGTGATGAAGAGTCAAAATATTTTTTACGTGAAAATTATTTTTATTGCTCGTTATTTATACTTAAGTTATTTTAAAATCAAAAGATAAAATAATACAATTCACGAACAGATATGTATTGAAAAAGAGATATATATTTAAAGTCAGTAATGTCATTTAAAAAGAGAACAGTAAGTTAAGAAAAATACAAGTTAATTTCAAAAGTCCGTTTTTCGTTCAAGATTCTATATTACATATTTCTATAAATGATGGAAATCTGAAATTGATAAATGTGTATGCTTTACGACAAAAATGAAAATAATACAAATATTTGTTAAAATATACTTCAAAAGAAAAGTAAAAACAAATACACTTACGAAAAGTAAATGATTAAAAACATAAGGGACGAATTCCTACAAGTGCAGGATTGTTAGTAAATATGATCGGAGGCAAATGATAGCAGACGTCTTTCAGTTGTTGCCATCTGTTTTCAAAACGATATTAATGAATTGTATGCATTAAAATTTTACATTTCATTTCATTAGGATTAATAGCAATAAAATAATAGAAAATTTGAAACCATTCACAATCATTTGAGTATTTAAAGTGAGTTAAATTATTAGAAACAATAATAAATATGCTAGCTCTTTACTTCTCAGCAAATTTTTAACTCAACTCACATCCGAAATATTTTCTGCTCACAACTTTTGCTTCCACTGACAGTTTCTGAATGAAAATGTCAAGTAAACAGTGCGATCTCCAAATCGTTGGGTTTATTGACCTTTTTTTTCACTTTCTGTGGTAAATATTGATGGAATTCATTTTTCAAAAATTCTGAAGCAAATTTAGGATACTTTATGAAGTACCACTTGTTATTGTAAGTATTACATTAATTAAAAACGAATTACTAAAAGCGCGCGTAATAACGATTGGATATTTGATGAACATATGTTTAAACAGCATGTGTGGAATACAAAATTAAATGTTTAAAATCTTAACATAAAACATTGTCATTATTTTTTGTTGATTAGTTCAATTATTTTTATTCATAATTTTCTGTAAATATATAAATTAATTATTTTGTTTAAACATTTTATGCTTATAAGAATACTGTTTCCTTATAATAGCTTGTTGAGACTGTAAAGAATGAATTTTTCTCATATATTGAAATAATTTTTTAAAAAATCGTTTGTGTTAAGGAGTTTTCAAAAACTATTTTCATCAAAAATCGATGTATGAAGTTTAACTTGATTTTTTGCGTAATATTTTTAGGAGACTTCAATGTATATTTAATTTTTTTAAAGTTTCTTGTTGATTTGTTTCTGAATAATCTAATATATAAATTGCATAATGAGAAAATGTTCTTATACATATTGAATGTTATCAGCTTAGATTATTTAAAATTTTTTGAAATGAAAAAAAGAATCTTCAGTCATATGATCTTTTAAACTCATATTCAAGTTTCATGACTTTTGCAATTAATGAAGAAAAGAGTTTGATTAAGGTTTTCTGTTATGATTTTTATCATTTGTCTTCATAAAAATTATATTTTTGAATTAAAATAGAATTGAAGCATTTTTTGTTACCGAATAATAATTGTGAGTTTAGCAAAGAGGACTTCAAAATAATGGAAAGTATGTACTAAAGACGATTATTAGTTATTACACATTTTTTGAGTGATAATTTTATGTTATAGTTTGTAGTTTGGCATCAAAATGCTAGATTAATCAAAATAAAGATTTAGTACATCAAAATAAAGATTTAGTATATGATTGATGATTTGAAAAATAATAAAATAATATATTTTGAATACAAATATTATTACAGGAGCAATGAGTACCTTTAATACATTATTACGAAAAGCCACAAGTTTATTGAAAATAGGTGGACTTGATGCATCTCCTCAAAAAGTCTCTATAGATGGCGAGGTTATCTTTTGCAAGAATAATGTTTGTGTTCATCCTCCTACTTGTTTTAGAACAGATGTTGCTCACCACCCTGGTTACCTCGCTATTCGTGAGCAAGTAGATGAGGTGAGTGAAAATTTGGATTGTTAATTGAAAATGAATGAGTTAAATGCTTTTGAAAAGTTAAAATTCAAAATAAAAAATTGATTTTTAAAAATTTGTGAAATATACAAAATCAAAAATATTATTCAAAAAAATTGTATTCGATATTTAAATGGTATTTTAATGTACTTATTTTTGTTGTTTTACTTCATTAATATTTCTTTTATGTATAGTGGTAATTACATTTTAAAATTTTTAATAATATTTGATATGTGCAAGCTTTGTTAATTGTTATTATTTTTTAGATTTTTGAAAAGATATCTGAGGAATATGTATGATATTTATTTAGATTGTAATGAGGAGAATGAACAATAACCTGCTGAACTAAATCCAGATAAATTAATAGCTCTAACATTTAAGTTAATTAAGAATATATTTTTTAATCTGTGAAATCAATATATTTTATATGTAATTTTGATGTTTTAAAAATTTTATGTTCATAAGGTTCTTGGTTCTACTCTAATTTTGACATGGATTCCAAATGCAACTTTAAAAAAAAATCCTCATAGCTTAGAGAACAGAACTCCAGAAAGCTCACCTTGTCGTAGTTCTTTTAGCAGCAAGTGTCCTAGTCCTACACCTAGTGGAAAGTCACCTTTTCATCTCTCACTTTCAGCTAGCAACTCAATGTATAGTGGAAATGAAAGATTAAATGATGATTTAAAAGAATCTCCTACTAAGGACTTACAAAGGTGAATATATATTTTTCTCTTTCTGTAACTGGAAATTATCTATTCCTATTATATAAAAGAATATGTATAAACTAATATTATGTTATTAATTTTATGGTTTTTCTTTATTATATTTTTATGAGATAAATAGGACCATATTTTATTTGAAAAATGAATGAAACACATGAAATTTATTTTCTACCATCAAAACTATGGTTGTATTTTTTTCTTTTGTGTGTTGAAGTTTGTTATTGTATTCTAGTCCAAAAGAAGTTTAATTGTATGGTTTCAGTATTGCATGGATGCAAAGAAATAAGAAGCCTTTCTTAAAAATAAATAAATAAAATGACAGGAATATAAATTTTGTTAACTATATAGCATAACTGTTTTAAGGCTGATGTGTAGGTTCATGTTTCACTCAGGATAAGAAAAAGTGTGAATTGAGAGAGGAATTTTCTTAAAGATAAATATTATGATTTGTTTTATAGATTGAGCATCAAGGATTATTCTTCATGAAATGTATTTTGTTTCCATTTTTTATTGCTTTTGTCCAGTAAAACTACAAAAACTGCTCACTTCTAACTTTTATTGAATTTTGTAGTTAAAGAAATTGATTAAATCAGTCATTGTTTAAATATATATTGTATTTATATATGAAAATGTGAATATAAAAATATGCCTTATGTTTTTGTTTCAATAATTATTTGGTATGGTTTATAGTACAGATTTTATTTTACTTTGCAATATGGAAAAGTATCACCTTTTAATTTAACTGAACATTTTTTAATTTCTTTGAAAGAAAAAATAAATATTCGTTTCTAATATTAATTATTCATCATCTTGAATAAGCATAATTTTTGGCAATTAAGTTAACATATATAAATTGTAAACATTTTCTAACTTATTATTTGTCAAATGAGATACAGCAAAGATTTCTCATTGTTAAAAACAAGAAATAAAGCAAACTTCCATACATTTCATACCTAAGCTCCTTTGCATAAATTTTGATTACTTTTTCTCAATTTCTTTCATATTTTTTATTTTCTTGTTTCTTAAATGACAAAATCTGTACTATTGTGTTTAAAAATGCATTTGTTTTTAATGTTTTTTAAATCTTTAATGAATATTTTTAAAAACTATTTTATTACAGTCCTATAATTGAAGATATTTTGGACCAAAAAAGTATCAGCTCAACCATTTCAGATATGGGAAGTCCAAGAGAAGACTATGGTAGTTTAGATAGCTTTTCTAATAGTGACCAAACTGAAATGACTGCTTCAACAAGCTCTCAAGTGATGTCCACTGATTTAAATGACTTAGAAAATTATGATCAACCTCCTGATGAGGGAAAATCTAATTTGCAAGCTGAAGAAACTAAGAAGGTTTCCATTGATAGTAATAATGGTGATTTACAAAGTCAGACTGATTCTGGTATTGGACCTGAAGAAGTTATTGCAGCTCTTGAGAAAATGATATGTGGCCTTAATGAAATTGATAGCTCTAAACAAAGTAATTATTTATATCTTTTCTTTAAATTTCATTGAACTGTGTACCTGGTCTCTAGATCTGAGTTATGTCTAGTATTAAAATTGCATGCTTTGTATTGTGTATAATATATTTCTGTGTTTATTGCTATAACATTTTTAAGTATTTTTAAAAGTGTTCTATTTATGGTAAAAATGCATATTTGTATTTATTTTTCCACATTTCAAAAATTTATAATTTAAATAAATTTGCTTATTTATATGTAATTTCAATCAATATTTGTATACAATTTGAATTTGAATTTATGGTACTTTTCCAATTCGCTGGCACAAGTGATAAAGTTGCCAAAAATGATACAACCAATGCCAAATTGAATATGTATATATTGTGTGTTGTTGCCAGTTAAGTCTGCTTGTCAAGATTTGTGCCGGCAAAATGGAAATGTACCGAGTTTATATATACAAAAAAATAAATGAATCTAATTTGTTATCTAAAAGGCTTATTTAAATAAGGGTAAAAATGATTTTAATTGCAGAATTCATTTGTAGAAAAGCTTCTTAATACATCGCTGTATATATTTTTGTTAAATATCTTCTCTTATATTGTATAATGTATCAGAATAATAAATATACCATAGTTATATATTAAAAAAAAATAATTATAATTTTAATTTTTATTTGTTTTACATTAAACAAAATGCCCCTATTTTTCTCTTTACATTTTTTTTTCACAAATAGCATTGAAATGTATGGTATTGTATTAGTTTTGGCTTAAAATTTCTCAATAGTACTAATTCCATTAAATTATCAGTACTGTTTTCTTATTTATATCATTCAGTTGAAAACGTACCTTGTGTGAAGAAATTACCAATAAAGATCAATATTTTTTTATATTTTGCATAAATTAATTGATTAGAGTTAAGAAATAAAAAAAAAATTAAGTTTCTCGTTTTATTTCAGAATAGGTATGTAATTACTCATTAAGAATATCAAAATTTGACATACCTTTTATGTCATTCCAGGGAGCTGGTGCAGTAAAGTTTTCTTTTTAAATGGAACAACTGATTATCTACGAAAATAAACTGAACTCTCTACTAAATAAAAATATTTATTGTCATTAATAACAAAACTACAACAGTTACACATCGCGCTATGAAACACAACACAGGTTACATAGTAGAGCGAAAAGCATTCTCTAGTTCTAATCAAAGTTCGTTCTGTTTTTACGCTGCTCACTCCAATCAACAGCGTCCTTCCGCGGGAGTCGTGGTTTCAGCTGGAAAAGTATACAGTTCGAAACAATTAGAAATATGTGGATATTTTGTTTAAATTTTAGTTATCTATATGCTACTTTTCTAGGTACATGTGTAAATTCCCATCATTCATTTTTCCAATTTAGAAAGGTGTTGGAAAATGATGTTTTGATTTATGTAATTGTATTTGAAAAAATTTAGCTGAAAATGTGCCCACTTTCATGGTTGACAGAATTTTACACAAGTACCCTTTTCTTAAATTGTGTATTTTAATTTGATTGATTTGTTTATTTGTATTTTTATATATATATATATAATGTATCTTCATTAAATTAAATAGTAAATATTTATACTTTTGTATTTATATTATTTAGTCAAACTTGTTTCAAATGTGAAGAGAAATTCATTACAATATGCTCATAAATAAGTAAAAAAAAAGATAAATAAATAACTAGCATTTTTTAAACTCTATTTAGATTCCAAATCAGAAGAATGTAGTAATGATGAATGTTTGACAAATGTTGATCATACTGAGCATACAAGCAGAATTGAAAATATTGAAGAGGAATCATGTTCAAATGTTGAAAATGAAAAACGATCAGAAATGCATTTAGATCTTTCAAATAATCTTAATGATGGTAAGAGTTTTCAATGTTCCAGATTAATTTTTTTTGATTTATTTAAATCAACCACTTTCTTGATCAAGTAACAAATGAGAAAGTGAAAAAAGATTAATTAAATTTTTTGAAGATAATTTTGATTAAATTAAAAAAGCAATAACAAGATTTTTCAGATATATATATATATATATATATATATGTGTGTGTGTGTGTGTGTGTTTTGCTTAAAATGTATTACAGTCTTTACTATTAATAATTCAGTCAATTGGTTCCCTTGGTATTTCTGTATAGCAATTAATTACCTAATGTTCTTAGATATAAGGATGACTGATGTAAAATATTTGTTCATTTTCTAACTTAATTTCAGTATTTGGTTTAAATTATTCTTCTCACTTACTTTAAATATTTCGATCTCTTGAGTCATTATTTTTCAAAGTCCATATTAATAATGTGGAAGTTCATTGAAGAAATTGTTGAATAAATTTTTGTATTATTTGAACTTTATTTTATAGCCTTAAATGAGTTCTTATTTTTATATCAATTGATTTCAAAATACATAGTTTTCTTATATTGCATTATTATGCAGACTCAAATTTATGTATTCTTTTGTAAATTTTCAGCTATTTCATCTTACAAAGGTCTCATTTCATAGAGAACTATGTTTTAAAAATAAAAGTTCCTGTTATAGCAGAGAAATCAAATAAATTTTAATTTTTTAAATAATTATTTTTATGTGAAGTAGAAATTAAAAATGAAAAATGAAATTATCTACTTTAAAAGGGATGTAATTTTTTAGATGTAAATTTATCCTTAAGTTGTATGCAATATAATTAATACATTTTTAAATTTGTGTCTTATTTGTACTGTAGATGTTGAAAAGGTTTCAAATCCTCCTAATACCCCAGGCATAAATGTGAGCTCTTATAGTCCGGGAGGAAGTAGTTCAACAACTCCTACAACATCTAACAGAGATCCTGAAAGTTTTCCTTCTACTCCTGGTGACACTCCTCCTCCTTCTCCTAGAGATAAGATATCAAACTTGTTTTTTGTTGAAGGAACACCTGAATCACTTGCTCATGCTCACAATTTGAGCTTCCCTGAGGATAATTCTCAGAATGCCAGTAGAATTTCTAAGAGAGAAAGAAGTTGTGGGGTTTTCTCTGTTGATCTTAGTAAGATATTTTGAATGAAAATATTAAAACAATTTTTAAAAAAGGCAGACTTGAAATTATTATGTATGTTTTCATATGTGTGTTTTGCATTAGTCTCTTCAGCCACTGGATAACATAGTCTTTAGTTGAATATCAAATAAAAATAGTTGGTTAAAATAAATTATATGGATTGAATTAATTTTATTGAATAAACAGAAAGAATTTTAGTACTTATTATTTTTTTTTATCATAAATATTTCAATGATTCATCTTTGTTCAAGTGTTTTGAGCACTTAAATTGGTTACAAATTTGTACTTTTTTATGTTCTATCATTTTTTTGTGAATCAAATAATTTAAAACCATAATTTATAATTGCCAGATTGAAGCATTCATATGTTCTAATTGTATAAAGTAATGCCTTCAAAAGAATATACTTGATCTGGAAATTTAACAAGGCTTGAAACAAATGTATTGAATCAGATTCATTTGAATTTCTTACTCAGCTGAGTTGTTTATTCTATTGAGAGTCATTTCAATAAACATTTTTAAGCAGGGTTGGATTTAGCATTTTTCTATCTTTTCCAACCAATATATACATATGTTTTGTTGTGGTAAGTTTACTATCATACTTGATTATGTAAGAAAAAGTAACTAAAAAGGTTATCCCTCATTATTAATGAGTGCCCTATAAAAAAGTGGAAAGGAGGAGGGAAATCCATACTCTAAACAATTTTATTGCATCTGCTTTTTGATTAAAAAAAAATCTCTTGATCCCCCCCCCCCCCCTCCTAAAAAAAACCAAGAGTTAAGTGTTTCTGTTTTCTGCTTTATGGGAGTAATTCATTTTTAAAATTAATTTTATCATATACAGAATTTTTTTTTAATCATTTTATCACCAGGCCGACTGCTAAAATTCTGAAGATGGTGTCACAGAAAAGGAAAATTTATCAGTTTCAATATTGCAAACTTGTTTAAAAAGAAGTTCAATAAAAAATCATTTCATTGTATTTACCTGTCAGTGAAGATGTTCTTTTACTAATAAAGAACATAAAAATTGGGAGGTAGACATTTCCAAAGCAGACTTTTTGAAAACAGACTTTCTTAGCATTTGCTATAGTCTAAAATAATGTTTTAAAAAATATGGTTCTGGAATTCTTTATAAACTTTGACTTTTTACTTATATTTAACGGTTATTCACTAGTTGGCCCTTTCCTTTGTTTTCCACTAGTGTACATTTTTGTCAATTTTGACTTACTTCATTATAACCTTTTTTTACCTTAAGTAAAATATTGTAAGTTGTATCTTATAGTAAAGTTTTAGTTTATAGAAAAAGTATGGTGGTATAAAGCAAATGACTTCTTCATTGCAGTTGTTCAGATCTTTCTTTTTATATTATATCTTCTTTAATTGCATTCATTAACAAGTTTAATTGGATATAAAATGTAAATCTGAGAATTAGATGTCAACTATTTTGTTTTATTATTTGGAACAGATTGCATTCAATGTAATGGAATTGATTAAAATTATTTAACATAGTTATTTTATTTTTTTTTTTACATTTTCAAAATTAAAATACACAACCATGCACTGTTCTGCTTCTTGCATTTTAGTCATTGACTAAGTGCCCTTTATGAAACATATTAAAGGCAGAGGAGGAACTTATTAGATGAGCTTATTTTGTGGCAATTTCTATAACCATTTTTGAAAAAGATTAATTTATCCCTTGCACAATTTTTCTTATTGACACATTGGCAAACTACCTTGCATATCAGTATCAACGACAATAAAATCATATACCTACAATGCCACCACCTCCCTAACTATAACAATTAAACATTCAACCTAAGGCAATAACTATTTTCTACCAACTTTTAATTCTGCAGACTTTTTAAATGTGTTTTCTAAATTCAGATTTTGAGCTTGATAAATTTTCATTGTCTATTATAACTTATCTGTTAGGTCTTGATTGAGCGATTGTGAAGCTTGCAGCATCCTTATAATTTTGTAAACATGCTATTTTGTTGAAACACCCTTTTTCTCTGTCATTTTTACCTGAACCATGGCATCCGTATGAAATTTTAAAACCTGTAGCATCTGATTTTAGAAAAGCTAAAACTGAATAAAAATAGTGTTGTACATCTTTTTTGGAGAACAAACTGAAGGTAAATTTGGCTCATGGGAACCAAATTTAACTTCAGTTCATTTTGTGCAGAATGAAAATGTGCATAAATTGAACTTTAATTTTTATTTTCAACAATATGCCACCTCTGTATTATAAAGAGATTGATAATCAAACATTATAAAACATAAAAGCTAATTAAATAACTTCTTCCGATTTTTATTTTTGTTACTCTGCTATGTTACCAGATGCTTAAGTATTACTAAGTTCTGATATTAATAAGCTTAAAAACTGGTGCTTTAGTAGTCTCTTGAACATAATGAAACTAAAGGGTTAGTATGAAACATAGTTCAATAATTATCAAATGATATTGAAAGGATTGCATCTAAAATAAACGAAAAACAGAATTAACATAAATGATATTTATTTCGACTTGATTGCTTAAAATATTGTTTGTCTATACTTCAAACATGTTTTTTATAATCTTAGGCCTTTATCAAGATTTAAAATGAGCCATTTTTTTTACTTGTACTAACGTAAGTTATTACCTGCTGTGAACATTTCATACTTTTTAACCTTTATAAAGTCCAGTATTTGTTTTCTGGTGTATTTATCAATTATTGTAGTTGTGTCCTGAAAATGAGTGTTAATTAGTACATAAAATTATATTGTTTTATTGTTGTTTTGAAGTTTTTCAGAGAATTTTCGAATTAACTCAGAAACTCTAATGCGGTTTTTTTTTTTTCCTCGTTTGGTTTTGGTATTTTTACACCCCTTAATTTTTTTTGTCCATGCCAGCCACTGACTAACAAAATTGCCTCTGTTCCTGCATTAAGTGAGTGTTTATAGTGGTTTCAAATTATATAAAAAGTGGAACATCAATATTTTATGTAATAAATTTAGATATCCATTAATAAAACAACATTTAATTCATTTCCCATCATTTTTAAACTTTAAGAGATCAAATTTATGCTGAGAGCTTCTACTACTTTTAAAACATTAATTCTGAAGCTCTATTAGGTCCCCTTTAGCAACAAGCTTTTTTTTTCTTTCTAAATTTTGATATTTTTCTCAGATTTGCAAGTTATCCATTTTAAATCTAGAATTTAATTATTTTATAGAAAAATATCAATGCTAGTGATAAGAAAGCAAATTGACTCCCATCTTTTTAATATTTCATTTTTGGGTTGCAATTTATTTTTTCCTGTCTACTGTATTCTTCATGAAATATCTCCTTTTCTGCAAATTAAATAAAAAAACGTTTCAATGAATTAGAATGTCTTGAGAAATTAAAATGAATTAACTTGCACTATAGGAATATTTTTAAAATTCAAAGGAAAACTTTTGCATTAACTCATTTTATTATCAACTCTATTATAAAAAAACTATTCTTTAAAATTTTTTCTATAAATTTATCTTAATTAATATATATTTATTGCTGTGAATCTAATAATGAATGTGTGATAAACTTTTGTATATTTTGTTTTGAAGAAGTATAACTAAAGTGTTATTAATAAATACTATAAAGGTGCTTGATCAATGTTTTTAAGCTTTATATTATTTTAATTTAACACATTGACTGCCTGTGACTAGAGATTGGATTGATAGTTAATGCCTTGACACGTGGAAGTAGATTGTACCCATATGCCAACATACTTATTATAGGAAATATGATTTAAAAATAGTAATAAAAGATAATTCTGAGGTAACCAAGTATTATTTAAGCCTTTCATTAAAGAATTTCTTAACTACGCGCTGGATCGGTATTACATGTCAAATTTTTTCCAAAATCTCATATTATGCATTGGCATATGACATGCAAAAAGTGAACCAAAATATAAAAAAAATAAGTGAAAGTATGCATTATTTTTAAATAAGTCTGGTTTTTTTTAACAAGTATACATTTTACAATGGCATTGTCTTTCCAAGCTATTATTGGTGTAACTCATATCACAAGGTTACATTTTCAATGAAAAATAAAATATTAATTTCAAAGCTAAGATGATTTATAGCTAGTTTGTAATCATCACTTCATGCCAATACCAATAGAAATACCCTATATGCAGTGCAAAATAAGTTGAAGAATGATAAATCAGAAGAAAATTTTCCTACTCCAGTGCATGATTGGCACATTGGTAGATAATCAGCAGTCAATGTGCTAAAATGTAATTTTTATAATAATTTTACATATAGCTGATGAATTTAATACTTAAGCCTTTGGAAGAAAATAATATTCAATGTTATTGATATATATTGTTTAAACCTTTTAGGTCAAATGCGATCATTGCGACTGTTCTATAGCAATAAAGAATGCACATGTGGCCAATTAGTCATAGCTAGTCGAGAAAGTCAGTACAAAATTCTTCATTTTCATCATGGTGGCCTTGATAAGTTAGCAAAGGTTTTCGAGGAATACAATTTTCTTTCAAAGTCTAAAAATAAAGTAAGAAATGTTAAGAACATTAAAAAAAACTTTCTGTTATGAATATAAACTTTCTCTTGTAATGTAATATATAAGTTGTGATTATTATGATATTTAGATTATTAAATTATAAAAGATTATAATTATTAGAATCCCTTTAAATACATATTGATTATGTTTTATGTGTATTTTTTATGCAAATATGCCTTCTTTTATTTAATTTTTTTTTGTTTTTACATTCATTTACATATTTATATTATGAAACATAAAGATAAACAGTATTTTAATAGCAATGCATCAGTATATTATTCAACTATACTACAACCTAGCAAGAGTACTATGCATTTGCTGTGTATATAAAATCTTTTTGTAAAAGTGTAATACATTAAATATTTACTGTACAATTTAAAGTATTGCTGCCTATACAAAATTATATTTATTTAAATAATGCTACAAAAATAAACGAACTTAAAAATTGGGTTATTCATTCTTAACATGAATGTACATAATGTGGTATTTTCTTTTTCAGATAAACGATAGCTGTCCTTATAGGCAGTTTTCAGTTTGTCGTCCAGAACTTTCTGCTGCAGAATGTCACCCAGAAGAAGGTATATATGGTATGGTAGATGAACAGAGATGGAGAAGTTTTATGAGTCAAGATGGAGCCGTTGAAGATGAATTACAATTAAGAAAAGTATGTGTCAGCATGATTTTCTCAATTTTTGAAATTTGTAATTGAAAAAGGTGCCACTTTGAAATATGTATAGTTGTTTCATGTTTAAAAATTGAGTTCATTTTATTTCCTTGTATAGTTTTTTTGCTATGTGTGTTTTTACACAAACTTGCATAATTAAAAATTAGAATATAAATTCTAGTAAGATTAATATTTTATTAATTAAAAATTCAGTAACTTAAGAATATACTTATACTGTCTGAAAATTTCAAATCTAATACATATATATACAACTACCAAATGATATAATATTTATTTCATTTCATATATTACATGCTTTTTACTAGCATTCATTTCTTATGAGGCTGAATTTAGTTTTTATTCCTTAAGTCTAAATTGAGGAAAAAATCTTTTAATTAGGAAAAACTCCTTAATATTTTAAATTGTAAGTATTTCTTGAAAGAAGATAGTTGTGAGTTCAATAATTGTAATGTTTTTTCTCCTCTCTTTTAAATCTTAATTTGAACTGGTAAAACATACTAACCTGCAAATTAGATCTGGCTGAGATTTTGTATCCATCTATTATGAGCTCTTAGAGTATAAATATTTTTAGAATATTGATAAGATTAAAAGTATTCAATATATATATTTTTTCTTAATATTGAAAATGATAACATGTGATTAGAGATAGAAAAGATTGAACTTCACTCTGATATTGAGTATAAAATAAATATATACTACTTCAACTTTATGAATATTTTGATAGTAATTATATAGTGGATATAAGTTTGATAACAGTATGCCTATATGCATATGTTTTTTATTGCATAGAAATGTTGTCTATCTGCATAAGCATTTATAGATACTCTGAACAACTGATTTAACACAATCCTTTCCCCATCAACTCTTTATACATTCAATCCAGATTGAGACACCAAAAAGGAAGGTTACTTCTTGCTAAGTGGTGACAGGAGAATGCATGGCATTTCTCCCATAACTGCTGTTCAGAATTTTTGGCAAGCTTGGGGCATTCTTATTCATCTAACAATATTTTCAATCTTTTAAATAACTGATTAATTGTGCAATCCCCTATGAATTTTAATTTTAATTAATGTTTATGATGAGGTATTTTTTACATGTGGGAAAGGGCAGTGGCATATCCATTAATTAATATTATGGTTTTCACTACCTTGGTTGAAAGAAGCAATGCTTTTAGTTTCGGATTACCACATGATAAAAACTAAAGAATACACTACATTAATCTAATTTCACCTATGTAAAACTATTCAAGTATTGATATAATTTTATCAAGTAATAAAAATTACAAAAATAGAGATAATTTAAGAAAATTAATAAAAATAATTTACGAACAAAAATTCCTACTTACCAAAAATGATGAAATCCAATGTAATTGAAAAATTGATAAAAATCATGTAATGATTGAAAAAATGATCATAATTTTAAAAATGACTAAAAAGGTGTGAGTATGAAATGAAAAATGCTGTACATATTTCTTTTTATTAAGTTATATTTATTTTCTTTATTTTTGTTTTTACAAAATATTTGAGACTTCTTCACTTGCATATATATAATTTGGGAAAATATCTGCATTACACTCTTGTAAAGCTTTTATAATAGTTAATGTAATATTTTGTGCCAATAATTACATTTTCCACACATAATGATATTCTGCAGTCAAAATATTTACACCAAAATCTGATAAATCTAAAGAATATGTTTCTTTCAGTATTTCTAATTTGTTTTCATCTGCAGATATGAGATTGTACTCCGGTATGATTGAAATAATTGATGCACTCAATCCTATTTCTGTTTTGTGAATCTTTCTGTAAAAAGTAAAATTGGATCATCCAAAAACTGATTCAAAATTGTTAGGCTAAAATAAAATTCTGATGATTCTTCTGGAATAAAAACTCTTATGTTTAAGGCTTAGAACATCTGTAATGTTATAATAAAAGAAAGTCATCCTAGAATATTTAAGTTTCGAGAAAAAAATCTTGGAGGGTGTTGTGTCCATTTGCACCTCCACCCCCACCCCGGATACACCACAAGGAAAGAAACTTTGTGATTTGCATTCCTTCAACTTTCTGAACAATTAACTTCTGCTGTGTAATTAATTTTCTATTTATGTATCCTAATAAATGTGAGTCCCACATATTAAAAAAAATTTACCAAAATTTGATGTCGCAACTTGACAAAAAAATATTTTGATACAGAGGAGTTTAATTTTAAAGAAACATTATTACATTAATATTCTTTATTCATATTCTTACAATTATGCATTTTAATGTGTTTTTGGAAGTAAAAACAAATGCTGTTTAAAAAAAAAACATGTAATATTTTTAATACATAAAAATGAAATTGTTATAATTTTAAAATTTAAATAACTGGACAACTAACTTCTAATGCAAATTATAAAGATGTGATAGTAAAAGGGGCTTATGGAATTTTGTTTACTTCATATTTTAATTTTCATAATAAAATTGAATAAATGCCAAGCTATGATGTAGTTGATTGGTCATTTGTTGCATTTAAAGTTTAAGACTTGTGTTAAAAACTTTTTTTTTTCTGTAAGAAACAGGGCATATTAAAAAAAAAAAAAGAATTTATCATTTAACTTCCTTTTTTTTCTTCTCAAAATAGGAAATATTCTTTGGTGGATTGGATCCAAAATTGCACAAAGAAATTTGGCCCTTCTTACTGCATTATTATAGTTTTCAATCTACATTCGATGAAAGAGAACAAATTAGAAATGATAAATATATAGAATATCAAAATATAAGGCGTAAAAGGTATGTATAGTTTATCTTAAGAATGAATATTACGAATACATGTATTTTTTAATATGTTTTTATCTCAAAAGTTTATATTCTGGTTGATAACTGTGTGCCTTTCTGAATACATTTTTTTATTTTATTCCTATTAGAGATCAAATGAGCCCTACTGAATTAGATATATTTTGGCGCAATATTCAATGTACTGTAGAGAAAGACGTTGTTCGTACAGATCGGACACATCCATTTTTTGCTGGTGAGGATAATCCAAACATAGAGGTTATGAAGTAAGTATTTTGACCATGTTTCTTACTCTATAAAATTTCTCTTAAGATATGTGTTTTTAATTAAAAAATTTTAAAAAATCCCCCTTCTCGTAAAGGTATTCAATAAAAAATGGTTAACTTTTTTGTTATAAATTTGATACAAAAATTACAATATTTTAATATAGTTTCTTTAATTGTGTCTAAATTATTAAAGCAAATAAGTTAGCATAGCTTAATATCTATTTATAAATTCAGATTTAACTATTTTTTAAACAAATCTGGTAAATCTGTATCAATAAATTAATGTATTTTCATATTTAATAATTAAAAAGTTTCTTTTTTTTGCTTAGTTATTTTTGGAATTTTGAGTGAAGAGAAGAATATATTCATATACAAAATTAAATGTGAATAATATTTATAATAGAATATCTGAAATTGAGGGAGTTTACTTTATATAATAACCATGGATTATATTTCCTAATGATTTATTATTATAAATTCACTTTATGAATCAGTTTAATCATCAAAACATTTGTTATTTTGATATAAATAAATATCGCCATTAATTTTAATCACACTTTTTTGCATCCATCAAAATGTATTAATATTTTAACCATCAAGAATTTAAAAAAAAAAATTATTTTTTTCAATCATGCTCTTTTTTCTTGGAAAATTCTGGTTTTATACATTTGTCACTAAAATTGCTTTGTTCCTATGAATTAAATAATTTATCATTTATTTATGATTACTAGGTTTCAAAATAGTATTTAAAATAATACTTTTTTGTTTTTTACAGAAACATTTTGTTAAATTATGGTTTTTATAATCCAAAAATTGGATATACACAAGGAATGTCAGATTTGTTGGCTCCAATTTTAGCTGCTGTACAGGATGAATCAGAGGCATTTTGGTGTTTTGTGGGTTTGATGCAAAGGACTATATTTGTGACTTGTCCCAAAGACTTTGACATGGATATTAATCTGGTAAGGAAATTTATTAAAACTGCTAAGTAATTTTATTATATATTTTGATATTTACTTTTGTGATTTATTATTGTTATTAAATTTTAATGAAAATCAATTTCTGACAAGATTAAAATATCAGTTATTTTTTAAAATATTTCAAATAACTATTACTTTGTGTTTTATGTACAGAGTAATAAATAGTTACTAATAGGCTTAATAGTGAAGACTGCATAATTTTTCTTCTTCTTAAAATTTAAAAATGAAATGAAGTATTTTTTTAAAATTTCATTTAAATTCTTACCAAACTGAAATTTAGTGTTTGATGTTTTTAAAAGGTAAATTAACAAAAAATTTGACAAAAATAATAAGGATGTAATATTTTTCATTATAGACTTTCCAATAAGGGATAGCGTAAAATAATAGCATCAAGAATTTACTATCTTTCTTATCCTCAATTCAAATAATATAGGATATGAACATATACTACAAAGAAGTATCCTTTTAAAATTTTTAGTATTTCTCAACATTCTTATGAGAGAAAATTTAATATGTGTGTGTGATTTTAAATGGTTTATTATGTAATTTTGGCTTATAGATGATATTTCTCTTATTTATAAAGAAATAAAATAATGTACCTCTGTCATTTTGAAGAGCCATGTACTTTGTGATAAAAGTATAATGTGTTTAAAGAAAATTTTTATGTAATTTTTTTAAAATTTTTATTTGTAATGTAATTCTTATTTTATATTTGTAATGTTAATTAAAATGTAATTC
>BMAW01114216.1:962974-979326 GCA_019974015.1 Nephila pilipes
TATATATATATATATATATATATATATATATATATATATATATATATTATATAGATATATAATTGGTGCTATTATTAGTCATGTTAAATTACTTCACATTCTTTTAATACCTAAATTTCATTAAACTCCTATAGGTTTCAGAACAGTTACTAATGGATTGAATACTTATAAAACTTTTGCTGATAAAACATTGTAAAAAATTATAGATAATTTAAATAGAACTACTGTTATTAAAAATAGTGCTAACATAGTTAAATATATTAAAAATAAGTAGATTTGCGATGCGAGTATAATTTAAAATCGAAGCTTTATCAATCAGCAATATTGTTCAAGTATCAGAATGCTAAAAGCGTACCCCTTGATCTCTCACATTTTAGAAGTTTTCAACTTCAATGCTAAAAGCTTTTGAGCCAATCATATAGACGTTTCTACTTTCATCAAATCTCACTTCACAGAATTGTTAAATTTTCCATTTTTCATTATATGAACATTGCAGATTCAAGATTTGGACAATAGAACTGCCTCGCAGCATGGTCACCTTTTATTTTTAAAAGATTCGTGAGCTCTTCTGTGTAACACTTGCATAGCGAAACAGCATCGCTCCACGCACTGTTTTGGAATGCATTCCATTATTTCTGTTATGATGTTAACTGCCACTTTATATATATATAGGCCGAAGCGAAAGCACCATAAAATCTCAGAGGATCATCAGAGAGGAGTGTATGAGCAAGAAAGGGCGGCGTTTCGTTGTGTTTTTTGTTATATAGTAGGGAAATATCACTACATACGTCATAAACATATGATATGAATGGAGGGATTTCGAGGGAATCTAAAAGTAGATCTAAAGTCTGGTAGGGATCATCCCTACAAGTCTGGTGGGAAAAGTTGACATTGCAGTTTTTAAGAGTGCGTGATTGCATAATTTAAAGTTAAAAAGGAATCGTATCAGGAAATAAGAATGAACGCTTTACTTTTAAATTAGAGAATGGGAATAATTAGGAAATTAAGTTATTATTGTGAGAAACTAATAGGAATTAAAGTTAAATAATTACACACATACACAAAAACACACACATTCCGCACCACGTAACTTTTTCCATTTCTAGAAAAAAAATCACCTATCAAATAAAAGTTTATTGAAAAAATTCATTCAAATGCTGTACAAGTTATGAATATGCAAAACTATTTGATATTCTTAAGTCAATACCCGAGGAATATCTTTTTTAAAAAAAACTTTTCCTTTCATTTTTTCCGAGCTAAATTTTCTGAAGTGTACTGCGATTTGAAATAAATGGTTATGGAATTTAATAGAATCAAATGCGGAGAGATTACATTATAATAGAAGGCAAGTTAAAACAGTAGCAGGTAAACAAATCGAAAATTAAATTTCTAGCTTTGTCATATGAGAAATGCTGTTTTTAGAATATAAATGAAATTCAAAGTATAATTATTAAAACCTTCGGAAAGGTATAATCTTAAATGCAAATAACGTTCAAAAGTGGAAGTTATTTGTGACATTAAAAGTAAGAGTTTATGTGTATTTGTGTACGGTATAGTACGAGTAAGGAAATGCTCAGAAGAGCGAACTTTGATATACTGATACCATGGGTGATGACGGTGTACATCTCGAACAGAATTTTTTCGAAATTCATTTTAGATATTTTTTTTATTTAATACTGAAGCATTTTTTTTTTGTATTTTTGGTGCTTTTGACAGCTTAGCTCTGAAACGGAATGTTACAGGATTACTATTTGTGCACTATTTGAGAGATCCAAATTTTTTATAGATGTCTAATGCTTAGGGCTTGTAAGCTAATAGCCTTATTTTTAACGAATTATTTTGAAAATAGTACTGAGAAGCATTAGTTTCCGACATTTATTTTTTATATCATTCTATCGAAAAATCTACTGAGCCTGACGAAAAATATATTCATACGGTACACAGAAAGAGCATTTATCACTAAAAAAAAAAAGGTGCAATTAATGTATTTTTTTTTACAAAATTTTAATTATACTACTAGAGATCGAGTTTTCGCCTGATTTTCAATGGAATTTTTTGCAACTGTTATATTTATTAATCACCCTTGCGGTTATTGTTTTAGGTAGCTATAAATTGTTGTCCGGGACCATTTTTTGTATCTAATCACTTCAATTTTTTAATATCTGAACTAGATTTTTTATAACTGTATTCTTTTTCCTGATTTTACGGTTCTATCCATAGACTTAACGTTAAATTTTTCTAAATTTTCTAAAATTATACTCGATGGTTTTGGCTATAATGTTAAATATAATGCATGGTAGTTTTCACTATTAACTGAGGATGTTATTCTAGCATCTTAATTTTTAAATTCTATTCATAGATTTAACGTTAAATTTTTCTATATTCTTTTATATTCAATCTAACAATTTACCGTTTCCTTTCATTTTAAGTACATTTAGCTTAAAATATATTCAGTTTAATAATTAAACATTTTTTTAAATTTTAGTCACTACTAGCTTAAATATATTCAGTTAAATAATATATTTATCGTTTGCTTTAATTTTAATTAATATTTAGCTTAAATATATTCAATTTAATAATTTATCATTTGTTTAATTTTAATTGCATGTAGTTTCTATTATTTACGTCAATCAAAATTTAAAAAATGCGACTGGCTGTTTTGTAATTTCCTCCGGTAACAAACTTGGACGATATTGTGGAAGCAATGCTCGAAATGTTGGGTAATAAATCATAAGATCGAATAAAAACTGTATTTGCAGGAGATTTGAATATAAACTTTGCAAATGGACAAGGGGAAGAACTTATTGATGACTTTAAAATAACCAATTTAGAATAACAAACCAATCCAAAACCTTTCGCTACACGTAAAAATACTACAATCGATGCTATATTTTCTACAATAAGTTTAAAAATTGATTTGAAATTGTGTGGAGTGTATGATAGTGTATTTAGCTATCACAAACCTTTGTATTGTAGATTCGAATAAAAATAAATAAGTGTTTAAAAAAAAACTTTTTAACCACTCTGTGTGGCTAAATATGTTCTTTGAAAAACATTGCATAGAACATTTTTTATTATTTTTTTATTTATTCCTTTAAATCAATAACCAATAACTAATTCTAGCTATAGTATTTTGGCGATGTGGCTCTTTTTTTGGTTGACTCTGACCTCATTGGGTCTAAATTAATAACTTGGTCTTGCTGTATTATGTGAAAAATCATTATTTTATAAGCTAATTGTGTTAGAGCACGCCCACGCACACATACACATACAGCGGCTCTTATGAAAATAAAATATATGTTTGAATTATGATAAACTAAAACTACTCAATACCCTATAACCCGTAATTTCTTTCTTTTTACGTAGTTAATAAATTGAAACTGTTTGATGTCCGAAAATAACTATTTTATTCAAGTTCTCGTTAGTGAAGAAACTTAATAATGTTATTCAAAAACATAAAATAAAATACTGTATTGTTTCTATCAAACAATTTTCTAAAGAAAAATTCTAAAATTAAATTTCTTTTTCTGGATGCTTATGAATGTTGTCCTTTTGAAATTTCCTTATGTTCTAAATTCTTATGAAATTTCTTTAGCAGTAGCTACCGAAAGTTCGCTTGAAACTTGATAGGGCAGTTCGCACAAGCTCAGTTAAATGCAGATCAGTTAAAACACACCGATTGTTATTTTTCATCACATTTTTTTGTTTGAGGACGAAAAATAGTTATGAGGAAATTTTCGGAAAGAAACTCAATACTTCTCCTTCTACAGTTTAAATGGTACCACTTTTTTCTTGAGGCAGTGAGGGAGAGGGGAATAAAAATCTCATTGCATATCCCACAGTAATGGTTACTGTAGTTCTTTCTAAGGCAATAATAACATGATTGAAAAAACTGTCTTGAGAAAAAATTCAAAACATAGAGTCATTTCGCATAAAAATAAAGAATAATCTGGAGAAATTTTATAATTTTTATCCTGCAACTGAATAAACGGCTCTTTCAAACATGCCTTTCCAAAATATAGCTTCCAAAGGCAGTGTAGTTAGCCACATCTGCTATATATACATACGTATATTATATTTAAATTACACTAATCATTTTTAAATGTGCATCCAGAAACTAATATGATATTTTGCCTTGATAAAGCTCGTGAGAAACTTCTTGTAAGTAATATTTTTTAGTATAGATCTTTATATTAAGTTATTATATCACATAATATAATTGAAGATAATTTTTTTAATCATTAATTTGAAATTTAAAACGGCCTCACTTGTCAAAAATATTATTACTAATTTAATGATCTACAATTTTCAATTATATATATATATATATATATATATATATATATATATTCTGTTTCCTATTTACTATTATTAGTTTGAATTAAATGGTCATGGTCGATGACTCGCGGCTGGCGGTTTTTCATTGAGTCGTGATTTCCAGCCTTGAAGCCTCAAAAGACCCACCATGTAGCCGGGGCAGATGTGAGTTAAATCTGTCGAGACTCAAAGTCCTCCCGTTGGTGTGATGTGGAAGTTAGGAGAAGAAGCTGCTAGCTCAGGTGTCCTCGTTACTTGACCAAGGTTCAAAATTACGAGGTCCGTTGCCAATAGCCCTAGTGCGACGTTAATAAAACAAATAATGAGTTTGAATTTAATTAAATATAAGTTAGATTTACATAAGTTAAATATGGAGAGTTAAATATAAGTTTGTTTTATTTTTAGATTGCTTACTATGATTTGAAACAAATGGAATATATTTTTACTCTTAAATAATAAATCATCTATTTATCCATAAATTTTATCTATGTAAGTTCGTTCAATATAGTGTAAATAAATATTAGCCATTTATTACATGCATGTCCTTCTTATTGAATATCCTTAATTAAATTTTTTTTTATCATTACATAGAATATAGTTTTTACTAAGTCTAATATTAAAAAATGAATAAAGTTTTCCACAAAAAATAAAATCATTATTATAATTCTTCTGAATAATGAATAGTACCTTTATTATATCTTCTATGTCAATGTAATTAAAGAGATCTTTGAAATTAAAGCTATGTACAACAAAAATACCTTTGTCTTTTATATTCCAAATTATGTCTAAACTACATTTAATATTAATAGTTTTATTAAATTTACTAATTATTTCTATTAATATTCACTACAGTAATTTACCTGCTTTTGAAAGGAAATTCTTACATCCATTAGTGACCATTCTAAATTTAATGTGATCTTTTTGAAATTTTTGATGAATAAAGATATGAAGATATTTAATTTTAATTATATGTGGAGCCCTATTTTTTTCATAAAGGGTCGTAACTCTATTTTTAATTTCTTGGTCGCTAAAAGTATTATCTAAATAACCATTGTATTCACTTCTAGATGTTTATTAATAATTAAATTGCAGTAATGCTTTTTCAGATAACTGTACAATTTTTTGGAACTTTATCAATATAGCAAATTATGAAGCCCCTTTGTAAATCTATAATTTTTATTTATATTTCATATATATATATATGTATGTGTGTGTGTGTATGTATGTGTATGTATGTATATGTATTCGAAGGCTTAAAAAAATTACGCCTAATTCTCCAAACAGCTGCAGATCATGGTCTTGAATTGAGCTCCAGAAATGTCATTTTCTACAACGAAAAACATAATTTTTAGGATATACCATTGAAAACGGAATAGTTTAACTCTAACCATTCAAAACACAAACTATTCAAAAATTCCCACATCATAAAGCCTCTAAACAAATCCTAAGCTTTCTTTGGTTAACAGATTATTTCAGAAAATTTATTCCTAATTATGTTCCGATTGCTAGATCATTAAGGGACCTCCTTCGAGAAAATATTAAATTTAATTCAGGCCTTGAACAAGCAACAGCTTTCCAAGAACTCAAAAACATTCTTTCACAAAACCCTGTTCACGTTTTTAAACCTGGATACCATTAGAACAGCATACTGAAGCTAGCTCCTTAGGTTTGGATGCAGTGCTTTTACAAAAATTGGATGATGGACACTTTTATCCCATTCATTATTTCAGTCTCAAAACTTCAATTTAACAAGAAAAATATAATAGCTACAAACTTGAAGATCTTCCCGTCATTGAGACTCTTTAGAAATTTTGAAATTACTTATTAGATGCACCAAGTTTAAAATTATAACAGAGAATGTGACGCTTTTCAAAAAGCGATGCGTAACAAATACCTACCAAGAAAAACGCTCGATGGTCTTTGATGTTAGAAAACTGACTACGAAGCTTTTCATGGACCGAGTAAACACATGAAACGCGTCGACGCTCACAGTCGTTGCCCCATTTTTCTAATTTCCTCAAATGTCACTCAGAAGATAAAAAAAAATGCGCAAGACCAGGATAAATTCGTATCTAAAATTAAATGAATGATTGGATCTACACCTTCCTACAATTTTTTTTTTAACAAAACGGAAGTCTTTATAAACTCCATTAGGATACCGAACTTCTATTAGTCCTACAAACGATGCAAAAAGGTACAGTATTTAATGTTCATTCACAAGGTAATTTTGCTTCACAAGAAACAGAATCAATTGTTTCTATTGAACTTTACGTACCTCAACTTAAAAAAAAAATAGTACACGAAACCATTTCAAATTGTATCCTTTGCATCTTATCATCACAGTTATCTAGTAAACAAGACTTCTTCATTCAATTTCAAAAGGGTAAGCACTTCTTGAATGTTACCATTATGCTTTTTAGGATCTTTTCCTTCGGCAAAAAAAAAAAAAAAAAAACCGTTATAATTATCTTTTTACAGTAATTGATGCCTTTTCTAAAAGTTTGTATGGATCTATCCCGTAAAATCTACATCTTCCATAGACACATTTAAAAAATTATCCGTGAAGTAAACTACATTTGACAACCCTTCAAAAATCATCACAAACAAAGGTAGTGCATTTACATCTTCCAAATTTGAAAGTCTATTGAACACTTTTCCATATCAACGGTGTACTTCCCGGTGATGGCAAAGTTGCGCGCATTCATGGAACAACTATCCCAGTTTTAACTAAGTTGAGTATGAATGAGTCCGACAAATGGTTTAAGTACGTCCCATGATTGCAACGAATTTTAAACAGTACCACCACACATAACACAAAGTTCACACCTTTCAAACTTTTGATTAGTGTCAAAATGGAACAAGAGGATCTGCATATTAAACAACTTCCTGACGAGGAACACCAACAAAGATTTCCTTATGAAAAAGACGAATTATGTATTGAAGCTAAACAGAACGTCCTTCCTTTACAGGAAGGAAATATACGGCGATATAAAAAAAAGTCGTAAACCAGCATATAAATACAAACTTGGTGACCAAGTGGTATTACAATGCACTCAATTTGGAAACGTTTTGAAATTTCGACCCATTTTTTTTCGGATTCTATGAAATCATGAAATTTCTCCCCAATGATTGTTACGAAGTACAGAAGTTAGGAGGTCATAAAGGTCCAAACATAACATTAACAGCAGTAGATAAAACGAAATAGTGTTGCACAAGACGAACTTTCATCACCAATATCATGAGCGTTGTTTTTTTTCAACTTTTTATCTTTTTCTGTCTTTTGTTGTATCATTTCAGATTTATTGTCTTCTTGATAAATTTGAACCCAGCTGCGAACGTCTGGTAGTCCTGAAAGGCCGTGTAGTTATTCTTTCGCCTGAATGAGTGATAATGGATGCCGTATAGAGAATTGAAGTGAAGAGAATAAAACCATCATGTGCGGAAGAAAGCATTGAGTAACCGACGCGAAAGGTGATGAGCGTGAGAGACGTTTGAAAATTGATAGAATACGGCAGACTGTTTTGTTTTTCTCTCTCTCTTTTAAATACTTTCTGGTGTTGATTCAGACTTGGAGATTAAGAGCCAGAAGGCTCAGGTGCTCCAGTAAAATCTTGTCAACCATTTTAGTGCTATTTTATTGTTTGTACGGTTCAAAATGTTTTGTACTATAAATAAATGAAAACTAAATATATATATATAATATTAAGGAATATTTCGGTACAATATAACAATATAATTAAAATAACCTACAGAAATTATTTTGGAAGAAAATTTCTTTAAACTATAAGAAAATTTTAAGATTTTAAAGAAAACTTAAAACATTTCTTAGATTATTGGAGGATATGAGAAAGGTGAAAAACCGTTATAATTGCTAAAGTATGAACTAGTATTAATCAAGACATGAAAACAAGGGAGAGGAAGACCATATATATATATATATATATATACAAGGTTTTGGGATATTAAATAATGAGATTGACGCTGCTACAAAAGAAGTACGCATTCACCAAACGCCAGCGAGAGACAACTGTTTAGCATGAACCCTTCTCTTTCGATTGCAGAGAATCTCACTATTGTAAATAAATTCATATAACCGTAAGCTTATTTCGTATTAGAGTTATTTTTTTTGTTTAACTGGAAAAAAAGATAAGTGTATTAATAGAGCAACGAATTGTTATGAAATCTTACATGAAACTTAGGAAAACCGTTACTGAAACATAATTTATTGAAAGAAGTGTACGACATTAAATGTGCATTGCATGCACGTGTTTTTAAATGGTTTATGTGTTTTCAAGATAGCCGAGAAGACGTTGAGAATGATTCTCGTCCGGGTCGCCCTTTCACATCAAAAAAGGATGACAATATTGAAAAAATAGATTATGTGTTCGGTTAAGTATTCATGCGATTAGTGAGACTGAAGAAATTGACAAAGTATGTATACGGAAAATTTTATATAACAATGTTATCATGAAAATTGTATGTGCCTAAAATTCTCACGTTTGAAGAACAAGAAGCTCGCATAAATGACCAAAACGTATTGGAAAGGGTAATAACGTGTGACGGATAGTATTTCTTTTGTTATCTATGATCCTGAAGTGAAGCTCCAACCCTGCACTAGAAGAGCCCATCTTCACCGAGAGCCAAAAGAGCATGAGCGAATTAAAATTCAAAGCGATGATGATTGGTTTTTTTTCCCGATATTCATGGGATTGTGTACTTTGACTAAATTCCTGATCGTCAAACTATTAATCAACATTATGGGGAAGGTTGGTTAATAATAAGTAATTGGTTAATAGTAAGTAATTAATAAGCAAGTATCACGGGAAAAGATCGTTCCCTCCTTTTCTTTAAATAGGCTTACAATAATGGCGTCAAAAATGACGTAGGAAGCCGCCACAACATTACTATCTTCACGTTCTTGCTGAACTCCATGAAAAATAAGGAAAAAAACGACCAAAATTGTGGAAGAACAAGTCATTCCACATTGTTTGTCAAGAGGTTTCTATACAAGTTTCGCATCCCAGTGTTAGACCATCCACTTCATTCGCTGATCCTGCGCTATGCGACTTCTATCTATTTCTTAAGGTGAAATCTGCATCAAAAGGTACAATATTTGAGTCCGTTGAAGCTGTGAAAGAGAAAGTGGTAAGCGTCCTGAAGGAGCTGACAAAAGATTTCTAAACTCTTTCGAATAATGGGTAATTCTAATAAATCATTGTAGAGATAGAAGAAGGGTGTATATTGAAGGTGATAATAAATAAATATGTATGGAATGAAAATAAAATATTTTACAGCGTCAGTGTCGTTCTTTTTAATAGCTCCATCTGGCACGCACGCACGCACGCACGCACGCACGCACGCACGCACGCACGCACGCACGCACGCACTCACACACACACACACACACACACACGTGGGTGTGTAATACTAAATCCTGTCGTGATCGAATGTTTAAATAGTCCTTATATAAAAGATATATTCAGTTCTCCCAATAAAAGAGAGCCGCACAAAAGAAACTTTATAATTTGCGTTTTTTATCCATTTTCAAAAGCACAGTAATAAATAATCTTTCACAAAAAGCTATAGCTTATTACATTCTACAAACTCCAAGACAAAATTCGATATAATATTTACCTATTATATTTCTCAAATCAATTGCTAAAACAGTTATAGCAACTGATTCATTTAAACAATTATTATATATTCCCCAACCAAATGATTATGCTTTTAAAAAGGAAACAAATTATTGAATTAAATACTAATATTAAAACAAACGATAAAATATTTAAGTAGATAATAATGTTTTGTTCAGTTATTAAGATAAAAACAAACGATAAGCTTTGTCTTAAGAAATGTTGTTACTAAGGTAGATTATTCATTAAACTTATATCACCCCCCCCCACACGCCCACACTGATGTCTAAAATTAAGATCCGAACTCAAAATATGTGGTAACTGGATACATATTGGTTTATTGCAACGAACTTTAGCGCAGAGAGGTATTATAATAGAAGGAAATATGTCATAACATAACAATATGGAAAAGAGCTGAATTTTTAGTTAATTCATTTTTTATATAAGGTTATATAAAAACAATGGTCAAATTATGATATATTATATCTCATTAGAGGTCTGTATAATATGGTATGTGTCGACTGTGCACTGTTACATGAGTCTCACAATAAGCCGTCATACTGTTATTGAGTGTATAGATATGCTTGGAGTAATAAATACTATTCTTCTAAAAGCGCTGCTTTTAACGCCTGGAAGGTCCTAGGAGTTGGTGTATCACTCATCACCCTTCCTAGACTATATGAAACATGTTCGACAGGATTGAGATTCGAAAATTTCGTGAGCAAGTCTATGTTTAATATAAAAGAAATGCAAGAAAAGGAAAAGAAAGGAAAGATAATCTTCCTCACCGGACTAATACTTTGGCTGTTTAAGATAATACCTTTCTGACTTTGTTATGCCCTGCCAAATTTAAAAGAGTTATGGAGACATTTTACGTAAGATTTCGTCTGAAACCTGCTTGGTAGATGACATAATAATAGTAGGACGTACATTTAAGGAGAATCTAAATAATATTTATGAAATATTTCACAGACTTCAAAAAGCCAACCTTATGTTAAGCCCTAAGAAAATCAGTTTGCTCCAAAAGGAGCTTGCTTATCTTAGACACATCATTTCGTCAGAAAGAGTTGAAACCACCCCAGAGAAAATTATAGGAATATTTGATTGGTCCAGTATAGAGACAGTTCACGATCTCCGAAATTTCCTTGGACTGTGCAGGTATTATCGTCATTTCGTCAGAAATGTTTCCAAAAGCAGTACCTCTACATTTATTTTAACTGAAGATAAATCAAACTTTATTTATACAGAAAAATGCGAGAAATCTTTCAATAGTCTAAAAAAGGCTTAGACAACTTTTTTTACCTGCTACCGGACTGATAAAGATTTCATTTTAGATATGGATGCTAATATTAAAGGAATAAGAGCCATGCTATTCCAGAAAATTGGAAATGAAGAACACGTCATTGCTTTCTTCAACAACAGCTTGGGTAAGCAAGAAAGAAACAAGAAACTGTGAGTGCAACGTATGGAATTACTAGCCATTATTATACCTATGAGAGCATTTACAACACTATCCTATATGGACATAAATTTCTTCTTCGGACTTTTTATGCTTCCTTGAGGTAGCTTTTGGATTTTAAGAAATCTGAAGGCAAACCTAATGGAAGGATCCAAAGACTTCAGGAGTGTGATTTCGAAATCAATCCAATGTTTCAAAGGAACCTATCATGGAAATGCAGGGGTCTTCTCTCAAATATTCTATAAAGAGAGCTGCAAACATTACTCGAATGCCGAGAAAGAGTTTGGAATGGAAATATATATTTTAGTGAAAATTTTAACAACAATATTTGCAGATCCCTGGTTTTCAAACGAGATCCAAAAGAAGCTGATAGAAAATCCAATAGGCCATTTCTGAAGAAGAAACTAAATTTGGAGGATCGACAATCTTATCAAAAATTACTCCGAATAGTTGTGCAATAAAACGAAAACAAGTTCTTTAGGCCTCCTTACATTTTAAGTATGAGGTTCTATATTGAAGAAGGAGAGTGATAATGGAAGCTCTTAGTGATAATGGATGGCAATTAATTATCTCAAAGAACAAAATTCGTAAAATTCTGTAAGAGATTAATGAAATAGCAAGTGGAGGGTTTTTTGTACTTATAAAAACTTTTAAGTAAAACTAAAAAGCAATTTTGTTGGGATCCATTTCGCACTGATGTTGAAAATGGTGTAGAGAATGCCTCTTTAGCGGATCCCGAAAAGAAGACAAAATTTAAACTAAAGACCACTTACGCTGTTATAATGTGATTGCCCTATTCGAAAGAATGACTTTAGATAGTTTAGGACTTTTTACAATAACGACACAGGGAATTTGTATGTTCTAATACTGATGGTCTATTTTACCAAGTGGTCTGAAACAATTCCCATTCTAGACCTAGAAACCTCCACCGTAGGTAAGAAGTTCATTCGAAGCTCAATTTTACGTTATGGTGTGCCTATGACATTACTTTCATGTCAAGGTACAAATGTTAATTCCGCTCTTTACGAATTTTTGGGAATACTTAAGACTACGAAGATAGCATTCCATCTTGAGTCTGTTAAGCGTTAAAGGGATTAAATTGAATGATTTTCAATTATCTCTAGTTGTTTCATAAAATCAAAGGGCCGGCTGGGATACATTTTGCCTCTTTTTCTCTTGGCCTATTAGAAACGTAGTTGCATAGGTGACCGGGTGCCGATGTAGGATGCCTCTTTGGGCGACCAAGTGATACCTTTCTCGTCAAATGAATACTTGAGTAATTTGAAAGTATGTTTGGAAAGCAAACATGCTTTGTCAGAGTGCGAATTAAACTGGCATACGAACAAAGAAAGAGAATCCGCTATGACTCAGAACCTCTATCCTTTTCCAGGAGGGGTGATGAAGTATATAGATGTATTTGTAAAGCCAAAGATGAGCCTGCGTTCGAAGCTACAGTAGAGGCAGAAAGACCTTATGCTATTATCAGAAACTAAAGCAATGTTGTCCATTGAGCTCAGAGGTCACCCGAATTAAGCCAAAGTCAATTAATCAGGGTTAGCTCCACATACCGGATAAGTGATCATGTTGTATGTTATGAGACAGCTGGGGAATCCAGTCTTTGAAGAAGAAGCAATTTACAAGTGAAATGACGCTTCCCAACAATCAATTACTTTAATGGTTGGAAAATATTCCCAGAAGGTTTTGTTGGACATCAGGAAAGTAACGTAATAACCCTAACCTTGGTGATAAACTGGACAACAAATAGAGGTTCCTCAAAATGTCCGAATTTTCTCTATATCTCTAGTAAGGAAGGAAGTTAATGATTCTTCCCTAATTTTCCATGTGTGAAGTCACATTTTGGCCAGGACAATTATATAAATTCATGGAGGAGCTGAAATAAGCTTAATTCTCCTTTTGAAATTCACAAATATCACAGACTTTTGTCAACAGAGTAATGATTTATCAAATTAGCAAGATAGTCGTTATTAAAAGTGCTATTACTCTTTAGCTGCTTGTGATTTTTTATCTGTTTCTGTTACTTATCTATTATTCTTAAATTATTCTCTTATTAAATACTGATTTTCTCACCATTGCACCCGAAAGCTAATCTGTATAGTTCTGCTACTATTCCCTTCATCTTTTCAGAATATATATGTAGATATTAAGCCATTCACCAAGTATGGCATGTTTTCATGGCGTGCCATCGATACCATTATATGTCATAATTTTCAAAGAAACCTTTTTGTAGCAATGTTATTTTATGGTGGATGATCTAATGATACCTTAAGAAGAAAGAATTGTACAGCCATTGTATTTTTTTTCATTAATTCGAATTTATTTTTGTTTGCAGTTCATTTCAAAAATAAAACTTTTAATTTCTGATATCATACATTTTAGGATTTTTAGCAAATAATACATACCATGATCTTGATTATTTGATGAAGGATTCTCTGAAGACCAGATGCAATTAAAAGCGTAACAGATGCAAACAAATTGCTCGCGGGGCAAAGGCGTTCATTGCCATCTTTCTTCTACGAACCTGGAAAAAGATATAAGTAAGAAACTTTGTTAGTTCTAGGTTATACATAATAAAATACATAGCAAAACCGCCCATTTGAGTACTAATTAGGATTTATATATTTGTGTATTGCTAATTAGGAGAGTAGATATTAAATTTAAGGATAATTGTCATCCTTTAATTCTGTTATTATTTTAAATTAGTATAAGCCCTCTTTAAATCTACTAGATACTAGAATTTTAAAACATTTATGAACAAATATGTTCAAAGTTTTGTATGTAATTAAAGTGTTGAGATTTCTTAAAATGTCCAGAGAGGAATTAATGTTATTCATTACTAATTTTGATTACGTTGCGTTAACCTACCACACACACACACACACACACACACACACACACACACACACACACACACAATGGCATTAACATATATTTAAAATACATTTGTTAACATTTGAATATAGTTTGAAAATAAAAAATTGCATTAGGTGTCAAATAAAATATTAATAAAACATTAAGTTAGAAGCCAATGTTGGGTTTTAATAATAATTTTTTAAACAGTCATTACGTTAAATTAAAAATGATCATAATTTTTCATTAATTTTCAATAATAGGAGCAAGCAGTTGAGTAGTAGTATGCATTTTAAATAATAAAACATTAGTTAAAATAAATTTATATAAAGAAAACCCAGTTACTGAAATAACGTCCGGAAAACATTTCAAAATAAATCATTGTAATTTCAGGCAGAGATAATAACTGAGCAATTTTAAAATAATTATGAATATAATAGTAAGTTAAAGTGAAACTTAAAAGTTTTAAATATTACTCCTTCATAGAAATAGAAATCTTTTTTTTCATTAAAATATCAGATAATTTGGCACTGATTTCAATTGTAGAAAAAAATGTATTGTATTATTTTTTCGAAACAGGAGTTAATTTTTAAATTTTAATCAAAGTATAACTTTTTTTTCGTTTCATAGAACAACATCAACAAAATACTCTTTTTATAAACAAACAAAAAGTAAAAAAAACCTTTACAAACTATATTAACAAATAGAATTTTTTTATGAATGAAAAATGCTAATAATGTTTATTTGGTGTATATATATATATATATATATATATATATATATATATCTTTCTCATTACCATATATTTTTATGAAATGTTTGTTCTTGTAATTACTAACGCTGTTCATTGCTATCAAAGGTATCAATGAATAGTTTGATTATTAATCAGTTTATTTCACTAATTTGATTTGAATTTGAATTTTTTTGTTGTACCTATAGACTGATTTTTATTGCACACTAATTAAATTTTTTTTAAAATAAAATGAATTATTTTTGTCTTATAAATATGCAATTTTGGATTTTTATTAAAACTTTTTTACTTTTTCATTTTTTCTTAGGAACGTATCTGCCATGTAATATAATATAATATATATATATATATATATATATATATATATATATATATATATATATATATATATATATATATATATATATATATATATATGTATCATGTGTGGTGCGTATTATGCCTTTCTTTTAAGAATTACTATTTAATTAATTAAAAACCATTCGAAGCGACAAGTTTAATTTTAACTATTGTTTATTTTAAGGTAGCTGAGAGAGAGAGAGAGAGAGAGAGCATTTCCATAAGACTGGAGATGCAACTTCGCCGTTTGATAAATAGAAGTCAGAAGAGCATAAGAGAGAGAATCTTCTGTTGCTTTGATTTTTACAGAAGGGATTTTCATAATAGATCACATGTGAGTAGTGGAGGGATTCATAGCGATTTTAGCTGCAAATAGGAAGTCTAGTACGAATCATTTCTACAGGTCTGAAGCCATGAGAACTGCATTATGAGCGAATTTTTGAGAACGCGTATTGCGTAAATTAAGTTAAAAAGAAATGGTATATTGAAATAAGAATGAACGCTTTACTTTTAAATGAGAGAATGGGAAAAATTAGGAAATTAAACTATTATTGTGAGAAACTAATGTAAATGGAAGTTAAATCATTACATATGTGGAATCCTAACTACAGATAGGGAGTACATGGCTCATTTCTTATATTGTCTAGGAGTTGTTCCGGATTCAGTGAAGAGGCGGATATTTAAAAAATGGCTTTTAATAAAATAATATATTTATAAAGTATTTACAAAGTTAAAATAAAACTTGGTAATACATATTAAGGAGCTATCAGATTGTACATCTTTTTTCATGTACACCCTTTTCCTCTCCGAACACTCGTGTGAGCCCCTTGGAATGAGGTCACAAAGTAGAAATCAAGTTCGTGGTACCCTCTAATGTAGGAAGGCGTCACAAAATGTATATATATATATATAAAGTAACAGTCTGGACCATTAAGGAAAATTAAAAAGAAATAAGAAGTGCAGTTGCAAGATCTAGCACGTTATT
>BMAW01114216.1:980359-1014670 GCA_019974015.1 Nephila pilipes
TTTCACATGCATTGCCCTAACAGTATTTAAGAGAGTTGTTGTCTGATCCTGTATAAACCAGTCTTGCTATATCTAACGCTAACGCTCTCTGTTGATGACACTTGCTGTATTAATAACAGAAACTTGCTCACTTTACAACGTCATGACTTTGAAGTTAATTGCATAAAATGTTCCAGAAAGATTAAATAAATTCAAACATTCATTACTTTTAACACGCGCGCGCCTCTTAATTTTGCTGAATATTAATATTATCACCGCCGGATTGTCACACACACGCACACACACTCTTCGTTATGACAAAATTATGCTATTTTGATTATGAGTAAGTTTCAGTCATTTGCTTTTCTAAATTTTTTTTACATATGTAATTTTTTTTTCTATTTCATATTAAAATAGAAGTGTAAACACGAGAACATATTATTTTACTTGAGATAAAACAAATTATATAACTGTTTATAAAATGTTATAAATGAATTTTTTAATAATTAGTCTTTGTTTTGTGTGTTAAATTATATATTTTTTCTAATTTTTTTTATATGACGGTGTTTTAATAAAAAATATTGATCATTTACAGCATACAGTATATCTCAACTTTAAGATAATACCTTAAATTTACTAGTTTTATTATAAAATGAATATGTATCAGATGTATAGCTTACACATTACACATCATTAAGTTAACTACAATGCTCTTTGTCATTCATGCTATTCAGAAATCTTTAAAAAAAACTTTAAGAGTAGTTTTTAGGAAAAACATTAATTCTTTTCTTTGGATAAGACTTTTACCATTGTTGTAAACTGTTGAATCATTTTTTATAATCTTAAATTAGAGGTTTCCTCACACATAGTCTTGATGTTACAATTAACTAGTCATTATCAGAGTTTGATTATCTGTACTACAATCCTACTTGATTATATTGTTGCATGATCCTTTTGAAACTGAGACGGGGTGTGTTATCTCTCTAGAAGATATACTGCGCGAACGTGATGAGTGGCGATTCCTGTAATAAATTTTCAAACTATTCAGGGAGATTGTATAAAAGAAATTGGAATTGATCTTTCCCTGCTATTGATCTTCTTTGTTTCAACTATTTTTTATAAATAAGACAAACTGATATTAAAAAATACGACGTGTTTTAAAACAAGTGTTCAATTTTACAAAACAACAACAACATTGCGCTTATAAATATTAAATAAGATATTAAAAAATGAACTATTACTATGCGTACTTTTGTATACTTAAAAAATTCGCACACATCAACTTAAAATTTTTTTTTTTGATAAAATACAAGTTATTAATTTAATTTAACATAAAATTTCTGTTTAACTTAAAATCCAATATTTTTTTTCTTGATTTTAAAAATTTCCATGAAAGCATGACTTTTTACATTAGTTTTATTAATTATAGTTGAACTTGACAGCAAATCTAAAAAAAATTAGAAGATTCATGGTGTGAAAGAAGTGGGAAGAGGAGGGGTTGAAAGTAGATTTAATATAAGGAAGAAAATCAGACGATTATGTTCATATAAGTTTAATTGATTCAAAGCGAATTGTATGAAATCTTCCTGGTTGGGTTCAACGTATTTCAATGTATTCTCTGGGATATTAGACATAAGAATATTAGGCATATAAATGAACCTGCTGTCAGATTAGACATGTGTCAATATTAAATAACTTTAAATAACTTACTTTATGAAGCCAGACTCAGATTACATCCAGCAATCAAACATTATTGTGCTCCTGGATTATGTATCCAAGAGGTTCTGTTATTTTTCTAGACTACTTTTGTTTTATTAGTGATGAATAAACGATAAAAAGTCAACAAATAAACATAAGTGAGTTTGTGAAGAAAGTTCATTTTGCTTTCTTCAAACTTAATCTTGGGGATCAACACAAAGCATGGGCTTCTCATGAGGTGTGCAGGAGATGCAAAGATCTTTGTTTGTGGTTTAAGGGCAAAAAAATTCATCTCGTTTTGCATTTCTATGATATGGTGTGAACAGAAATGCCCCACTACCGACTTCTATTTCTGTTCAGAAGATGTAAAATGATTTAATACAAAAATGAGAAGAAAATATCTTATCCTAGCCTTGAATATGCAATTCATCCAATGCCCCACAACTCTGAAATACCAGTTCCACAGCCACCTTCTAGTTTGGATAATATCTTGAGTGAGGAGTCGGAGGTCGGAGACACAATACCTCCCCAGGGCAAAACTAATTCATATTTTTTTTGTTGAAGATGAACCTCAACTTTTTTTTCTCAGAGTGAACTTAATTATCTAGCTAGAAATTTAGGCATTTCCAAAGATGTCGCCGAATCGCTTGGTTCAAAAACTGAAGGCTTAAAAATGAAAATTTGTTATCACCTGAGACCTTATTTTCGTGGTATAGGCATCAAGAGAAAGAATTAACCCAATTTTCCTTCAAAGAGGGAAATCTAGTTTTTGCAGTAATTTTCAAGTACTGCTGAAGTTCTTAGAAGTAGAATATGATTAACCAGAATAGCATCTATTTATTGATGCTAGCCACAAAGCAGTCTTGCAGCGTAATAGAGATGCGTTTGAATCTTTTCCTATGAGGAATTCGGTGCATATTGTAGAAAATTATAATGATTTGGCTGTGATTCTTGAGAAAATCAACTATCGAGAACATTGATGGATTGTTTGTGGATTCAAAATACTATTCATATTGTTACGCCATCAGGTGGGTTATACAAAATATTCCTGCTTTCTATGCTTGTGGGGCAGTAGAGCTAGAGAATTGCTTTGGACTAAAACTGATTGGTCCCACCCAGAGACGTCTTAGCCACCGGCGGAAAAAACGTTATCAATTTGACCTTGGTTCCACAAAAAAAGTTTTATAACCACCTCTTCATATTAAATTGGAGGAAAATCACCGCTAAGAGATGAGGTATGTTTCAGATATCTGTTTTCCAAGCTTCCGAAACTGACTCAGTCGAATTGAAAAAAGGCAGTTCTTATATTCCCCGACATACGAAATTTGTTACGACCTGCATTTTTTACCCCGACATACGACCTGAATTACACACACACACACACACACATGTATTAATATTATAACCGCAATTTCAAAGTATTTTCAAATAAATTAACAATAAGTAAATTATTTATATAAACACGTTGTTTATGAAAATATGCTATATGTTTAACCATTTCTTCGTAAAAATCATTGCATCGCTTAAGTTAGTGTACAAGTACAACGATTATTTCTTCTAATCCTTTTTTATGTGGTTAAAAGTTAAATTATAAATGAATAGTTATAAAAAGTGATAAAGAATGATTTAAGGGCTTAAGAATCAAAATTTTTAAAAAGGAAATATGAGATATAAAAGAAAAGGAGAAAAATGGTTAAAATTGAATTTAATATGGAGATCAATAATTAAAAGTAACTTTATGAATGTAATATATATATATATTTGTGTGTGTGTATACAAGGGTTAGTCAAAAATTATTTAAATTTTTCGTTCTACAATTTTATTAAACAAAGATTGGCGTACAACCGATACATTATTTTTTTTATTTTTCGATATTGTCTCTACCTTGAGCAATGTACTTGGTTCCGAGAGCCAAAAGCTTCCGTATATTTTCTTGGTAGAAGGTTTTCGGTTGGTCGTGAAGCCACTTTTGCAGCGCACCCCGAATGTCCGTCTGAGGATATTCGCTGACCTCTCCACTACCTTGAGAGGTCCAAAGAAATAAAGTCTGAGGGAGAGAGAGATCTTGGCTGTTGAGAGAGTGTTTCAGGCTCTCTAAGCTCAATCTATTGACTGTATTATGGGCCGTTTGCGGCCGGAAGTTGTCTTGCAATAATGAAACTCTTTGAGAATAGACCACAACGTTTTACGGTAGTCTCCCTGTTCAAGCAGTTGTCCAGTATAGGATGTTGTTAGTCTCAAAACAGATTTAGCCTCATCTTCCCAGTCGATGGCAGGGTCTTCAATTTTTTCGTTCTAAGTTATCCTGAGGGTTTCAACTCCGTACTATGGCGTTTCGATTCGGGCTCGTAGTGATGAACCCACATTTCACCAATGGTCCCTATTCTGCTTAAAAAGGCGTCGCCTTTCGCGTTGATGCTATTCAGTAATTTTTGACGGATGTCCAAACGTTTGGTTTTGTTTGCTGCGGTAAGAATTCCTGGTAACCCTCGCGCTCACACTTTACAGAATTTAAGTTAATTTTGATAGGCAGAACCATGACTGATGTTTAAAGATGTGACCTCATATATGATAACTCGCCTATCTGCTGTAACCATCTCTCGAGGTTGCTGATAGGCGAGCTCTTTTTTTAGTGTTACGCTCGGTCGGCCATTTTTAAACATTTCGATCCACAAAACAAAAACCGCTTTTACAAGACACAGCCCCGTATTGTGACAAAAGTCTCTGGTGAATTTCAGCGCCTTTTCCACTCTCGGATTACAAAAATGTGATCACTCCTTGTTGCAGATCTTTGCTGCAATTTGAAAGCAGAGCTGACTTGCTTTTGCTGTTGTAGGTAGATGACAACTGACGCGATCATGATTAAATTCCTCACACGTAAACATAGACGCACCAATTCAACGCATGCACATGCAGTCTCCACCTATCTTTGTTTAATAAAGTTGAAGAAGGAAAAATGTAAGTAATTTCTTAACTTACTATGATATATTTAAAGTTATTTTAACTTTTTATATAATTTTGTTTTCATCAGTTTATGCGCAAAGTTAATGCGGTTTTTAAAAGAAAATATTGTGCTTTCCTTCTGTAAAGGAACACATTTTTGTACTGTAGAAATAAATATTAACATAATGTTTTATTTTTATGATTTTGAGTCAATTTACCCAAAACATTTTGCATACAATTTTTGTTTTATTCACCAAAATAATCCAAAAATAATTCGAATTTAGGTTAATTGCTGAAAGTATAGAAGCAAATTCTGTTTGTCAAGGTAATCCATTATTTGGTGTATTAATTCAAAAGTAAACATATTCTATTAACTATTCACTTTCATTTGCATTATTTCAGTCCACTTTTGTGAACTCTTTGTGCAGAACGACTTTTATTTTACTTTTTTTACAGTTCCCTTGACTCTTAGTATATAATAACAATAAATGAAGTTGTAATGAACTATAATGGGACAGGTTCAAAAAGTTCCTACCATTAAATATGCTTTTGTTTCCAGAAATTATTTCATTACGTACTAATCCTTTTGTCTTTCATTTAAAATTGTAAAATTGAACAGAGAAATCATAAATTATTAAAATAGCTTAGTTTATGTGTCTAAAATTAGAATTCTGATTATAAATTATTTTAATCTTAAGTTAGTATTTTTTTTGATAATGTTAAAAAGAAAAATGTTAAAAACTACGTTATCAACATTTCAAGATACAGAAAAGAAAAATTAAGCGAATTGAAAAAAGATATCTGAACAACTTTAATAATTAAATACTCCATAGCTTAATATTTGCTTCCACCATTTTATTTTCATTAAAATGCTTAAAATATTACAAAAATTGCAATGTAAGACATGAAAATAAAATTTAAATTACGATTTTTGCGTATTAATAAGATTAAAACAAGCCGCAGAAATCCTTAAGTAATTTAATTACGAATCAATTTATACCCGTATCCATTTGCACTCTTTGTTCTCCTGTGTTTAATCAAATAAACTTTGCCAAATTAACATAGGTGTATTATTTTACTTAAATTAAATTCCAAGCTGAAGCAAAGAGAAAATATTTTATTTGATAAAGCTCTTTAAAGGGACAAAGTAGATTGTTTAATTAAATTGCAGTTATAGAAAGTATTATTAAAAGTCACTAATCTTTCGTCGGATTGAAATGATTTATTTTTTACATAATTTATTAACTTTTTTTGTACCTCAAATATACAGATATTTTTACTTCTTTAAAAATTCTAAGTAATCTCTGTTAATTATACAATTTTATTATAACGTAGTTTTATTTCTCAAAATGAATATTTAAAATGAATGAAATATAGTTTCTTATCATGTGTATCAACATCAGTTATTTTGTAACTAATTGTTTTGTATGAACTGAAAATGTTAATAACCCTTTTTAAAATGTGTACTTAAGATTATTAAACTTTTAATATTATAAAGATATATGTGAGCTTCTAGATGTTATAATAGTTTACTTATATTAATACCGATTTAAAAACATAACTGGTGAGATATTTTGAAAATTACTGAATATAAAAATATTAAAGGGTAGGAATTTTTGATTTATATCTTTGCATCCTAAAGTGTAACAACATTGAACGGTAAGAAATACTTATACATTGAAAAACTTTTATAGAAGAACGTTCAGTAAAAGTTTCCTACCTCAAAAATGTTCAATTCGCGAGTTCTTAACTTGACGGACAAATGGTGAAATCAATCTTCAGAAATATAGACTTATAAGAAACTGTCAAAAATGACGGAAAATTTTATTTCTTTTCTGAATATATCAGTTTTAAATGCACAGTTTCACTAAAAAACGAATTTTTGCTTTTTTTTTTTTGACGTTTCTCAGTATCAAATTACTTGATCGTAATCTTTATTTGAGTATCTAGATATAAATGAAAGTAAAACAAAAGATATATTTATAACTACATTTATTGTTTTTACTTTGGCGTATAGTATAAATTGAAATATAATTATATTTTTAAGTATTTCTTTTTGAAAATACGCTGCGATGTTTAATAAAAGTGAATGAATATTCATGAAAATAAAATGAAAGTGTAATTACTGAATTTAACATTTGGCGATTGTTCAATTAAAATAATTTCTATTTTGTATAAAATAGGAGTCAGGAATAAATCCTTATATCTAAGTAAATTTTCTTTTCATATTCATTAATAAAACCTTTATTTGAAATAAAGGAGTCCAAGAACCTTTCTCAAACACATATAAATAAATGAATAAACGAAAACAATACAATTTTAATTCAATATTCTTTAAAAATGCGGATACATTATGAAATAAGGAGATTATCATATGCATGTTCCATAAGTTTCCTTAGCCGAATACCGTAATAGTTATTGCGATAAAATAAACACCGATTTCTTTATCTACACGTATTGATTTCTGAAGTATAAATTGATCTCATTGTCACAGAAGACATAAGATAGACAACGAATTATCAGAAAATTACATTTGTCCCCATAGACTGATGTGGTTTAGTCAACCCATAACACTGCAGGTTAAATTACAGATATTGATCAAACTTTAAGTCTAACACCGCAGTAACTCTTCATTACGGTTCATGCAATCATACAATAAATCATAGAAGCTGTTTAATACTAGATATTATTCTACTACAATTATATGGCCATAGTAGTCGAATCGTGAATGGCCACTAGACTATTCGACAACATGACCAATAGTCAGGATCAAGAGTGGTCGACTCTGGCATTGTTTCCATGGATTCTTGATGCTACTATAGACCCCAGTTGTGTGGCAAAGCTGATGTATGTTAAATTTGTCGAGGATTAATGTTCTAATGTTGGGATGATGTGGAGATTTGGAGATTAGGGTACTAGATCAGGTGATTTGATTGAGTTACAAAATTACGAGGTCTGTCATCAATAGCCGTCATGTTTCTTCTAATTGAGACGTTAATAATAAAACAACTACTCTTAATACTACGATTATTATTGTAAAACTGAGTAAGAGCGTTTGAGAATGCGATTTTTATTGAAAATATTAGAAATGCTTTTTTTTGTCTATTACTGATGCAGATTCTCTTCTCTGGATATAGATTATTAATTAAAATGATAATTTTGAGATTAACACATTTAATTAAACTAGACCGAATGAAATGATCGTATAGTAGAAATATGAGGATCCAATCATAAGAGAAATAAAATTAATATTTAGAACAAGACTGAAATGAAAGGACTTTCATTTGGTGCACTCATTAGTTTATTTATACAAACAGTTTAAGTTAACAATTACATACCTGGAAAAGGATGACAGTGCTGTCCCGATGTTGAAGTTATTCGTATACAATATAGGTGTATTGTATGTGACATGTCTGTATTAATGTGTCCATGTGAGTGTGTCGTGTATGAATGTGTAATGAGCCAAGTTCTTGGCATACTTCTCATTTAACTGTTTCGCCAGTTCAGATGGAGAGCAACCACAAAAAGGGAGAAAGCGTGATTCCCCCCTGAAATTGCGATTCACATTTCTAAACGATTAAATTTTCAATTACCATCTGCGGGTCTGTCATGTGTAAAATCAAAGTCTAAAAGAGACTATAACAAATTGAAACCACTTCTTTTATAATCGTATTAACAACCACATATAGTTACATCATATAACATTCAAATTATACGTAACGTAATTTCAGGGTATATTTGTTGTTCGGACTTTGTGTTTTTGATACGACACTAGACATTTAAAAAATGTTAGAAGATTACGTATTTGTGATAAAAAATACTCTTTATAAAGGATTAGATTCAGTAATTGAAGATCATTTAAAATAATCGTCTGTCTCGTAAAATAAAAGGCGAAATTATTTTTTAAAAACTTTATAAGATTTATAAATTATTAAGACGATATATATTAAATATTTTATTACTTTTGCTATTGATATCAAGAATATCTTACAGAAATTAATTTCTTACGTTTTTTATCTTTAAAAAAAAACAAGGAATTGTTGATTCAATAGAGTGATATTTGAAAGAAAAAATATTTTATATTAAACTAGATTTATTTTTTTCAAATTGAATTCACGTTTTTAATTTACCAAGAAGTTAATAGTTTTAATCACAAATTACAATTTTTGCCTCAATGTAATAAGCAGACGGCTAACATTGTATTTTTATTGCTTTAGTTATCAATAACATATTGGTAGTTTCTTCATCTCTGTCATCGCTATTCATTTCTTAAAAAGCTATTTCTTTAATATTTGATTTTTGAATCATAATTTAATGTAAAATGGATAAAAAATGTTTGAAATTATTGATTTTGTTTCCTAAATGTGATAATTTTAAAAATAATTTCTTTTAAAAATAAGAGTAATTATTATTTTAATATAATAGTTTAAACAATATCCCCACGAAATTGAAAATAAATCACGACCATTATTTTAAAAGTTAGATCCTTCTCTAATATATCTGAAAAACAGTATCGACTTGTATTCTAAAAATAATTTTACTCCCTTATTTTAGATTCCAAGCGTATAATTCAAACACAAATAAGTAAACAAAATAAATAATGCAAGAATATTCCAGACCCACTGAAAACTCTTCTAAGACTTGGAATATTAATAGGATATCAATGAGACTACAATGATATTCTATTAATATTCCAAGTCTTACATACTGTCAAAAAATATATATTTCATAAAAATATTTATGTTGGTATTTTTTTTTGTTTAAAAATTCTGTTTTTTCTTTGTCTAGGGTCATAAATAGGGTTTTCGCCATATTTAAAATTTAAGAGTAATTTCATACGTATGTTACATATTATTGCATTTGAAACTTTATCATTTCTCGTAATGAGCTATCATACTATTTTTACCTTTGATATAAAATATAAATATGTCGAGATGAAGTTTGGAAAAATTAATTAAATATCTCTTTCTTTTCTGCGGTAAAAATTGAATATTTTCAAACAGCACGAAGCTATTGCTTACTCATTTTGGTTTTTCTTGTTTATAATATACTGAAAAAAAGAGACATGGAAAGTAATTAAAGATTAAGAATCTATTTATTTGAAGTATGTAAGTGGGAAGAGAGAGAGAGAGAGAGAGAGACAAAGATAAAGCAGTGGTGACTTAGCTTTAAGCTTCAATATCTTAAAAATGTTTACAATATATTTGTTACAGTAAACATGTTTCATTTTTACGTTTGTTACTTGTAAAAGTAGAAAAAATATAATCGATAATTTAATAAGTAAAAGTTAAACATATTTGCCATGAATTTTAATGGAAATGTTTTTTTCCTGTCGTAACATGTTTCTTAAAATATAGAAGTTTAAAGTAAGTGTAATCCTGAGCTATTTATCCTTTTCATGTAGATTAAAGGATCAGTTCTATTACATTTACTATTGTAACATTTGAAATTCAGAAAGTTAAATACATTAATATATAAAGGTCCTAAATATAAGAATTCATGAAAATTATAATGAAAAACCCCTTCCATCCGTTTTTAGAAATATATGAGCTAATTCTTAATAAATGTGTGATTTCTACCAAGCAATTCTTAAGCTCCGATTTAATGAAGTATTCTTAAATATAAGAAAAATTCATATCTGAAACATAAAAAAATCAATAATTCAAATGATTATAATTAATTGTGTTATACGATTTCTCATATTACATTCAACAAATATTTCGCAGTCGCTGAGTTCTGAATTCATAAATTTAAGTAAATCAGCCAAGTATGTCAGTTCAATTTCTCAAAATGCAAACTGCCTTCACCACACTAATATAATGGTTAATTATCTAGGTACACATGAACAACGTATTAATATGAATGCATATTAAAACTAATAAATTACCAACTAATAGTGTAGTTTGCACATTAAAGTTTGTTAATGAGTCAATGTGGATAAAAATATTTTGGTTTAATGGATATATAAATAAAAGTAACCTGTTCAAGAATAATTAATGTTTATTATAGTTTATTCAGTTTGTTCAAGTTATAAGCATTTCAGATTTTAACAAATCATGAATTAATGTACATTAAAATTATATTTGCAATTTAGATATGGAAAGAGTTCTATTTTTCAACTACTTTTAATTAAACGAGCTACTCTAAAATTCATCTGCGCAGTTATTGCTTAAATCTTTCTCCAACAAATAAAATATAACATATTCTACCCCTTTCTTTCCGCTAATGCTTGGTAATTATTTTTTGCTTCGTAGCTTTACACAAATGACTTAATAGCTAAACAATGTTTTTCTTAGCAGGAAAATAAACTTCTGATTAAATAGGACTTATTAAGTTAATTTGCTTATTTAATAATCTTTTATAATTAATTAAATTAGTTTAAAGACTGAATATATGTTAAAAACTGAACAAATTTTTATTTATTATTGTCGTAAATATATTTCATCAAAATTATGTAACTTTGAAGTTCTTAAAATTTTCAAAATGTTCTTATGAATGCTTTTTAATTTAAAAAATATAATGAGACTTATCAGTTGTAATTAACACTTATTAAAGTACTCATTATGAAAATAATGGATGCAATGGTTTAATAGGGATTATTACGTTTAGTTTTGTTGTAGATTCAAAAAGTTTGTTCACTATCAACACAAGAGAAAGATTAAGATATTCATGCAGAAGTAATCTTATTGCAATCGTATTATCGAAACATTCAGCAATACACACAAGCACTGAATAAGTTCTATCTAATCTTATTATGAACTGATGCAATTAGGATATACAATCAAGTAGCTGCAGCTACAAATTGATCGTACTTGAGAGACGATTATTTATAGAACTTCATTAATGGGAGTGCAGTGTTACTGTACTTTGTGCAACGATTTTTAAGTACTTTGTCATGATTAAGTTAATATTATTGGAATGGTAATGTTGCTTTCGTCGAAACATTGTTAAAAAATAAACAGATATTGAATTATATAAGCTGAACTAATTTTTATTAAGACTTAAAAGCAATAACTTCAATAAAATTTCATTATTTCACCCAATTTTTTTAATGCTAATACATATTTGAAAGAACCTTAAGTTGATAAGTTTTGCAATTATTTTTAAGAATTCCTTCTTTCATTATATATAAGAAAAGTTTTCGTATTAATACGTTAATATAGAGATATTAAAAATTGTAGCAACTTAAGACATTAAAATTTGAAGTAAGTTTCAATAAAAATGAATTTTTTAACATGTGAATGTCGTCAGCACAAAATTATTAATAGATTGTTCAGTGTATGTTGATTTTTCAGATACAAAACATTTCATAATTGATATTTGTGTGTTATACAATTTTATAACGAAGAAATACGTTTTTTTTATTTAAAAAGAGGTTTTTATTTAAGAACTGTAATTTTGTTTTTGAACATTATCAAACTTTTTTACGTACATTATTAAACTTAACAAATGTCATCGTGAAAATTTTGAATTTATTCCAGTTTCATAGCAAATAACATAACAATTATTGCACAATATTTTTGAGAAAGTTAAATTTATATTAAAATAACTAAAATTATGTCTCAAAAATACTTTTTACTTACAACAAAGTTTGCTGTACCTTTCAAAAATAAACATTAAAAAATTATTTTGTAGTAATTATTTAATAATATTTTACATTCTGTTTAAAAAGTTATGGTATTTTAGGGCTTATGAGCATAACATTTCTTATATTTGCCTACATTAGTTTTATTTGATGTTAACTAATTTATCCAAATAAATAGACACTAATTTTTTTTCTGAAGATCTTTCCTTTTAGATTAATCTTAGCAGTTTTAGAATGCTATTTCTTTGCCTAAACCCTTTCTGGATAATTTGAAGAAGGTATAAAAATACACTTTTTCCTTCATTAGTTATAACTATAGAGAGTTTTCGGTGCGCTAAAATTAAATATGAAGATTTTATTTCACTTTTACTTTTGACTTTATTTTTACAGTCATTAGAGTGAATTGAAGTTTTTATAGAGAATAAAAAAAGTCGAGATAAAAAAACAAGATTGAATATTTTTTTTCTGAAAACAAAAGTTTTATTTTGCATTTTTCTTTTTGAAATATATACGCCACTAGAATTATATATCGGGAATATGTTAGTTTGGTTATATGTCACTAATTTGAATAAATGAAATAATTTACGAAATTTTGTGATAGTTTATTTTGTAGTATTTGCAATGAAAATAGGAAGCACTAAGTTGTATTCAATTATAATTCAATTAGTTGGTATACTTTATGATGAGAACGCAAAATATGGGGAAATTGCTTGTATGCATTTAAAATATCACATGCATAATTTTTCTAAAATTATTTAAATATTTGTTGAAACTAATTTTTTTTATTAGAAAAACATATTTTTTAAAAAAGGCACTGTGAATAAAACTACTTAGAACTGAAAATTTCGATAATTCTTATGGGAATTCTTATTTTAAAAAACTTACATATCAACATAGAAAGATACATAAATAAATTGAGACTGAATAACTGTTACAAGAATGTTCATTGCTTACATTATTTTTAAATAATATTATTCACATATGAATAACACATGAAAAAGACGTTTCTATAACAGAGTGTACTTTTTCTTAACGGTGAATTCAGTTGTGATTTAACAAGTATCCTAAAAGGAGCTTCGTTAATAAAAACTTTTTTTTTTACTATGGATATAGAATTAATATCATATGTGCATTTGATAACAATAATTCTTATTCATTTTTTAGTAAAAATAATATTAAAGACAAGTAGTTTAAAGACGAATCGTTTAAAGGTCTCTTAAACTGTATTGAAAATTGATATAATTTTGTTAAATATTTTGAGAAACTCATTTGAATTATTTTCTGATTCAATCAGACGATTCGAATTATGTATAAACTAAGTCATCACTAAGTTATAGAATTCCTTCTATGCAAACCACTCAATGAGGAATTATAATATTTCAATTTCAGCAAATATTGCTTCAAAACTAATTTCGTTGCAAATTTAGTATTCAGCTTCTCTTAATCACCAACTCATATCATTCATTTAACGACCCAGCAGATTTTAACTAGTGAAATTACATCTTTTAGGATTTGTCTAGCATCAGGGAACATTTGTGGAAATTAACTTTGCTGCCAATTCCAAACCGTCAGAATTAAGCGAAATTCTTTGATGTGACTGCTTTGCGTGCAAATGTGATTTGACTGGCATACCAATTGCAGCTCGTTTGAGGTTAAATTAAATACTTTTGGTCATTCGAAGTCCTAGCGTGTAATTTTTTATGAGTGAATAACTTTGTTCATATGCGCTGGATTATATGTACACATTGTTGGTTATATATGTATTTTCTTATCCATTATTTTAAGTAACTTTATGTCTCTTTATTTACCTATGTTTTCAGAAAACAACTAAGTTATATATTTTGGAAAGGAATTCAAGTTAAGTGGGAGTAACAAAATAAAAAAATAATGAATTAAGTTCTTTTAGTGTTAGGAGATATAGCTTTGTAAGTACTTACTAAGATAACTTTTCACTCGATCGATATTGGAACTTCGAATTATGCCGATTGTGATTTTTGCGTATACGCAATGTGCTCACGCAAGCGCTGTTTGTATAGTCATTTGGAACACTTGTGGATTTTGGAATGATAATTATTTGAATGTATATGTTAGCTGTAGTTCTTATTAATGTAACAATCAGAAAATAAATATTTTTTATTTGATCAAGAATATTTTGCTTCGGTTTACGGGGGAGTAAAGGAACTCCTCCTGAAAAGATTTTTCCACGGCTTTAAATGAGTTCGCAAATTTTATTTATTTTCCTTTCATTAAAAATGTTAATACTTATTAATAATGACAAACTTCTATGCCTTCCAATTTTAATGAACTCAGTTCTACATTAAAGTTTGAAGTTCTTACGTGCATTATCTTTTAACTAGTTTTATTGCCTGGTTTTTACTTTTAGACAAATATACTTCATTTAAAATTATTCCAGAAATTAGAAAATTTTCAAACAAATTCATCGAAAAAAAATGTAAACTCAGGAAAATATCTCAGTGATCTTATTAGCATACTTAGTGTTCCTTTTATTATCTTATTCTTTGATTAAACATTTAAAAAAGAATTAAAACCTTAATAAATAAGCTAATTTTCAAAAATTTAAAAATTGAAGAGACCCAGAAAACAATTAAGAAAACAAAAGTATCAGAAAAAGAAGATAAAATAATTTAAAATACTGATTCTAACTTTTGACCGAAATGTGAGGTTAAACATGTTTCATGGATTAAAACTATCTCATTCAGCAAAGACACACAATACCAAAATTGGGCATTATAATAAAAATTGCATATTACAGGAATAAATAGTTCTGATTTAGCTCACTTACAATAACTTAGTACATATTCAAAATTCCAGTTATCAAGAAACATAAACTATTAATACATCAGTTAATATCTGAGCAAATACACTTCTCAATAATGTTTGGTTTTCTACGAGAATAAGTTATTTTCAGCCTGCTTATTTTTACAAAATAAATGAAAAAATCTGTAAATATAATAGTAATAATAGTAACTTAATTTAAGTTGAGTGGTGTGCGTTATTATAAGAAATATTTAAACTGCGATGTTTCAAAAATATATTTATGATATTTAGTATTTCAGATACATACTTATGATCTTTATCATTTAATAGTTAAAGTCTATTTTTTTTATCTGTAAATGTTTGTAGTATTGTTGTAATTGAGTAATTATTTAAAGCTTACTTTTAAAAGAAGAAAAATATTTTTATTCCAAACTTTTAAGAATTTCTAAATTTATTCTTGATTATTTCATAAAAAAAATTAATTTTATCATTAAAAATGCAATTAATAAACTTATTTTTATTTTGCACTTTCTTATAAATTTAATGTACGTAAAATAAAAGTTCCATGATAGTTATAAAGAAAAAAAAAGAAAGTTTTTTTTTTTTACCTCCTTAGTGAACATTTTTAGAAAAAATGTTTTCTCGTAAAAATGCTAGCTCTGAGCATACATTTTTTTTGCCTAATTTACTCCCAGATAGCGTTATTTCAATGCTTATTTCTATTTCTAAGAGGATAAAGTTTCAACTTTATAAAATTATATAACGTTTTTTATAACTTATTTTTAAACAGGATCTTCTGTACATATTTCATTGAAGCATATCTGTCCGTTATTAACTATATTTCAATGGGTTTTAATCACAATTTTTACGCATTGTAGGCAAGCGGAAAAAGCTTCTTTGACTTTTTTTCACTTTTATCTCTTGAATTTTAAAATAAATCAATTTCTTCTGCAGTATGATCTCATGTAAAAGAATCTCATGATTGAAATTCTTGACGTGGAAAATCAAAATGAGTTAATGTATTTATTATTTTTTTTTTCATTTAAAAATTGTAGGAAATTATTATCTAGGGATTATATTTAAACTTTAAAAATGGAAAACAATTTCAGCTTATTCTAAAATTGTTTAAGATCAAGAACTTTAATTTCAACGTAATTATTTGTTTTATTTCTTATTTAAAATTTGGAAGATGAAATTTTTTTGTCAAATTATATAATTATTAAAAAGTAGTTAGAATAAATGCAGATTAGGATTTATAAGAATAAAAATTAGTTATAGTTATGCAGTGTATCATATAAAATTGAAATAATAGTATGAAAAGATTGAAAGTATTTTTCGTTAGTGTAATAGTAAAATTAATGTTAATAAAAGTCAGAATTGGGGTCAGTATCTGTAGACATGAATTCTATTGCTCTTGTGACCTTCCATTTAAAAACTTCATTGTACACAAAATGGCTTCTTTAATGTTTTAAAATAATATTAACATTATTTACACTATAAAAGTTCAGTGAAACGTAAATTTGTGTCAAATCTTTAAAATTCTTTATTTTTTTGTATTGTCTTTTTCTGCTTTGTGTACATAATTTCATTTATATTTATATAAGATAGCAATTATTTAAATATTTACTGTTCAATTTTTAGTTTCTTACTATATTATTCGATGTGACAGTTAGTTAAAATAAAAAAATAGATGTATAGGAATTGAAAGACACTTTAAGACGTTTCAGACAAAAATATTTTCAACAATTTTGTAACTGAATATTTAATACTTAGTATGATAGAAAATAAACTAACCGTAGCAGTAAATAACTAGAATAATTTTTGTCTGAATCATATGAATTGGATAAAAAAATAATTTATAATAACTAGGAAACACAATGTATTTCTATGTAAAGTGATTTTCAATTCGTAGTCTCTGGTGTTATTCTTAAGAAATTTAATAATAATTGTGCATAAAAACAATTCCTGTTTCTATTTTAAAGTGTAATGAAAGTTTCGTAAATTGGTAACTAATTCTCCTGGAGAATCTCTTTGTTAAAACTATTCAGTAGATTGATTTTTTATTCGATTAGGTAAGAGAGTAAATGATATTTATGTCATATAAAAGTATTTAAGAGTTAAAATATTTACACTTGGTAAGATTGTACAGTTAAGTACAAAAGTTAATTATTTAGCTTAAAAGTTTTCGAAGTACGAAATTAGGCACTTAATCAATAAAATTCAGCCTTTTATTACTTAATGCGTTAATGGGGTAAGATGATTACAACTTACGACTGAAAAAAGATAGCTAAGAAATATATCACTATCCTTAAGAAAAAGAAGTCTGCTTATTTTATTATTTCTTTTTTTTTTGAAAGTGTTGTTGCTGAGATTGATATTCAGCTAGATTTCTCTATTCTTTCCCATAAGGATCTTTAGTGGATGTCTTTAGTTATAGAAGTGGTTCTCAGAAGAAACGTCTCATGCAATTAATCATAGGCTACAAGAGAAAAATATAAGTTGCACTAGTTATTTTCTGACATCTTTAATCAATGTTTGAACTAAACTTGCTCTTTTCTTCATATTTTATCGCAATAGCATTTAATAACTATAAAAGACATAATAAATGTTTGTTAGAAGGAATTGTTTGATTGATTGCTTCCAATGCCCCATTTTATAATTAATAAACTGAAATTTTTCGAATGAATAGAATGGGGTTAATGTTGTTTATATTGAAACCAGGTTTTTGGTTAATTAGATTCGGAAAATATTCATTTAGAAGACAGAACCTTGAACAAAAGTTATTTTTTATTGTTGACTCTTAAAATCTAAGAAAGTTTTTCAAGATATCAATAATTTTACGAAATGTTCATGAGCATATTTCTTTGATAAATTTAGAGAAATATTAAATGAACGAATTTATAGAATCAGTTGTAAAATTTCTCAACATGCAATATACTGAAGGAAAGCGAACTTCAAATAGTCTAAAAATTAAAAACAATTCTTCTATTAAATAGTCTTTACACAGAATATTAAATTATTGTTCTTTCGTTCAATTCAATACATCAGTCATTTTTTAAAAATTTTTAAAATGGAAATATGAAGGGACGATTTAAATGAAGATAATTGTACATAATTTTAAGCAACTAAGGTTTTGACAGGAATTATAATAAATTATTTTATTTTTTCGACCGTAAGCCATTGTGATTACAATTTACATTGAACACATTCTTGTACGTTCAAATTCAATGTTTCTCGTAGAAAAAAGGAACTAGCTTTGAAATAAACATTACATATCATAAAAAAAATCATTTTGTCAGTTTTAGGATAATGAATTCCTAAAGGCGAATTTCTTAAAAAAATACCAACGTATTGTGAAATATTTAGTTACTCAAATATCATGAATAGGAAGGTCTGCAATTACTATTTTTATTTTATGAATAATGCTGAAAAAGCAAACAGAAATTCCAATTTATTTTTTAAAAAGATATTTAAAATGCAAAAGATAAAAATGTTTTACAAAATCATGAAAAAACGAATTTTTTCGATTGTATTTTATATCTCCTGGCAGTTGATACACACACACACTAAAATATTCTTGGAGAGTTTGATTTTATATCTAAAGTGATATCTGAATATTTCTTTAAAATTCTTGTCGTGCTAGAATTCAATTTCATTTCTAAAACCTCGGGGCATCCTAAAAATTTGATATGTTCAAAAGGAATCGTTTTACATTGAGTAGATTTAAAGTATAAAACAATAACTAAAATCCTTTTTAAACATCCTAGAAGTTTCTCTTCTTTTATTTTAAATTTATTTATTATTATATCTTATGTGTATGTGCAAGTTTTCAATTCGATCCAAAAATGTTTCATTTAATAGGGAGGTTAGTAAGTTCAGAAGTTGACAAGAAAAATTTTAGAATTTTTTTTAAATATTTCTCACAATTAACTTTTTAACTTTAAATATTTAATAGATGCAGTTTAAAATTAAACTTTTTCATTCTATTCTATGAGCCTTATATTAAAAGCAGATCAAAGGAAAATTACTTCTTTTTTCCCGAAATATTTTTTTTCACTCAAGTGGAACAATAACTAAATATTTTTTAGAACTTTTTTTTTTCGATTTTAATCTCAGTAAAATGTCAATAAGCAATCCCCCCCCCCATAATTTTGTATCTGTTGTAGTTCAATCTTTGTAAGAACCCCATTCAAAATAAAGGTTTTGATCTAATAAACTGATAAAAAACATGATAACGTGATAAAGATGTGATTATGATAAAAATAGAATAGAATAGTTGATATGAATAGAATAGTTGTTTATTATTAAATGTTCTACTATAATGCAATTGTTAAAGTTGTTGCTGGCATATGTAGTTAATCTCGAAAAACACTCTTTAATTTGCTGTTTATTCTGATAAATTTACAGTATCTATTCTCGTTTTTTCATATTGATACGCGATGATTAATAGCTACTTTTTCATTTCAAAATTCAGAAAGACATTTTATTCACATTTGTAAAAATAGATTGAAATTTTTAACAAATTAATTACTCATATAATGATTAAAAGTCGACAATAATAATATTTTTAATGTTTTTACAGTGGATAATATACAAAATATTTTCAAAAGATGTACGAGGAAAATATTTTACCGGATGTGGCTGCAGTATTCGTTTTTAATTCACTCTATAGCGATATCATTATAGTTAAAGTTAGAATAGAGATTTTCACTTTAATTTTGTGACGATTAGAAATAATTAATATGAACACATGTTCAAACAATTATAATTTCATAAATATTTATGTTAATAATGAAACAGTAAAATGTCAAAAGAAGCGAAATTCTGAAAGAGACAGGATTTGGAGTTTCCTTAAACATGAAGTCATTTTTATAAATGTGTCAAGAAGTGAAAACAAAATAGTAAAACCTCACATAATTGCCATAGAAACAATCCAAAAATAGTAATGATCGACAAAAATAGAATAACTGCTTACTATTTAAAAATAGGTTGTTGAATAGCTTTCAAACGAGTGGCCACTTTTAATCTTTAATAAGAAAGAAGTTAAATATTTTATATTCAACACAAAATACCATACTGATAGATTTGCAATAAAAATTTATTAAATATCTTCTATACAACGAGATTTGTCCAAATTATATTTAATCTTACGTTTGTATATTTTCAAGTTCAAAATTTCTTCATTAAAAATAAAAAAATAGTGTAATCTTTTCAAGTTTTGTGTAACAAATGTTTAATTTTTGTTAATTAATATCTTCTTATCATACGTGATGATAATTATGATTTATATTAATATTGGAAGTATGCGCTTTATTACCGATTTTCTATTTTTCAAACGTACATTTCCTCAGATAGAATAAATGAAATTTGAGGCGAACTTAGAATATTTTTAAAATACTGAATTTTTAGAGCAAACTCTTAATTACTTTTGAAAACGAGGATAATTCTTTTAAGAAAATTGTTTCGTAGATAACAGCGAATAACTCTGAAAAATTTCTCAAAAATTGATTTTATATTCTTTTAAAAATATATTTTATGCAATGGTGTTTTATTGTTTTTAACGGCAAAAGATAATTCAATAATCTGTTTCAATTTTCTATTGACAAGAAATAGAAATACATTTGGGAAAAATGTAAAAATTCGAATTATTAGGGAAAAGATTCAAAGCAAGAGGAAGTCTCAAAGGATATTAATACTGGCTTTGTAATTATTTTTGGACACAAAAAATGAATGAATACGCATTAGAAAATTTCTGAAATTCTATAAAACTTTTAGTCTAATTTAATTAAGGTGACAGCAACATTGCAATTTTTGATAAGTACCGCTAGGTCTTGCAGGATTTAAAATAAACCTCAACTGCTTTTTTGCTAAGAAAAGAGACTTTAAAAGTTAATTACACAGACCAACTTTTAATTATCAATGTTTGAATTTGTTTTTATGAGATATTTCATCGATTCTAAAACAAGGGTAATGAAAAATCTCATTAAACTAATTTCGATTTGTTGGTAAGATGTCGAGTTTCAATGGAGATTTCTTCCTAGCTAGCTTTATGAGAACAAATATTTCTTGGAAAATAAAATGCCGATTTAAGCCAAATAACACGAATTAAATACTTTTAATTGTAAAGTATCTGAATAGTAATATTGAAAAATGTACTTCTTGCACAAAACAAAAACTACAATAGGTAATCAAATGATAAACATGCCTATATAGGTAATATATGAATTCCTTTATCAGGTGAGTCACCAGTGACTCAAAGGCTTGTTGAAATGAAATCGATTAGGAAAGCCTCTTTTTTATCTTTCTAAAATAATAATGCATTTGTTATGATCAAAAATGAAATTCAAATACATGAGGGAGGGGTTATAATTAAAGTAGTGAACCTATTCAGACCCCTCTAAAACCCGTTCTACTTATTCAGTTTTGATGAAACTTGGTATATACGTTATATGGACCATGGAAAAACGATGCTCTCAATAACAAAATAATTAAATTTTTGACCATTAGGGGAATTGTTGCACCTAAAGAAGGACAAAAAATATGTCTGAATGATTAAAATTTATTCAATTACAGAATGTGCTTAAAGTGTGCTCCATTGACATCAATCACGTACTGAAAGCGCTTTACAGTGTGTTCAATGGCAGGGCGAAGAAACTCTCGAGGGATTTCAACAACATTTTGTATAATGACAGCTTTCAACTCAGATAAAATCCTAATTCCTCCTCAGTAAACACGGTCTTTTAGGAATCCCCACAACCAAAAATCACAGGTATTTAAGTCGGGTAGACGAGGAAACCAGGTACCCGAAAAAGGTCTGGATATTACACGATTTTCGCCAAAGCTAGCTCGAAGCAGTTCTTTGACTTGGTTCCCGATATGGGGAATTGCTCCGTCTTGTATGAAGATAGAGGTCTATAAACATTGCCGTTCCTGTAAGACGGGTGAGGGTTTCAAAGAAAAAATATCCAATGATAAAATCAGAAGTAAATCATATCATGCAGTCTCGTAATCAAAATGCAGTGGTTGTAGGTGCAGGACAATGGAAGGTGAAGCACCTAATAAGCTGCAATTTTGATTATTCACAGCTACATATAAAACAAAGCTTGCCTTATTTGACCATAGAATTTTCGAAGGCCACGCGTCATCATCTTCCATTCTCGCCAGAAATCGGCAAGTAAAATCAGAACGTGTTTGGTGGTCTTGAGGTTGCCGCATTTGCACTGCATAGATCTTATACGGATACCATTTTAAAATAGATCGCAGAAGTTTTCGTACTGTCGATTACGGAATTGCCAACTCTCGTGACACAGATCGAGTACTTGCTGAAGAATAGCTGGAACTGGAGATTCTTTCGACTACAGCAATAGCAACTTCTTCGGCAATTTCATTCGCAACCAGTTTCCGCCACTTCCAAGCAGTACAACCAAGTCTCCAGTCTCTTAACATTTCATAATCATCTTTTTCAAACCATTCTTAGACATAGGATCTTTTCGCAATCCCTTTAAACGACGATAATCATACAGTGCAGCTAAGCTGTTGTCGTTCTGATGAAACAATTTTACCAGTAAAGCTCGATCTTTCTTCTGTAAGGACATGATTAACGACGACAAAGGCACGCTGATTGATTTTCTGACTTAGACTGCAAGTCTTTTTATGTGATTGACTAATTTGAATTTAAATTTTTGAAAAGCGCCATCTGGTGTTCAAAGTTTGAACTATTTTTTTATTGAAGAAACCTTTTCCCCATGATCCATATAACGAAAATACTTAGTTTCTTCAAAAGCCGATAAGTAGAAGGAGTTCTACAGGGGTCTAAATAGGTTCATTTTAATTATAACCACCCTGTATTACATTTAAACCTAAGAATCATAGATTCTTTCGGTTCATAGTATTCTGTTTTTGTTAATCCGTCCTAATACTCAATCGCCCAATGTAGAAAGCATCTTAATTCGAAGATAACGTTATCACAAGTATGATTAGTGAATACTTAGTCCAAAGCTATTTGAAGTTGTTCTCTAAATGTATATTGGACTCCTGATATTTATTAAAATTTATGTTTTTCGTTATTGAAATACATATTAAATTTTCTTAATTGTATTTATTTTTCCAAATGCATTAATACAACTTTTTCATCCCCCCCATCATCTCGAAAATGGTCATATAAGTATTATTCAAAAATATGCCATTAAATTGTTATTTTGTTGTTTCTAGTATGAAAAAGCTTTTGAATTCAGTTAATCAAAGTATGCTTTTTTACGTGTATGGCTTAAGAAAAATTAAATTGTTACATTAACGCAAGATTACTTTACTTTTCAATCATGATAAATAATTTCCAAATTTTACTGTACAATAAAATCTAGCATAACATGTAGATCTTTTTCATTACAAGTTTCTGGAAGCTACTTTTAAGCAAATACAACTTAAACGTTTAGTAGTTTTCTACTTAAAATTTTTATTAATGGCTTATTTATATTTGTAATTATTCGTAATGATTATTTTTTACGTTTTCAGATCCCTTCTTAATCCCTTTTATTACATTTAGTTCTTCTAAAAATCAATATCGTTATGTTTCTGGAGTTAATAAAGGAAACAGAACACAGTATGAATTTAATTAATTCCGTTTATTCACCTCTGTAAGTAATTTACTTCACAATTTTTTGGAATAGCGGATAAGAGAATTTTCAGTGTATACTTGCAGATTTGGCAGGTTTTGGTTAAATATATTTATCGAATTCAAGTGATATAAATTTTTTCATTAATTAAAGATAAGTAAACAAACGTCTAAGTGTTATAATTGAAATATTTAAATAAATATAGATTTTCATTTAAACTGATTATTTAATCTACATCATACAAATGGATTTCAGAAATTTCACATTAAAACATTTGATACTGAAGTGTCCTGGGCAGCCAAGTGGTCATAGTCGTGGGCTTGCGGATTGCGGTTTTCGAAGAGCCATAGGTTCGAGGCCAGATTCCAATCAAGACCCAACGTGTATCAGGGAGGAGGCACATTAAATCTGTCAAGGTGTCATGTCCTTCCGTTGGCGTGGTAGGGAAGTTTGGAAAGGGAGGTTCAAAGTTTGGTGTCATCTTCATCACTTTCCGGGGATCAAAAATAAGAGGTCACCCCCCCTCCCTAATAGCTCTCGTCGTCATAGTGCGACATTAATAACAAATAATCCCAAAACAATCACAATTGATATTGGAAAAATCATATGTTTTGATATTTAATAATTACTATAGAATATAGTACTCTAATAAAATATCCTGCACACAATTTATTTGAAACACTCTCGTTATCTTAAAACTAATCTTACCCTAATATGGTATTAGAATGCTTTCCAGTTAAGTGCTGTATGAATTGACAAGATTGCAATAGGAAAATTAAATGTAAATGAAAAAAAAAAATGTTCCACACACTCACAATACGTTGTGAATAACAGATTTCGCCCCATAGGGTCTCTTTTCTTTGCGATACAATAAATAGAACTTGTTTTAATTTATTATATTATTTGATCCATTGCAAAATCTTCTCTGTAAAGTGTAATAATGGTAAATAAATATTAAACCATTTGATCTATGAGGTCAAACGGTTCTTCTATTGTTATGAACATTCGAAGAAGGAAACCACATTAAAAAGAAGAAATTCAAAATTCTTGAGGCAAAATTGACTGCCTACCATAGAACTCTGTTAAAATTCTGAATAATTTTATAAATTTTTTTTGTCACTTCTTGATTCACGATTACATCTGATTTAAGATAATACATCAGTCAATAGATAAAAAAGTACATAAATTTTCTTATATGTTTTATTTTAATACAATAAAATTTTTGAGAAAATTTATCAGGACATTTTTGAACATTAAGTTTATTATGGTGAAATCTGGCATCAAATATCTAGGTAAAAATGCTTACGATAAAATTTTGAAAAGTAATCAGGTATACCCATTTATTTGATACATATAAGCTTACGATAAAATTTTGAAAAATGATTAGCTATACCAATTTGAAAAAAAAATGATGGAAATTATAGCTTCTTTTGTGGTTAGTAACAACTGTAATGAAATATATAAGAACATAGGAGCACTATGAATAAGATTTCATATTTAATTCAGTTATGTAAAAAGACATATCAGAAAAGATATACTTTTTACGTAACATCTATAATTAAAAATAAGTATGCGCAATCAATCGTAATTACCTTCACGGAGACTGGGTAACATATCAGAAAAATGTTCACAAATGAATATCAGCAAAATTTATGCTATACAAATATAAATTACTGTTTGTTTTGTTGGGATTATTATATGTGTTCTAAATTAAAATAATCAAATTTAAATAAATTTTTATTAAAAAGGTAACCAAGCGTGGGATATTTCTTCATTGAAGCTGTAGTAAAGAAACATGAATGTCTTAATAGTTTACAAAAATAGCTCATTTAAAGGGAAAATAATGGAATTCAATGTAACTCGTCTCTTGAGCAGGATCATAGAGATCTATAATTTAAGATACTGTTGTTAAGAAAAAAAAGGATGTAAGATTAAAATGATGCGGTAAGATTGATCAATAACTGTTTAAGATCATGTAAGCAAACTTTTAAATATATAATATTGATTTATAATGATAAATCTAAAATCATGCTTGATTTATGAGTCATTGTAAAAATTCTTTAAATAACTATGTACGAAACAAAGATTTCGGAGAACAGTTGTACTAATCAGTATACGAATTAATAAAAAAAATAATGGAAAGTTTTGTAATTTTCTAAGTTAAATTAAAGTAGATAAACTATTTGATATAAAATTTATATTATTTTTGGTTTTAAATATCTTAAGTAATTGATAGAGATCTTTTTAAGCCAATTTAAGGGTCAGCATAAATTCCATTGCTTGAGGTCTCTACTCACTCAATTTATTTTTCTAAAAAATAGGAAATTTCTGTTCCATTTTTTTGGAATTGAAGCAAGTCAAATGCATCTAGAAGAATGTAGTATAAACCTTACATTAATTCAAGGTAGATATATTATTTAACATTGAAATTTTCTACATAATCAAAAAATAGCTGGATTTTAAAAGTGATGAAAAATAGTATTTAATAATCGAAAGCTGCAATTCTAATAGTATGAATTATTTTACACATTTTGGAAATGATTGTAATGATTTTTAGTTAATGATTCATTTCTGAGATCTTTAATAGATTTATAAGATTTTTTGTTGCTCGAGAATATAAGAATTACATTCCATCTTAATCAACATTAAATTTATCTTCTTTTTTTTTCAGTAGCTGCTGTTATCTGAAACAACGCTGTATATTTTCTAGTCAGGGCAAACAAATATTAAGTATCATTGATAATAATATTTAACTACAACGTGGCAGTCATAATTTTTCATGAAATTCTTACAAATAACATTCATTTTATAATACGTTATACATATACTCTATATATCAAAAAAGGTAAAGGTATTAAAATGTTCCAGTATTTTTAATAACAGTGCTTTGCCACGCTTCAAGAATTTTTCTAATTATTGTGCTCTATGACTGTATTTCCAAAAGAGACACCTGGGTTATACGTTCCACTTACTACCTTTAATGAAAATGTTCACGCCTAGTTTGTTTCGTTAAGAATAAAAATGACTTTTTAGAAGAGTGATCAAAGTTTAACACTTTTTTATTCAAGCTTTTTTCTTCAAGTAAAAATTACAAGCTCTTTTTTCTTAAAATTTACTACAGTTTTTTATAGCAAAATCTAGTTTCGAAGGAAAATATAAGAAGCATTTTCAAAATGTAGTATTTACTTTATCTTGATCTTTGATGTAACGATATTCTCAGACTCCTAAGTATATCTTTACATTCACATTATTTTCACATTTACAACAAGGGAGAATATAATAGGTATTGATATTATTAAATAGATTGTTGTCAAGATCATTTTTCAACAAAATAACGTAATTAAAATGAGGTACTGAATGCTCTAAAATGATTGAATTTTGTTTCTTTATAGAATCTGACAAATTTTTGAATGAAGTTTTCATGTGTTTCTTTTGAAGGTGCTTCTCCAAAAGTTACATTTGTAGTAAATAAAACTTTATTTCTCAAAAGTGATTTGAATGACAGGCAAATTATTTATTTAGTACAAATATATAAATAACTGATGAAATTTTGTGTACCAAATAAAAACTAAATTAATTGTAGAAAGTAGAAAATTTTGTTTGGAGAAGTTTCGTATGGAAAATTAGGTTCATGGCTTAAATTTATTTTTATTACATTGTTTTGAATTGGTTAAGAGAAAATAATTAAAATCGATATTACTTGAATAGTGCTTGTATTAGAATCTTACAACAAACGTTTATTCGTAGTGTTGTATTTTTCTTCTAACTTGCTATTTGCTATTTTGTTGTTAATTATTTAGTAGGATTTGTGATGGAATTAAAATTTTTTGAGGATTTTTATAAGATTTCTTTAATATCGGTAGTGGATTTCCAAGAGGACGGTTGTTTTTAGTTTCAATTTACGCGTCGGGTAAAAAAAAATGGGATTCACACTTTCCTTTAGTATGCCAAGTTTTAATTACGTGTGAGGATCTATGAAGTTTACGCACAAAAGTTAGTCTGCCTGGCTTCTGCAATGTAAAATTTAGCACTGTGTTCTAGCACAACAGCGCACTCCTTCCATGTAGAAGTATCGAGAGGCAAGGGATTATTGGATACGTGTTGACCTCTACAACCTGTAGCTTGATGTCTCTCCTTTCCTATGATCCACTATATTCTCAATAAAGGATAAGTTTTTGTGTTTATTGCCTGCTGTCTCTACCATGACTCACTACATGATTTAATCACGTTTGGATGTATTCGCCCATATATATATATATATATATATATATATATATATGTATGTATGTATTCCAGTAAATAACTTTGCAACCTATAAATAGCTGAAAATACCTTTTAACCAAAAACTATATCATATATTTCTGAGAAAGTTTCAATAATGAGTTTCTTAAGTGTTCTGCTAATTAGAAACATTAATAAAATTTGCTATATCAATTAACTGTATTCTATTCTTCCGACGAGATTTAACTACATTATTACATTATCAGAACAAAAAATTCTAAAAAAACCATTTATATATTAATCTTATTCTTGGTTTTCATATCCAGAGAATCATTTATATAAAACCATGAGTTAAAAGAATAATTTTAGAGTTAGCTGATTGTACTATTTTGCAATATTTCAATTTTTCATCATAAACTTTGTCTTTGAATTGCCACGCTATTAAGACTGCCAGATATTTAAAAAATATATCTTGGAAGTAGTTCAATATTTGTAAATTTTTACTGCCAATATTTCCTTTCTGCCTTTATACATGTAAAATGCGATATCCCAAGTTCAATAATTGTCTTTGTTACTGTTCTGCCCTCATTAATTAGTGTTTGATAAACAGATCTTTCAGTTTATGTTTTGCGATCGCTTTTTCATTAAAGAATGTTTAAAGATGTTATGGCTAGAAGTTTTCTCATTGAGCGATTCTGCCAGCTTTGCTAACTAATCTACCATCACATTCCGTTCAATTTCCTCAAGTGCAGGTATCCACTACGTGACACAAATCTTTTCCAGACTTTATAGAGTTTACATATATTTCTTCGGTTATCGAGGTACCACCATGTTGGTCAGGCTCCAAGGCTATCCTGAATTACAAAAAAGTTCCAAATTATGAGCCCTATTTTCATTGGCAAATGATAAACATAGTTAGATATTCATCGTTAGTTTTATATGTAATTAAAAATAATGACATTAATTGTTTTTCATAACAACTTTAAATGTTTCATTGGGATAAAAGTTAATAATTTTAATAGCATTTTTTTCCTTTTCAGTGAATAATTATTTGTTACAAAATGGCTATAAAAATTGTAAAATTTGGTAATTATAATAAAATTTATATTAGTAATGCCTAATTTAAACTTGATAAAGTTTTAAAATCAATAACGGCTTATGTTAAATAATAGTAGATAATTGACAGAAAATGAAAAATTTAATTCATAATTGTTTAATCCATATTTTGAAGTTCCTTACGTTATTATTATAAGTATAAAAAATTTAGTATTTTACTGTAGGAAATTCTAGTTTGAAAAAATTATGCAATTTTTGACTTTAATTTAATATAAAAAGTTTTCTTTCTGTGTTTGCGTGCATGTGTGCACGAAACTAAATTTAATTTTTTTTTTGCGAAAGTTATTTTTTGAATTTTGCACATTTATTTTTGAGAAAATGATGAACTACATAAAACTTTTAAAGAAATCATATGCTTATCGATCCTGATGGAGACATATGCTCTGTGGAAGGCATTAATTTACTTAATGAAATTCTCTTAAAGTTCCTGCACGAAGTAATATTCTCATTGATTTATTCGTCACTTGAGAAAACTTTTAAACTTGCCGAAATGTTTTATAAAAACATTTGCCGAATGAATAGCAATTAACTCAGAGTAAACACGATTTCATTTGAAGAAGAGGATTATTAAAATTCGACTTGTGTTAGGGAAGCCATCATCTTCACCTGGAAAAGAGATTCGGTTCACTTCAGTAGAAACTAATGAATATGAGGTAGAACATGATTTCTGAGTTTTAATCTTTGCGAAGTAATGTTACTTCATATTTTCTGCAATTAGTTTTGAGTGTGAAGTGATGTTAGTTTAACGGATAGCTGATTTGGTTCAAGTAGGTTTTCTCTTTAAGGAACATTATTACTTAATTTTGACATTAAATTTATCGTAGTGTTTTTCATCGAGGAATGAAGCAGATTATATTAATTTAAAACTTTTTAGGTGTTGTGCGCCTTGATCGAAAAATGTTTTTATCAGTAAATAATTTTTTTTTTGGTTACAGAGATAAATTTTTAATATCTGTATTTATTAAAAATAATAATTTTGTATCTGAAACAAAATATTTTACAACCGCGAATTAAAGTGTTTATTAATATTACTCAATTTATTAGTTTCGCTTTTCATAAAATATTAAAATGTTGGTAACTGTGTTTCCATCAGGAACTTTGGTTCAATAATATGTAATCTAACACAAATTTTAAAAATACCCATAAAAGTAACCCCAAAAAATTCTCTTACTTTTAATGATATAAATGTGTAATATTCTTCAAATCTTAAAATATAAAAATTGTTAGAAGTTAACATATTTTTATTATTTATTCTGCTTATTATTTTACAATTTATGTAAAAATAAATTTTGTGTGCAGGTTTAAATTTAAAAAAAAATTACTGTACGATTTAGGATTAAGTAAGAACTTTTTAATTCATCACTCACATTTAATTTCATAAGTTTTATTTGATGTATGGATTTAAAATGTTTTTTGTTCTAAAATGATAACGGAATTTTTAAAAATAATTTTAGTAAAATACAATCACAGATTGAAAATCGAAGGAAAGAAAGTAGGAAAAAAGGACCATTGTAGCCCCATGGAAATAAATATTACGGTTATTTTACAAGATTATGTGGTACAATATACCGAGAAAAATACGAAGATTTACATATTTCTTTATGATTAAAAATTTTCACTTGAGTTTATTTGGAGGTGAGTATTTTTAAAAAATAGAAAAACTAATTCTGAAATTTTTAAGTAAATAGCAAAAAAACAAAATACTATTCAGAAACTGTAGTTTTTAAAAGAAATTAATTAAAAATTCTGCAAAATAGTTTATTAATTTTATAATTATCAATTAAACTTCTTTTGCGATTAGTTTTACAGGTTTTTTACTAATTATTTTTTATCAATATGGCTGAGTGTAGATAATTTTATTGCTGTGATAAGTTATATATTATGGATTTATAATGATGATTTATAAAATAACTTAACTCTAATATTTTATTTATATTAAGTATTGAAAAAGAGAAATGTAGTTAAATAATTGGTCTAAAAAGAATGGACAATGCAGAGTTATTACATCTGAGAGAGAAACATGTTGCCATGGTAGATACATTTGAAATAAAATTAAAGGAACTTAAACTGGAAAATGCATTCTTTTATATGTATGATTAATCTCTTCTACTTTTTTAACTAGCTTTTTAAAAATTTAAGCAAATATATTTGAAAAATAAATAAATGAACAAAAACTATTTCATTTATTTGAAATGTAGATACGTGTACAATTTATTTTATTTGAAATAATTTGTATGAAATGAGTTAAACTAGATCAACAATTTTTTAAATTAATATTCTATTAAGAGCGATGTGATCTTAATTTTTATACTTAAGACTTTTTGGGTTTCATTTGCTTCAGGCAATTTTTTTGAAGCATAAAGATTTAGATCGCAGTAAATTTAATCCTTTATTACAATATTATTGATTCAACTTAATGCTATAGGCTATTTTTCCTTATCTCGAGACATAAAACGTTATTCAATTTTGCAATTTATACATTAAGGAATTTGTAATTATTTCAAAAAATTAAGTTTTAATTTATGTTTAATAATTGGCATTTTAAAGAAATAAATGTAATGCATCATTTTAGTCCTATTACTTTTAAGGATATTCAATTCGCTTAAAAATGGAGAATGTTCTTATTTGTTTAAATATATTTCAAAAGAAATTCAAGCGCTATTTATTTCGTGTTTTATTTCCCAGGTTCTTTTTTAAACATGTTTCATCTTTTATTTATAGCTTACATATATTCACTGCCCTTTTATATACAATTACATAGTTTATTGTACTAATTTACGTGCTCAGAAATATTTTCAAGTACAATTTGAATGCCAGAATCTCTCAAATATTTTCTTATTTTAGAGAAATACATTTTTGAACTCTTATATTCAATATCTACGGAAGTAAATTCCTTTCTATATTTGTAAATATAAAATGCTAAATAATATCAACATACTTTTACTCATTCATTACAATTTCTTTGGGTTTAACTGATAAGTGATAGGTATATTTTTAATAACTGTCATAATATTTTACTAGATAGTGCCCCAGATTTTCCTCTGCAAACTAATCAATTCAGTATTTTCGTTTCATTTATCTCTTCATTAAAGCTATCTTTTTAAGTTATTTCTTACATGAAATTGACTGAAATAAATAGTTTAATGTAAAAAATGCAAGTATATCATTTAGCATTTATCTCTGAATGAAGATTAATATTTTTCTTCAATACTTCTGATTCTAAGATTTTTGATGTATTTATCATTTATGAATATTGATTTCCTGATGTAAAACAGGTTATTGTAGTACATCATTCGTCTGCAAAATTCTACAGAATTTTTTTTGAATAAAAAATAGATGATTTTGAGAAATGATCTTAAAATTATTATTTCTTATTTTAATGTATTATTATATGCTTTTAATATATTTACTACACATATCTAAATATATTAAATACTTTTAAACATATTACATACATTCAAACATTTACACTATATATTTCTGAATATATTACACACATAGGTCAATAACTGTCTTAGTTATATATATATATATATATATTTATAATTATTATTATTATATGTATTTCAATATATTTAAATAATAAGTAAAATACAATGATAAAAAACTTAGGAATTTTGTATCATTACTAAATGATTACTCTACAGATAAAATTCTTATTCTGGTGATTTGATTTTAATTTTATTAATATAATTTTTAAAACTAGAGTTATATTATTTTACTATTGTATGCCACAAAAATTATTCTTGATTAGTTTTTCTATTGTTCCTGAAACAAATAATACGTACTATTATTTTTACTACTTGATTAAGAGAACAAATTTTTATTTATTTATCGAAATTTCTTTTCTTCACCCTCAAATTCATGTATATGTGAGTCTGAATTATTTGATAACTTTTTTCTCACAAGAATATTTAGTTTAACGCATTTTCAATACAATGGAACACCTTTGGAAACAACTGTGTGTGATTGATAAACAAAATAAAGTAGATCTCTTTGAGAATTTCTCGTAAATAAATCCATTCTAGTTCATTTACTGAATTAGGATGCTTAACAGAAACTTTCGAGGCGTAAAGCCAAACAGGAAAGAAAATAATGACAATAACTGAAACCATCGTAATGGCCCTCGCCGAAGTAATACGATACTCTCAAAGCTAGTATGACTTTCCAGTTCACTTCGCTCTGATCTAGAGTAAGAATGTTTGTTGTCAGTAGCTATAACATTACGTTTTGATGAATGGCAACATCACGTGAATTGTTTAGGGAAGCTTTCGTTCCAACTACCTTTGGTAGAAATGCAATACTGTCTATTAAGAGTTGGAAATTCGAATTTTCACATTTTTATAGTTTTATAAAGAAGAAGATGGAGGAGAAAAAGTATAAGAACATGTCTAATGGACTTAAACTTCAAATACTTTTTGATAATTGCATTATCTGTCAAGAAAAGCAAACTTTATTCGTTGCTCAAGACATATATTTCCCGTTTTTTTAAGGATTTATTGAGCAGTATAATAAAAACATTTATTATAAGAAACTCATTATAATTAAAAAAAGAATAAATGATTAATATATAACGTGAAAAAAAGCTATAAAGAATTAGGAATACATGTTAAAGTTATCAAATAAAAATTTTACTGTTAACATTTTATTAATTCATAAATTAAAGAAATACACAAATATTAAAATAAAAACAAATTTCTGAAAAAAATTCTGAGGTAACTTTATTTATAAAAACATACAAGGTTAATATTCTATAAGAATTTTTAAATATATTCATAAAAATAGCCTTAAATGAGGGAAAAAAGCATATAAAGGCAAATTCTAAAATAAACCTTGACTGAATGGATTAAAAATTAAAATGCAAAAATGACAAGTGGACATTACAATAAAGATTTGTAAAGGTAGCAACAATGTAGGTATAATTTGTCCCCAAATTACTAAAAGTATCATGTTTTTTTTTTTATAAAAGGGTAGGGAAATTATTTTTGCGATTATTTATCTTCAGTTTAGAACTGGATTGACTAGCGAAATACAATAGCATGACTTGTAGATTACATATTGAACAATTTCATATAGAACAAAACAAAATCTACCAGAAGCAATGAGATATTAATTAAATAAAGTTTTCTTCATTTTACTGAAAAACACCAAAGAAAAACAATTCAAGTAAATAATGAAATTAATGTATATCTAGTTTTATATTTTAATTGACAAAATATAATATAATAATCCGGTAATGTTGATTTTTTTTATCTACATATAAGTTAAATAATTTCTAAAGAATTTCTATTATTATCATAATTTAGAAACTACTACTATTTCTGTAATTTTGTAACTATATATATTATTTTGCATAGAATATATATATATATATATATA
>BMAW01114216.1:1029331-1052720 GCA_019974015.1 Nephila pilipes
ATATATATATATATATATATATATATATATATATATATATATATATATATATATATTTATGTTAGGATTTATTATTATCTATTTATACATAAACAAACATTTAAAGTAATAAATTTGAAGATAACTAAACTTAGCAACTAAATTATTAATAAACAATCTAAAATGAAAATTAAAATAAACTATAAAAACAATTTAATTAAAATTAATAAATTGTCAGCAGAAATAAATAAATCTAAATTTCTTAGAATAGAAAGAATATAATATCTTGTTATTAACATCCTCAATTTCAATGGAAGAGTTGCAATACCTTAAATTTAGAGGAGAGAGGTGTTGCCACTGTGAAATCTTGAATCGAATATACAAATTTAGTTTGATCAAATTTAACTTTCAGAATTGATCTGTAATTAGTTATACATTTGTTTAGTTAAGAAATTAGGGATGTGAAATCGGTTTGTTAGGTTAAAGTTGGATATTTATTCAAAGGACAATGTACTTTTTGGGATTCTAATTAAAATCTAGGCTTCCAGTCTAAAGTGATTTTCTTTCAATCAACACATGGAATACTCAGATTACAAACGTTAAATGCATAAAGAAGAACAAACTTAATTTCCCATCGAACGCATCGTATAAATTAGGAATCAGTAGTCTCGAAGCTTTTATTTAAATTTGAAACTCGAATTGTTCAAATACTTTGCAGAAATGGGTAGTATTCTTGTGAATTTTGTTATTTGAAGCCTCCTATTTCAAATGCGATTCCATTATACTACCAATAAATTATAAAAAATATAAAAGTAAGACTTGTGTTAGTTTTTAAAAGTACGAGTATTTATCAGACGTCAAAAACGATTGTTTGGGTATTATAATGTCAACTTTAAAATAAATTTAAAAATTTTCTTCTTTTTTGTTCATCGAGAACAATAACCACAGCAATGAAAATAAGATATCCGTTTTGAAATTATGTCAAAAACTATAAGTATAATAACAATTATTTTTGTTATATACTATAAGAATTCGAAAAGTTTGTAAGAAAGAAATCTTCCTTTTTGAATAACTATGAATATACAGAATTAGATTTAACATGCTTAAAATAACATTAACCCTTAAGTAATGATTTACTCATAAAATATTCTGATTCTTTATTTAATTAGACGACAGTATGGTAGTCTTTCAGATTATTAATCTGTCTAACAGAAAATAAGTTTACCTTTTTAAAATAATGTATCTTTGATGTGACTCGCAGTTTTAAGTAAAATTTTTATTCTCTTTTCATTTTTTCATTATTATTTTTTAAATAATAAATTAGTTTTGTTTTATACGTTATTCGATGGACAGGAAATGTTACATTTTCTAATAAAAATGTTTTTTTTTTATCAACTTTATAAATATTTCATTTAAAATTAGTAACGCATTTAAGTGGATTATTTCAAATGACACCATCTTATGAAATACTTAGTAGTATTAATGATAATGGTCTTAAACGCTTTAATCACAATAGCATATTACTTTTATTCTGAAATTATTTACACAACATGATTACCTAACTTTCAATGTCTTTGATATGTTACTATGTATTTCTGAATTAATGGAATAATTGCAAATATATATAAAGCAACTTCAAACTATTAAACGATAGCACTTTTCTTGCTGTAATATCTTATTCAAATAAAATATCGCTTCAAAAAATCTATTCATTATCAAAATAACACACATTAAATGTTTTCTGTAAATCTTTAGTAAAGTGTGAATATTTTAAACGAAACGTTTCCAGAAAAACTTTCATTGTGTTCATAGTTATTTCACTTTTGATGTAGAAAAAATACCAAGTAGCAAGATAAATGTATTGAAAATTGTAGTTTATGTAAAATTTATCTTACAAACTAAAAAGAAACGATATTAGTAAAGCAATAACTTTCAGAATTTATTATTCCAAGGACTTAAAAACATATTAAAATATTTATTTATCCATTAAAAAAGATTCACTTATGAACAAATGTTTTTCTGTGTTTCCTATCTGATTACAATTACTGATTATTAAATCAGATTTTTTCAATAGAATGTTATTATACATGCATATCATTCTGAGTAAGACATAATTATCAATTTTTATTATTATCTCAAGATTATGTATACATTACATCATATAAAAACTGAATAAATTTTGATATTGTAAAACAATAAAAAGCGGATAGGGATATTTGAGATAATTAATTCCTTATTATAAATTTTAACTTAAACTTCAATGCTTTATAATTGTGCTTACATTGTGATAGTTGACTGAAATTATAAACTTAAATTAACTTATATGAGCATTTTTGAATAAGAATATCTGATATTGAACATTAAATCTAAAATTACACAATTTTAGACATAATTATTTTTCAATGTCATGTACTTTATATAACCTTCCGCTGGTAAGTGACCATAAAAAATATTTGTAGCACTCTAGAACTCCTTTATTCTAAAGTTGCTTTTAATGCAAATTAGCTTTTTGATTCCTCATCTAATTCTACGTTAGAAATTTCAAAGCTACACCAAAATTTTAAATTTTTTAAAATCTACTTGCACTTCCGATTAAGATAAGTTGCATTTTTCAAAAAACGTTTTATTAAAAGCAATACCTTTTCCTCTTTCTAACTTTTCTCTTAGGAATTAAGCAAATGCTTTGACTTATTTATCCAGAAAATGTTAAGAGATAACTAGATTATTCCGTAATAATTTTGTATATGAAACAGAAGCTATAGCGAGATATATCTATAATCATTAACTTATATTTAAGTTATAGAATTGCTTTTATTTTGACTGCAAATTTTTTAAGCTTCTCTGGAACTATATGAAAACTTATAAGTATCTTTAAGGCTATTAATGATATAAATTAAATAACTGTATCTCAATTATAAACTTTTAGACCAACAATAGAGATTTCAGGCATTGTGAATAAATAAGCTTTCTTTATTCGAGCAGAAATTTGAAGCTGGTGATTTAATTAAGCCTATGCAACTATAGCCGTGTTCTTCCCTTATCCTTTTTTAAATTTAAGATGGAAAATGTAAAATGTTCTCCGTATAATTTTGGAAGCAACACTTTTAGCAATTACAACGTTGTTAGATAAATTTTCAAAGTGCTTCTTATGCATAGAATTCGACTTCAGAAAAAGAATCATCACTGTTTTTTGGGCTCATTAACGATGGAATTTACGATTAATTTGACTAATTTGCATTTTAAAGAAAAGAAGAAATCTGCAAGTAATTATTTTAGTAGTGCAAATAGGAATAGAAGTAAAGTAATTAACAATCTTTTTTCTTTAACTGAGTTCAATAAATGGGACTTGACAATTGCATGAGTTCTCTAAAATTTTAAATTCTTCTTTAAAAAAACTCTTTTCATTACAAAGTTTTTTTTTTCAATGCAAAAACTCTTAAAAGAGTAATAAATTCTTAGAATTCTTTAAAGTTGTTTAAATATCAATAGCAAAGTTGAGCGCATTTATTTATATGTAAGAGTTTAGAAAAGAATCACCTATCGTATATTTTGTTTCACAATCAAATAACTTAATTTTTATTTATTTATAGTTTAAAATTGTCTGAGCATTCCAGTATTTTCTGTTTCATTATTAAATTGATTCCTTTAATGGTAGTAAGAAAACGAAAAATGATAAATAAATTTATTTGTAGTCACTCTTTAATTACTTTATGCACAATTGTAGTATAAAGAAATTAAGAGTTAGGAAAGCAACATAATGTAATATAATTTTATGCTAATTTTAATGTGAAATAGTTATTTAAAATGTTTCATAGTTCATCGTTTGTAACTTATTTTATCCATAATTATTGAAGAGAAAATGACAATGCAATAAATATAAAGACTGAATAATGGCTTTCAAATCTAAAAATAGTTTAGTTGATGTTAATTCATAATGCAATTTTAAATAAATAAATTTAAATAGATATTGTTTCATACAAGTTTTGAAATTTATTTTACGAGGATAACTTAGTGTTTATAAAGATAATTTGAGTTAACAATAGATTTTAAGTCTAGAAATTTCTAACATTTACTCAAATGTTTTATTATAGATTATGAAAAAAATTAAAATAAGTTGAAAAGATAAGATTGATTTTTATTGATTTATGATTCATTTTCTCTTTCTTAAGCTAACAAAGTTAAAATAAATTTTTTTTCTCACAAAATTAGTGTACCTTGATTCTTCAACATGTATAAGTTTTCTTCTAATTCAAATGTTTACCAGCATTAATGGGTTTTAATCAATGATTAAAAATAATCATTGATTAAAACCAATTATTTAAGGAAATAATGTTATTATATGTTTAATCTTTCATGTGCATTAAAATAATTTTAAAACTTGGCAGCTGTCTAAAATTCCAAAGTATTCAAATTATAAAGTGTTGCGAAATTTTTAAAAAAAATCAGAATTCTCTCTCATTTTATCACTTTCTTTACAAGATAGAATGATGATTTTTTTTCTCTAGATGTTGAAATTAAATCATAAGCCCTTTGAGGTACATGTTTGCAATTGATATATGGGGATGAATCAAGTTTCCAGTTTTTAAGTTTGAGTTTTATTTTTATTCCAACTAAAAGTGCTGTATAATTTTTTAGTTAATATAACTAAAATATTACCTCTTCCGATAAAAATAAAAGTTTTATTGCCAGTTAAAAACTCTTCGATTCTTTGAGTATGACAAGATGTCTATTAATATTCTAATTAAATGAAGATTTCAAATGAGGTTGAGCATTCAATAGGTAGATCAATAAATATACTTTAATTCTTATGATGCATAAATATTCTTCTTTCATCGAAAAGTGATATTAAATATTTTTACACGAATTTTTTTTTTTATTTTCAATGAGCTAAAATTTGTTAGAATTATACAAATTTGAAAGAATTTCAATTTTTACTATTTGAAGTTTGTCGATATACTTCAAATTGATAATTTTAATCAATGTTTAATGTAAAAAGTCTTTGTTAATTCTAATAGGGGTCCCTATAATTAAAAAAATTGATTAAAATTAAATTTCCCAATGAAAAATAATAAATTCCTTTGATAAAAATTACATGTATGTATTTAAAGGAATTATTTATTTAGAATAGTTAATGTACATGATTATTATTTAAAAAATTCTCAAATTTATTAAATATTTTAACTTCTTTAATGTTTAGTACCTTGAATTAATTCACACTATCTATATATTTCGAAATAAAAAATTATCAGTTTAATCGAATTTTCTTTACTGTTCTTTAAAAAGGTTTCAAATCAAAATGAATGCTATTGATTACTTGATAAATTAATTAAAAATTCAATTTAGAAAACAATTAATTTGATTAAAAACATTAAAAACATTGTCGTGATTTTTATTTTTATTTCACTTTAAATATAAAATTGTTTTCATTTTCGTAATTTCATAAGCTCTCTTTTATTCTGATCTGTTAAAGAAACGTTAATATTTTTTTCTTTTTTGGAGGAAAAAAAAAAGAATATTATAAAAACATCAGTATTTATTTCAACAAATCTGTGGCATGGGGAGGAGGGAAAATACTGAAAAGTTTTCTTTAATTGATCTAGATTTGTAAAAAAAAATATCACTCGAAGTTCATTACTTTTTTATCGCCAAAATATCATGTTTTGCTGACAAGATTTGATAAAGATATCCCGAGGTAACTAAAAATAAAAAAAAGCTACCACCTCTAAATTGAAGCGAAGAAAATCCTCTATCTTCCCAGTGGGAATTTTGATTGTATTTTCTCGATGGAATTTTCAGTAAATATATATTGTATGAGATTCATTTCAAAAGCGTTAGAAAGCATTTTTTTCATTAATATAAGTTGGAACTTCATTTTATTTTGTCATCTTCTAATTAAACGGTGCGTGGTTTTGAAAGCTGTTTTGAGTTTGTGAATATCATCACACAACAAAATGATTTCTTTTCGCTATTATGGAAAATAACATGGGATTGTAATGGAGAAAAAATATACCTACATAGATAGAACGTAAATATGTTTCCTTTGAGGTAACGCTTTTCAAATATTTTAGATTAAAATCATTCAGGTAAATACAATTCGTGATATAGCGCATAATAAAGCGTGAAAGATTTTAATAGAGTATTCAACAAAAAACTGATGACGTATTTAGTGTAGAATGTGGCTTTTCAAAACACCAGAATCACAGTAATTAAACTTTTAGCTGTCATGAAAGAAGCTTGCGTTATTTTTAATGCTGTTTAAATGTATTTTTCGAATATCAAAGACTTTTATTATGAATCAAAAATATTTTTTTTAGTATTCTTATTTAGGTCTTTAAGAAAGTAGAAAAATGTTTTGAAGAGAATGTTTGGTAATATATTTTGAGTCAATAAGTTATTATGATAAAAGATTTAATCAATAAAAGTTTTAATCAAAATAAGGAACACTGGTAGGTTTGCTGCGAAAAATTCACAAATAATTGCAGAGCTGAGATATTTTTAGTATAACAATTCGGAATTGATTTTAAGACGATAGTCAGTATTCCCAAATGTGTTTAAAACTTTCAACTTAATTAATAAAGGCCTTACGAGAGTAACAGGTTTGCTTCCTAATTCAATTAAAATGTTCCTGGAAATGAAAATTATCAAAAATACATAAATTCCACAAAAGTTTCTGGAATTCTTTTTTATGGAATCCGTTGAGAGAATTAAAGCAGTATTATTTAATTTAGTTTATTTTCGTTCTTTTTTCTTAGTGAATCAGCTTATAATTTAAGTAGAATTAAATTGTTCAAATGAATTAGAATTCAAGATATACATAGAAGAATAGAAGAGCTTTTTTCGGATTATCAACAATTCTTCTTTATACTATATTTAGTTTGATTTATAGTATGTATTTGAAGGAGTAAATTTAGCAAATTAATCTGAAAACTCTTACTAAAAATTGAAATGTCTTTTGAGAATAGAACATAATGTGGTGGTATAAAAATTGATTGCTTCTTTTTGTAATTATTAATTATTAATGAAATATATAGATAAATTTGACTGCCACATATTTCCTCTAACATTTTACAGGACATTTCTACATACTAATTACTTTCGACAGAGCAATGTCTGATGTAATAATATACTAGATTTGGGAATTTACATAAAAAAGCAAGTTTTAGGATTTGTATACTATCACTTAAAAGCGAAGAACAAATAGCGTTAACTTTTAATTTAAAAAAATTAACTGCATTAAATTTAATTTAAACATTTGTGCGAGTTAATTACGAAAAAAGTTTTATTTGCGTTGTAAAAAAACACTAGATTGATTTATTTACTTTAATGAATGATAGTAAAGCTATTATCAATGAGAAGTTTGGGCTTAAGAAATGTAATTAATCATAACCTGGAAGATATATTGAAATATTTTATGATATAAGCTTTCTTAATAATCTGAATATATATATTTATATATATATATATATCCAGATTATTAAGAAGGCTTATATATATATATATATATATATATATATATATATATATATATATATATTGATCCATATTGGAATAACTCTAAGATATTTACAAAGTTTTGGGTTTTTTTTGTACTGTAATGTTTTTAACTGTACGTACAATTAGTTTATATTATGTAGAATGCATATTATGTACATTTAAGCAAAATTGTTCATATCTAATAGTCATTATAATAATAACTTTTTGTAGAGTCTAACTGTATCTTCAATGTGTCAGAGAAAATACCCGAAGAGATTGAAATGTTATAATTATTAGAAATTGTAAGAAACTATTTCCAGTAAAATTTGATTTTCTGAGTAATGTATTTCACTGATATAATTGGATGCAAATAACGTCCATTTTCATATTAATTCAAATGTTAAAAAGTCCTTAAAATCTCATAAATGACCGATTGTTTTCTTCCGTAAAACAAATATTTCTTGAATGTTTTATGAGTTACAGAAAAATAGACATTGCTACGTATTACCAAAAATTAATTAAAAATGATAAAAATATCAATATATAATAAAAGATATAATTAACCATCAATTCCCCAAAGTTTGATGAAGCATAGATCAAAGATCATATTATTAATGTATGATTAAAACCATTAAAATATATATCTTTTTTTAAATGTTCCATAACCAAGAAAATTTGTGGTTTCCATCAATGGAACACTTATGTAATATATTCGCGGCTCATAGTTTCGGCAAATGAGTAAAATCAGATTAATGCACATTTTCCCTTTCTCAATGTTATTTTAAGCCCTAACGAAATATTAGTGAAAAGTGCTTAAATAGCAAGCTCACAGATATTTAGTACTGATAATTTGCTCTTGCAAGTGATTCAGATAATGCGATCTGTTAATGTTTGAAAAGGTGTCCTTTTCCTTTCAGTTTAAAATTAATTCCCAAAGGCAATTTTAATGAACAAGATTCTTGATTTAAGATTTACGTAAATTATTAATACTCAACGATTCGAATCCTTCCGGTTCTTATTAAATATTAAACTCTTAAGTTTGATAAGTATGTTATGAAACTTCTGCTAACAACTGTTTCCTTAACAACTAAGCAGTGTAAATTATTTGCATTTATTTTTAATGAGTACTTACTAGAAGGCGATTCACGAAAATTTATACGAGATTTTAGAAATAGGTCTTGCACATTTTCTGTGGTGATAATATAATTTTTGAGTAAAAAAGTATTTTTTTACTCAAATTTGTTTATTTATTTTTTTTTATCTATCGAAGTATAGGGAAAGATTATTTCAATAAATATTCATTTTTCTAGAAAAATACATTGCTTTTTGTTTCGTTTTATTCAATTTAACTAAACAGAGATTCCTTTAAGAAGTGAGCAACTATTTTTCTACGAATATTTAAATTAGTATTATTTATTTGAAAGCTTTGATGATACTTACTCAAAATATGACTAAACCTGAAATGCATCCTTTGTATAAGTTTTGAATTAATTAGAGTAAGTAAAAGTATATACAATAGCTTAGCATATTTGGTTATTGTTTAATTACTTTTATTAATCTCTTCTACCTGAAGGAAAACTGTATTTTTAAATAGACTCTAGAAATCTTAAAATATTTATACACCATAGAATGTTGCCTAATGCATTTATTAAAAACTATTAAAACATTCCAACAAAATAAAAATGACCCTCTCTCCTTAAAAAAAACGAAAAACGAATTCATAGAATAAATTCTATAAAAGCTTTAAAATGAATTAATCATTAAAATACACTTCAGTTTTAAGGGATGATAAAAACATCTACTCACTTCACTTAAATCACAACTCACTTTCCAAAACCACTACAGTTTTCAATTACATAACTTACTTTTATTATTAATTTGCAGTAAAATCCAAATTAAACACTCTTGAGATCAATATATTAAGATAACTGAAAAAATTCATACTTAAAATTTTTAATCCCTATTTTCAATCTCTAAGTATTTGAAATACAAAGATGAACTAGAAATTTAGAAATAGAAAAATGAAACACCTTTAGAATTTTTTTTTTTATATCTTGTGTTTCTTTTTGTAAATTAATTAAGTAAGAATTATTAGCACGATTTAATAAAGTTGAAGTATCACAATTTGATCTTGATAATTCTAGAATTTTAAAAGTATTTTTCGTATTGAAATTCTTTTTGTAAAAAAGAAGATTAAATATACAAATTACGTAATAATTGTTTCATCTATCTGTCTTATTCATGAAATCGCCCTGAATCCTAACGATAACATTACTGGAATCATATATATATATATATATATGTACATATGACATTTAAATTCTTTAGATATATATTTTTACTCGTAATACATTTTAAATGACTCATTTCCATCAACACAACACTTTTACACCAAGTCAAGTGACTTTTTAAAAAAAAAATATTTATAATAGCTAACAAGGCAATGATATGTGTTTGATTAATATTTTTTAATATTTTCACTGAAAAGTCTGGATTACATAAATTTAGTTTAATATTTATAACTATTTCTTATATAATTTTCATACATATATAGCTTGTATTTTAAGTCAATCAAAGACGACGTTTGGATGTATGTTATATAAAAGAATACATATCTGTATATTCTTTTAAAATAGCTTAAACATGATTGTGGTAATGATGAATTTTATTTAACTTTAAACATCTTAAATTTAAGGAAATTCTTAAAAATATATGATAATTGTTTTCAGAAATCATCTTTTTCCCCTAGGTACTCGAAATGTATAATTAATGTGCTACAGGAAGGATTTTTAAAGTGCAAATGAATTTCTTTAAAAAAATAACATTAAAAAATAGTCAGATGCCTTCAATTTAATGGATTTCATTAATTTTCTGAACTGATCATAAGGATTTCTGAAATTGTTCGGAATATTTCATAAAGTATATTCATAACCATTTTAAAAATAACAAAAGACAAAAACCTAATGTTAAGTTTGAAATAAAAAAACAATATTCTAATGTTGAATGCGAAAAAAGACATACATTAGCATTAACGTTTTATTTGTTAAACGTTGATTTTTGTGATAGATATATGATAAAACGAAAAATAAGTAAATAAAAAAGTGCTTTTTTTTAAAGAAACTGTTATTTTATCTTTTGCATCAACTTTAATTTATAATGTACTTTAACTTTTAAGAAATACTTCTTTTTAGGAGCTTAAAATGATGGGTTTTCACATCAGCTGCTTAAAATACATTTTCAGATCTTGTGAATGATGTAAATTCCTGTTTGACAAACAGGAAAAAATGATTCAACAAACAATAATTCGCCTTTCCTGCTGCTGATTCGCAGATAAACTTGTTTTCTAAAATTTCTAATTGAGCATGTTTGACGTAGTGGTACATCATTAAAATATTTTCGTTTTTTTAGACATTTTTAAGAAGCTAATTTTTAAAGTAGTCAAAAACGCTGTCATATATATATTTCTTGCTGCATTTAGAAATTAAGAATTCCAGGTTTTTTTTTATACTTTTCTTAAAATTAACTGACATATTTTATTGTACATTCAAGCTGTTATTTCTTCTTACATTCACGCAGTGTGATTTAAATTATTATTGTTATTCCTTAATGATAATAGTCCTCCATAATTTAAACATAAATTTTATAAGTTTTGATGAAACTATTGAATTTCATGAGTTCATTGCTTACAATTACGATTTAAGGTATTAGGATTGAAGAGAGATGATAACAATTTAAATTGAATTTGCAATATAATTGATGAAAATGCATACTACTTTATTTTTTGATATAGTTGTTCAAGAAATGAAAGTGTCTGACTTGGAATTAATTATAACATAATAATAATTGAATTCTTTCAAACTATAAATAGTTAAAAGTAAAATCATAAAACGTATTAGCTTCTAACGTGTTATACTCAGTCTTTTGAAATTGGTTTCTCGAATAGAATTTTATATTTTTATGTGGAAGGATGTTTAATCAAGACTGCTACACGATCTACCTTACAACAAATGTCTTATCAACTTTAAGTAATCAATCCTGTTGTAAACTAGTTTCCTTAGAAAAGCCTTCCAGGAAGATATATCAATTTCATCTTTTCCCGGATCTTTGGTTCATAACTAACTCAGATTATTTATCGATGCTCAGTGGGGTATATTTTGGTATGAAAATAATAAAATAAAATAAAATAAAAATATTTATTACCCTTTACTCAGTGATTTTAATTATTCTTATTAAGTTACGGTCAAAATATAATATATATGTTACACATTAATTTGCTGTTTCTTAATAAAACTTTAATTTATATCTGAGGTAATATTTATATGAAAATGAAGTATTTTTTCTCAATAATTTATGAATTTTATGTAATAATAAATAAGATAACAATATTTTTTATATTATAAAATTAAAAAATAATTCGAAAATTTTCTTTCAAAATTTGCGGATTTGTACTTGAATTAATTTAATACAATTAATATGTTCTATAACCATGATTAATGAAAATTGAATTTTTACTTATAAAAGTAAAGTAGGAAGTTACTAATACACATTATTAAGTTTTTATTTACCAGATAGCTCACACGACAATTTATTATCATTTTAATTATATTAAAATTAGTATACGTCTTTTAAACTATATACTACTTATGCACTAAGAATTACTTGAAAATTACAGAACTTGTCATATTATTAGAAAAGTTTATTTTCCGAAGAACAAAAATTGTTTAAAAAGTTATGAATTCAATTTAAACAAAATAATTAAAAATAAAATTATCAAAAGGTATTTCGATTTAAAAGTTTTAGAACGTTCCTAATTAATATTAATTAAAGTAAATCAACGTTTGTTTAAGATTTAAATATGTACTACTTTAAGATTTGCGGAAATAACATTTATATTTTTCTTGGTAGTTTAACTACTCTTTATAAAGATTTGTAAAGCATCTCATGCTAATTATTATTTTGGATATATTTTTGATTATTGTACTGACTAATTAAAGCATTAATTATTTTTGAAATTAATTGATCAATACATTGATTAGAAAATTCATTATCGTTTTATTAATTTTCCTCTGTCGTTTTGAAATTGTCAAAAGCTTTTACAATTGTGTTAAATTTTATTTTTTTTACCTATATTCTATAAAATAACTATGTTCTGAGACTTCTTAAATCAATGCCAAATATTATAAGTTATATTGGGAACATAAAATTATAAAACTGAAATTATAGTTTAGATAGTTTCCATGAGCAGATATTTTTATATAAAGTACTATTTTTATGCATTGCAGTTCATGAATAAGAAAAGATTTGTCTGTAGTTTAGCTACATTAGACTTTTAATAGAATAAAATTGAAAAATTGTTATCAACCTAATTCCTAAATGGGATTATTGAAAAGTATGTGTGTCAATAAAAAATCGATAAAAATCAAATTAATATAGTTTTTAATGACAATACTGGAGCGTATTACTATGCTGACGATTTTAGAGGGCAATATATTTTTGATCCTTTGAAACCAAAAAAATTTGCGATACATATGCTGGTATTTGTGAGTTATTACTAATGTAGTGGTCTATATCTCACATACACTGGAAAGAAGTTTAGTGAGATTAATGAGTACCTCTTAACTATCTTGTGTGTTATCAATGTTTCGTTTTTATAATTTCTTACATTATATTTTATTCAGTATATAACAAAAAAAAATTAGATCTCCAAATTTCTTTTCATTTATTTAAATATTAATGATTTATAATTAGATTTTTCATTATTAAAATTTATCTTATAGAAGTTATTAGTAACTTATTTACTGAATTATATGAAATATCTGTATTTTAAAGCTGTTAAAGAATTTTTTAGCTGTGATATGCATATTCGCTAGTAATTATTGACTTTTAACAATCATTTCAAAAACTGTAAGCCTAATTTCATTACTGTGTTTGGTGAATAAAGAAGATTTCTGTACGATTTTAATAATTATAATATGTCATAATAATGAACCTTTATAATTTTAGAAGAAAAATGGATATTTTCTCTAAGTCATTTGAATAAATTACTGAAGAGCTTGATTTCATACAATCAATAATTCATTTGAGAATGCTGTCTTTTAATAACAGAATTTATTTATACATAACTGATGTAAAATTAGCCTCAGATAAGGTTTAAATTATATTTTCGGGAGTATCATTTTATGGAATAACATTGGTAATAAATCTGATATACATATATGCGTATCGTACGAAGACCCTTCAAAAGTGATACATAAAAATAATTAAATAATTACCAAAAATCATAGATATGTAGACAAAATTTATTAATTTGAAAAAATATAGGCTTTATCAGAAATAAAAAATATTTTAACGTTTACCTTTATTTCTTACAAGAATTATCGATAACCAAATTTTCTAGTTCATTTCCAAGTTCTTTTGAAAAAACAATTCAAAAGCTATTAATCCTATATCTACTGAAAAAGCTATTAATCCTATACTTAAAAACTATTAATCCTACTTCTCTGATAAGACGAAAAAAATAAAAATAAAATACTAATTTTTTTTTAAATATTACTTTGTATTTAATGATTGCTTAACGTCTAAGAATTTTTTTCTAATAAAATTTAATAATGTTTAATAGTTTAAAAACATTTAGATTAGCTGCTGTAAGAATAAGAGTAATTACACAGAAATACTTTCAATTTCTTTTGAAAGAAGAGGAATAAAAGAGTTTTTGGTCGTTCTTTATGTCTGAAATAAATTAAATATTAAGTGCGTTTTTCTCTGTTTAATTTCCGTTCCGTTCTTAGTACAACATTTCAGTTAATCAGGAATAATAAAATAAATATTTAATTTTAATTTCAAAATGCACATATTATACATTTCTAGGTTTTAATATCAGTAATTATATATATAAGGAAACATGAAATGTTTTCTTTTTTCTATATAAAAAGGTATAATAAATGGGATATTTGTAAATGACCGCAGAAATAATAAAGGATCTCTTTCATATTTATTTCAAGAATATTCTCCTCCATAAGCCTTTTCATCTATACTAATACAGGATAAGCCTATATAGCTTTTTAAGTTTGAAAATAAACTTAAATAGCAATAGAAAATGTTTAACTACAGTCCATAAAATGACTGCAAAATAATGTATATCTTATTACATTTACTTCATGACAAATTTGGTGTTTTTGTGCATTTTAATTATGGAATTACTTACATTTTTATTGGAAGGAATTGATTACATTTAATACTTCAATTCAGAGAGATTTCTTTTTCTGATCTTTCTGAACTTGGAATCTTTAAACTGTTTCAGAATTTAATTGATAAAAAATCTCACAATTCAATTAAAAATAAATTAAATTAAGTATTTTCAGCTCTAATATACAAATTTATTTAATTTTGTCTATGTAAGGTATGAGTTTTGAACTCGAATAAATCAATCATATGCCTATTTTTTATTCGTAATTCCTCTTTCTCAGATAAATAAAATTCAACTAACCGTAAAATATGCTTATCTCGAAATATAATAAAAGCTTAATATCTTTAAATAGAACGCTAATTAATTCATACTTTGATAAACAACGTTTTCTAAATAACGTTAAATAACATGATGCTCATTTGTGTGTATAATATTCAAATATACGGATTAATTGGAGTTTTAGGAAGGAGCACAATGTATAACTCAACAGCCCTTTTATTATTTGTTTGTGCTTGCATCAATGAAACGAAATATAATCAGTTAAGTAGGTGGTGGTGAAAATTCAAAATGTTTACTGTTGAAATGATTTTAAAGGATAATTTGAGAAACAGGATTTCCTCTTGCAAGTGACGCATAATGACAAATATTGAGAAAATTTGCATTTGTGTGAGTATAATTTGTAGAGATTTTGAGTTCATATCCTCATGTGCCATTCAAAGAAAAAAAATTTAAATTATTACAAATAAATTATTTTAAATATATTAATGACTATGAATGATTTGATTTGAATAAAAGCCTACTTAGTGAAACAGAAATTAATTTAAATTAATTTAAATTGTTTGCTCTGTGTTTTAAATTAAACAGCTGAAAGATGTAAAATATTATTAGCGCAAACAATTTTTAAGAATATTTTTTATCTAAGTGAACCTAGCATTTTGAGATAACTGAGACTCTAAAATTCTTTTAAATTTTTGGCTTTTAATTTTACTATTAAAAATAGAGGTAGTATATGTTTTATTGAAAACAAACATTTTATGTATGTTTAGTTAACTAACATGCCACGCCATAGAGAAAAATATCCATATTTGCGTTTTTCTCAAAATGGGATTTTATATGATTTTGGTACATTTACCAGGATACTCTGCTCGATCCATAATACTAATATTTTTCCCAATATGAAATGAGACTTTTTACTATACAGTAAGAATAATTGTTTCTAATAAATACTCGTAATTTTTATGTATGATGCAATATTTGTTCAAAAGTTAGGGAAAACTTGAACAAAAATTAAAAATTTAAGCACATTTTATTAAATTTATTTTTTTGTATTAAATTTAATAAAATTATTTGTATTTGGCATATTGCATGTTAGCACCCCACAGTTATAAGTACAGTAGATTTTATGTGAGATGTACCTAAAGGTAAGTACATAACTTATACAAATGTAAATATAGCTATTGATTGTTGATTGCTGATACATAAATATTTCTTTTTATAAATTTAATTTTCTTTGCTTTAACATCTACATAAAGGTGTAAAAATCGCATCGTATAAGCGCGACTTCTATTGTATTTGATTTGAAAAAGTGAGAATTATTTAAAGAACATATGAATAAGCTAATTTTTCCTTGTTGATTGAATATGTTATAGAACGGGAAACATTTAATTTTTCACGATTAAATTATATACTTAGTATTTAACGAATTGTGTTACGGAATTTAATTTAAAGTATATATAATAACATAAAGTTCTTAAAAACAATTAAAACATCCTAAAGCATTTAGACTTTTTTAAAATTTTGTTTTCAAAGTGTTGCAGACATTAACATTTTTAATTAAGATATACGAAAATCTCTTTACCTGCACACTATACCGTTTAAAAATATAATATAGAAGGAAATAAAAAATAAAATAATATAAGATAAAAAAATAAATAATTTAAAATAAATAAAATAATTTAAAATTATAATATACAATAGAACCAATAGCTATGCAATGCATATCAATATATTTTTATATCATGTTTATTTGGTTGTTTATTAACATGGCACTAAAAAGCAACACGAGGCCAATTAGTGACGAACCGTGTAATTTTGGAGGAAATCTAAGACGTCTCTCCTCCTCGGAACTTTCATCCCAAGCCCATAGGAAAACTTGGATTCTCTACAGATTTAACGTGCATCATCTCCTATACACAGCTCTAATATCAAAGTAATATGAAACAGATTCAGTTTGAATATTCATAAAAATACAAAAATTTTTTGTACTGTTCGTTTTATCATTTTAATTCAATATTTTACTTTGGAAGGGTTACTGTATAACTTTGGTTAATAGCTCGTGTTTTTTATTTCTACAATTCTTCTTTACAAATGTTTTCTCGTTAAGCAAACACTAAATGAAAAGGATGACAGACTACATCAAATGATTCATTACTGAAAATAAAATAATTCAAATTATGCTGGAATTTAAAAAATACTAATCTGTTTAAAAAAAAAATCTAATTTCTGCAAATACTACATTTTTAAAGTCGTCTCACACTGAGAAGATTGTTTTATATAAATTGTATTGTTTTTAAAGTGATAAATAACCTGTGTTCTATCTTTATTTTAAAGATTTTTTTTTTACCGCGTATCTTCTTTTACAATAGTATTACTATGTATATGATAATGTTAGATTCCAGTCCCAAATAGCTATGTATGTTTGAAAAACATAGAAAGAATAGAAAACAGTTTAAATGTATTAAACGCACAGTTTCGTTCCTCACTCACGAAAAAGAAAAGGAGCAAATTTTTCGTCTTCTGAGGCAAAGAAGCGAGTTGACTTTTCGTTGTTATTGATTTCGCTTTTTTTGATTGATTTCACCACCAGTCGATTTTTCAAACCAGCGTCGAAATTGCATTGGTTGTCCGTGTTGAGTTTTTGTCTTTCCACCCTTCTCCTGACATCTCAGGTTTTACGTAACGTAAAGAGTTTAAGAAGATTAATACTTTTTCCAATTTTTCTCATAAATGTGTCTTTTCAACTTAGATTTATCTCAGAAATTTCGCTCTGATAACAATAATTCTAAAAATTTGCTAGTGATCCATATTAAAAATAGAATGATAAGTTATTTTGAGTAATTTGCTAGAGTAATTTACTTGTTCTATTTTAATTTTATTTAAAACAAACATTTTGTCTTTCATTTTTATGTTGTGTGTGATTCTAGTAGGATTAATTTGGATTATATCGTTTGCTTCTAAATGTAAACCATTAATAGAAAAATATTTGAAAATTAAGGAACGAAATAACAAACAAACATAACGAAATAACATTTTGAACAGCATTTTTTCAGTTATTTTAATAGTTTTTCAGAAGTTAAAAATAGGCACAAAATTTTAATAATGAAGCTGGGATTTGTGTTTTGCGAAGCAGATATATAGATACAGTTTAAAATTCTTTAAAATATGTTTAAAAGAAGGATTGAATTTTTATGAATTATTAGAAAAACTATATTATGTCAGTTAGAAATTGCCTACAAATCCTTGTAAAAATATTTTCATTTAAATCAAATTTTCTTATTTCAAATAGCTTTAGAAATTAGAATATATTCATTTAATTTACGTAACATAAAATTCAATATCAATCAAAACTTAAAAATTTATCATTACGAGAAATGATTCAACAATATTAAAATTATAGATGTTTTTATACAAAAGATTATATACAATTATTGGAAATATTAAAAGTATATGTTAAGTAATAAAAATCATAATAAGACGTACTTCAAAATGAAGAAAATCCCAGTTCTTAAAAAGTTATCGATAAGAAATTAAAAAAAACAGTGTATTCATTATTTTTCTTTTATTTAAAATCATATTACAATATGTTAAAAATAGAAAATTGAAAATTTCAAAGAAAGCGCAAATAACATCTCTTGTTCAATCCTTATTATAATAAGTATGGCAATATAGTCTTAAATTGTAGAATGACATTATAATTTTTAAGGAACTGAAATTTGAAGTAATGGTTGAAGTAAAAACTAAAAAAGAAGACTGCTATATTTTAAATGCCTTAATACATACTATAGTAAAAATATTATTTTTGCGAAAACTATACAATGAACTTGTACGACGAATATTAGTTAAGAATTTTTAAAAGGTTATATTTAAGTAATGAATACTGACAGAATTATTTGTATCGTATTTTGTTTATACGACACATCAAATTTTTGAACAAATGATACAAGACCATCATCAATGTTATGTATTTTATCATTTTTGTTATGTATGTGAAGTAATGTTTGTTATCAAATATGATTTCTTACATAAATTGGGGTTATATAAGTGTTTATTAAATATTCATTAATATATTAAGAAGCATTTCTTATAAAACGTTTCTAATCTTTTGTTATTCAAAAATGGTTTTATTTTATTTAAAAACAATAAAACATTCAAAATAATAAATGATTAAATAATGCAATGAATCTCTAAAGTAAATTATTGTAACATAAGGAATGAAATTTTATCGCTTGTACTTCTAAGTGAATTTTTTAAACCTTTTTCTGTACTATAATGTCTCCTTGTCAGTTTAAGATTTAGTTCAAAGAGACTCTTTTCTAATTAAAAATATAAAATTAATTGTAAAAAGTATGCAAATAGAATAAAAATAATCACTTTAAACATTTTCAAATTTTGTGTAACTTTTAAATCTACTTTTCCTTTAATTCGTGAGAATGGCTATGTATTTGGCTATGTTTGTCATTTTACCTTCTACTTTTCATTCTTCGTTTCTGTTAGATTTTACTTGGTGAGAAAAACAGAAGCTGACAACAAAATTAAATTCAGATCAACATTATGTTTAAAAGGCTTTTCAATAACCTTCTTGTCCAATTTTATAATTTTTATTTGAAAGCTTAATTATTTCCTAAGCCTCCTCAGAAATAGTCGTCCAACGGAGGTAAGAAACGAGAAAATAATTTTCTTTGTTTCTGAAATAAAATAATTAAATACAATTTATCTTTTTGTACTTTTTTTTCAATAATAATTTAAATATTTTTATTCTACATTTTTTTTTTCAAATGCTTTCTTGTATTCTTAGACAAACTTTATACTTTTTGGCTTTACACTTTTGTGACAGATAATAAAATTACTCCGAACATTAAGTAATAACTTATTCTCTAGATAAGGCAATTAGTATACTTTCTTAAAAAATAAATTTTAATTTTTTTTAAAGAAAAATATTTCTAATTTTTTATCATAATGTCATAGGTTAAATTTTAAATGACTATTCAAGCTTCTGTACCGAATTAGCTTCAAAGCATGTAAGTGCTTATGGATAACTTAAAATAATATAATAAATGTAATGAGAATATTTTTTGTTTATTTAACTTAATTTCAGAAAATATTTTAAAGGGAATACATTATTCTGCTAAATTAATTCTTTATTTATATTTATCATTAATTAAAGTATTAAGTAAATAAGAGTGGTGTAAATTTCTCATGATGAGCCATTGAAAATTATTATTTGGTGTTTGAAAGAATGAAATATAAAAGAAATATTTCCAAGATAAAAGTTTTCTGATGTGTTAAGATAATTTTGAAAAAATATCGCTAACAAAATCACATATTATGGATAAAAGAGTTATGTATCACAATACTTGTTGTATAACTTATTATAATATTTTCTATATTATAAAAAGTAAATATTGATAAATTTCATGTCTGATAGTTTAAAATAGCTTATCGGTTTCTAAAAGCATTTTTTGTAACTACAGTTAAACTATTTTTCTGTCGTATTTAAAAGCTCAAAAAATATTATTAATAGAATTTTCATGATGCTTTTAGAAAATAATATGACTGTAAGCCTTCATGTATATTAAGGGCTAGCTCTTATTTTTATCGCTTCACTTAATATGATTAATTTCTTTTCTCTCGGTCCTACATTTTTAGAGAACTCTCTTTTTTCACGAACTATGTTAAGCAAATAGGTAAAAAAAGAAGTGAATTACATCTTCAGGTTTTAATATATATGGCTTGTTTTGTTAGCAGTTGATATAAAATAAGTTAAGTTCATAAAGTGAGCAGGATATATTTTTGCACTTCCTCTTTTTGTAGCTGACGCTGATTTAATTTGAGATGCGCCGAGTCCTTTTAATATAGTAATGAAATCTCAAATCTATTAGACGCATTTATTTTCATCATTTCTGCTTAGTTTATTAATCATTTTCTATTTTTGAGATTAATTTTTATTATTCATCTCAAGATAAGACTTTTTTTACTTTTTTTTTTAGTGAACACTTTCTTTAGTTCTGTCTCATAAACTTTGGTAAATCAAATCATGGACACTTTATAGTTAATACAAGAAACGGCCTGATTTTACTGTACATTTTCTTTTCTTTTTTTTTATCGTAACAAAAAAGGTTGAAAACAAATCAAATAAATATTATGATAGACTTAATAACATAGAATTAAAAATTAGGTCAATGCTGTCTGGTAATATACACTTTTGGTCATTAAAATTGCTACTCCATGAAATCAGCATGGAACAAACGTCAAAATTGCAAGCAAGTTCAACTTATTAATATATGAAAACTGGTAGTATTTCAGCTCATATGGATAACGTAGGTAGGAATAATGCCATCTACAGTCCATCTACATAAGCCATATACATAATGCCATCTACAAAAGAGAAGATACTCACAGTACAGCATGTTTCTGATTCAGAAGTCCTTTTCGAATATTACTTCTTATTTAGAATTGGTATTATTCCTCGAATAAGAAGCAGGAATTCTTACACATACATATCGGAATTTAATTCTGACAGAATCCAGGCCTAAAGGTACAGTGCTTATCGTTACGCGATATTGATGTTTGCGTTGGTAGTGATCCTATGACTGCCATGCTGAATCTTAGCAGCTCTCGACCATTACCATCCAATAGGACAAATATATTCACGCAGCCTTGAGGGATGGTACAACCAGCCAATTCCCCGAATTAGGAACTTTTCTCGTTTGTAGAATGATAGGTATCCCCACAAACACTACGATGTTGGCATCAGCATGACGTATTAGCCTGACGACATTTGTTATGGCTTCACTTGACGCTGAGGCAGATACAGGCCTACCTACAGTGACGATAATTTAAACAGGAGCAATATTATATTGTCTTTACAAACGAATTTTGGTTCTATGTACAGCAACATGATGGACATAAAGTTGTGCAGAGGTATCTCAGAGAAAGAAAGTTTCCATTGGGGTCATATGGGCCATGCACCTGGAATTATGGTTCGAAGGGCCATTAGTTAACCATCGTGGTCACCTCTTGTTTGCAAAGCCTGTAATTTGGATTATATTTTCCCAATGTAAGGTTCATGACGGTAACCTATATTCGAGGGCACCATTATGCTATTTTCAGCCAGACAGTGTACAAGCCTATGTTTATCGTGCTGTCTTGGTCTTATTCGAAAAAAGGTGTTTTCAATTGTGGTCTGAAAAGCTTGTGTTCTAGATCTATCATCCATTTAAAACATCTGGTTCATGTTGCAGAGAGATTAGCACACCACCATTTCTAGTTACTACGATTGACGAACTAACTTCGGATAGAGATGAGCATGGAATGATGCATCCGTATCTGTCAATCAAGTTTTGTCAAATTCAATTCAAAGCTGTATTAGAACCATTATATCAGTCAGAGTCGGCAGGTTTGGGTAATAAACTCTGCAAGCTGTGTAATTCAAAGCACCTGTAAATTTAACCATGTATTCTCCCATTATACTGTGTTTGTACAATTAATAAGTCTCTACTATTTGCTTTTCTTCCTGGAATAGCATTTTGTAAAGGCCAGCTGTGTGAATGAATGACTGAACATTAATATCTTTAATAGCGGTTTAAAAGATTTTTTCCTCTTGATCTATGATAATTTCTGCCGTCAAAGTATTGAAAAAAAATCATTGAGTATTATTGAAATTTATCAAATTGCAAGATACAAAAAAGCAAACATGAAGAAAAATTTCTAGGAAATAGAAAAGTTATACAAATTTATAAACATGGACTTTTTGTTTTGATATTAGATGTTCACAAGTAATAAATTTAAACGTGTATTCACAAAAATGGTAATCCATGATGATGTATCATTGATATGGATATTTCATGTAAATGATGAGGAAGCAGTGAGAAAAATTTTATAAATGATGCCTTTCTTTCGTCCATCCCAAAATCTCAGAATACATTATTGTCTAAGGAGAATAAACGATCGTTTCCAAGCGTTAGTGCGAGACACTGCTAGAATTATTTTCTTTTCCTCGTTCTCCCATCAGACGTTTTGACAGTCAAGAAATGCGGCAACACCTGGAGATAAGCTTTTTGGAAAAAGAACCATTTAAGATGACCAGATATTGAACACGACAGGTAATATTTCAAAAGAACAGCCTTCTATTATTCATAAAAGTAGGAACAGTGACAAGTCTTTATAATAAAAATTGTTTCTGGCGAGTTTTGGGCTTAAAAATTTTAAAATTATTAAAAATCTGATTTAGAAAATTTAGTGATCTATAATCATCATTTGAGTTTGACGTTCAGGTTAACAAATAACAGTTAACTTAGATTTGATTTTAGAAGAGGTAGGACATTGTTAAAGTAGAATATAATCATTAATGGTAGAATATAATCATTAATGCTAGTTTAATTTTGCTATTGCTTGTGTTCGCTGTATTAGTAGAATACGTATTGAATGTTATTTTAGAAACTACCAAAATTAAAATTTAGGTTAACAGTAAAG
>BMAW01114216.1:1052730-1085132 GCA_019974015.1 Nephila pilipes
TTAAAATGCAAAATAAATATTCATGAAAAGAAATTCCTAGATTTATTTAAATTGGTACATTATTAGATACACGACAATTTAGTCTGAAGTCGCAAAATACATTATTTTGGCTAAAATGTTCAAGTAGAAATGCTTTTGTTAAAGAAATTCAGTATGAGATATAAAAAGCATACATAATTTATTTTCTTATCCGAAGTGTAATATGTTAAAAGCTTTATCATGAAAGCAGAATCAGAGAAAGATGCAAAACCTATTGAGACACCAACGCACATTTCAAGTTACGAAGTGAATTTGCATCGCAAACATCAACTTACTTTTTCTGTAGTGACTATGAGATGAAAGGGAAAAATGAAAAAAGAAGTATAAAAATATCAACTGGAGCCTTTTTTCCCTTCAAAAGCATGCACTGATACTTTTCTTCTTGGAACAACCAAAATTGAGTAAACGCGGGAGCAAATCTTCAAGTGTTTTTCCCAGTTGTAAGGCATTAGTTTTCCCGAACAAAAGAAAGAGAACCAAGGAAAAAAAGTTCCAGAAATGCCTTGTTATGAATTCTGGTACACATTAGAATTTGTAAAAGGTGCTGAGTAGGCAATACTTTTTTTCCAATGATTTGCAAGGCGTCCTTTTTGTAGTTGATTTTTTATTTATTTCTTTAAGGTGTCCACTTTTTTATATTTTACGAGATAAAAGTCTACGATATAGTAAGTTCAGAACTTGTTTCTTGAAGTCTGAGTTACATAGAGTATCATCTCTGAGGTACCAAATTGCTCTATCACTGAAAATGCCTTTAAAAGTTTTAGAGGCTTGTAAGTAGAAATGTTTCTTACCAATGATGTTATGAACATATGGATTGTTTAGAATGGAAAATGAGATATTCTGTAGTTATAATTCTCTGCCTTCTAAAACATTGTAAAACAATTCATTTTGAATTTTACATTGAATCAGAAAATTTATAATGCAATATAATATATATATATATATATATATATATATATATATATATATATATTCTGAATGATGAATTACACTAATAAGCAAATCAGAAAATACTTAAAATTTGAATATATGTATGCATTTCTCAAGTGAACAGTTTTTAATTCAGTATTTAAACCCAAAATAAAAATATCTACGAGTTGTCATTGTATTTTAAATTATTGATGGATGTGTTATGAAAACAATTAAACATGATTTAAAATATTAATTTTTAACATTTAAAAAAAATTTGAAAGCCACATATTTTATGGAGAAACTTCAATAAAATTCTTTTAATAGTTTTTTCTTATTAAAATTCTTTTAATAGTTTTTTCTTATTAAAATTATTTAATAGTTTTTTCTTATTAAAATTAATTTAATAGTTTTTTCTTATTAAAATTATTTTAATAGTTTTTTCTTATTAAAATTATTTTAATAGTTTTTTCTTATTAAAATTCTTTTTCAATGATATCAATGATATATAAGGTGAGTAATCATATCCCAGAATGTTCTATCATTCCTTATGTTATCTCAATTAAGGTACATATTTATACTATTGTTTTTTTTATACACACAAACGAAATATATTTTTTAAAAAAACCAAATTGTTTAATTTTTCTGAAAAGAAGTTCACATTTTATGACATTTTGAAATATTTTGATTATAATTAATTCTATTATTTATCTTTTTTACAAACACGAAATTTAACAAAGAACATGGGCATGTTCATATTCTTTTTAAGTGTAAATACTTTTTGTGATTTTCTTCCTTTTAAAAGGCTCAAAGTTAAATCATATTTAATTAACACAAAAAAATGAATTGCTATTTATTTAAAAGTAATTGTATTCTTGTTGAGATAAAAAAAAAGTGTTTCTGTTTAGTTATCACGCACGCACATAAAATCTGAAATGGAATAAGAAAAATGTTTGCAATCTGATGTCCTTGTGTTTGAAATTAATTGCAAGCTTCTATACATATTCTTAAGTAATTTAATTGAAATTCCATGACCAAATCAGAGCTTCAAAAGCTTGTATAATGTTTTGATAATTCAACAGAAGCAATTGCAACTCCTTCGACTTAAAATAAATTGTAATACTGTTATAAAGGTTAAAAATCTAATTGTTAACCTTTGCACTATAAGAATTATAGCAAAAGAGAACTACTTGTAAACTAGGGAGACTGTTGAAATGCTTATAAGTATTGATATTTGGTTATATAATCTTAAACTAAAAATTAAACATACAATTTTATTCAAAATGAAACACTGCTTGATTTTATATTAAATAACCACTTTAGTTTTGCATTACATTCGGAGCCATGGTTTTAATAAGGAATAATTATTTAGTTCCTTTATTATTCAAAACATACTTCTTATCCAAAAATATTAATTGCAAATGTTTCTCAAATGCCAAAAAATGAACCAAAATTCCTTTTTTTCTTGTTGATTCATTTTAGATTAAAATCCTCACTAAACAAAAATTCTGAAAATAATCACGCTGCTAAATATTTTTTCAGTTTTAGATGTCTTATAATATATACTTCATTTACCTTGTTGATTAGTTTATTTTTTTTATAAATAGTAAAGCCTTATTATCAGTGTGATTTCTTACGAGTTATAAATGATAGTGAAGTCTTAAATCTATTTAAGAAAAAATGTATCATAATCTTTTACGATCCCTTTTAATTACAGGGACAAATGAAGAGAATTCGCGAAGTTCTTTTTTAAATACCTTATATAGTTCAATTTAGAACTATATAAGGTATTCTTAACTTATTATTCAACTTCTTAACACAAATAAAAATAGAAATATAAATCCTTTACCAAAAACATTTTAAGAATGAAAGTTTTGAGTAAAAAAATGTTTTTTGCTATAGAAGTATAAATACTGTGCAAAAATATTTTATCTATCAACCCACAAAAAGAAAAAAATTTCCTTTAAAATACTCAATCCAATACTTTCTGTTCTATGAATAGTTCTGGTGTCTATGGTTGTAGATGATCCAGAAAAAGGAAATTTCAAGTTCCCACTTCTCGAACGTAAAACCACTTGAGAGTACCGAAAAGAAAAGAGATTCTCTGATAAAGTCGTTGTTTACACAATGATGTCCCTCAGCGGATTAGCTTTTTAACTTTTCATGCCAAAATTTCCTCTCATCCGTAGCGTATCTTGAACTTTTGGAGAAAGGCCAAATCTTGTGTTCACTAACGCTGAGAATGCGTTATATTCAAAGAAGCATCGATTCTCAAGAAGATGAACGAGCCACAAGTACGATGACACAGACTACTTCCGTTGATTTAGTGAGGCAGTCATGCTGAAGTGAATAAATTGATGAATTCAGTCTGGAAAGAAGGTCCTGTGTCTTTTGCTTCAATTGAAAATGATAATTTCAATTTGCATTTTGCTTTGTGCGTTTCTTTGCATTTTTGAGATCCATATCTATTCTCAAACATTTTTTTTCGATAATAATGTAACTTGTTTATTTTTATAGGAAATCTATGCAGTGTAAAACCCTCGAGAAATTGGCATAACAATCTGTGAATGTATTTATGCAAATTACCTGATTACATTCAACTTACACTTTTATGTATAGTTCAATAACAACCTAGAAAGAAAGTCATTTAAAGGCAAACAAAATGGTATTTTTTAAAAAATAATCACAGAAATTGACTATCTGATAATTTATTATTTTTAGAAAGTCAATAATTTAACAATCAGAAATAGTTCAAGCTTAAGAATAAATTGAAACAAAGCGTAATCAAAAGAGAAATTACTCTTAAATATCATATTTGGCCAATAAGGTTTCAGAAGACTTGAATTATTAAGCTATCGTGTAATTTGAAATAAACGTCGTGATTACAAAGGGTATTTTTAGAATTAAAATTATGCCATCGTTGTAAAAGATCGCCGATGCTTCTTGGAAAAAATTATGTATTCCTAAAAGCGTCAATTTAAAACTAAAATATTATATTAAGATCAAGTAATACGTATATTGTTATCATGTTAAGTATTTATATTTTATAATTTTTAAAAGCAACACCCACATGGATACGCAATTTTAGATCTATTAATTTGTATGAATAATTTAATATATAATACTGTATTATTACTTGCATTACTTTCATAGAGATACAAAAAAATTATACTGAATTAGAGCAAGAAAATGACATGTGTGAAACAATGTAAAATGTGAAATACTGTATATTAAAAATATTTCAAATAGCAAAGAACGCTAATGATATTGATCACAAAAATTCTCTAATGATTCGAATGAAAATGTTTTTGGAGTATTTAAATCTTTAAAAACGATGTTTTTCTCATTTGCACAATATTACATATTCTTAAACATGCATTTATTATTAGTAAGTCTTCAAAAATATCCTGGACTTCAAATGAAATTGATTGTTTAGCATTGTTGAATTAAGTAAAAGGACATAAATAATGCACATGCAGAGTTATTTGAAATTACAATTAATTTACATACAACATTAAATTATTATTCGAACATAATGCTTAATTTTCTGTACAGGCATTTCTCGAGTTCCGAATCAATGCTAATACATTTTTAAGCTTTAGTCAAAGCGTTTAGAAATGCGACCGAAAGCATAAATTTTCTCAAGTATCTAAAATATACATAAAATTTCGCTATTTGAAGCAAATTTAAGCAGCTAAGTGCATTCCTAATTTAAGTTCTTCAAATAAACTGAATAAAATACCTATAAGATGTCCTAAATAAAATGAATTTATATTTTCTGAAATTGTCAATAAAATGAAAATATAAATGAAAATATTATTGAAAAAGTTCATAAAATTATAAATGTAAATTACTTCTTCATTGATGAGGAAGGAAAATAATTAAACGTGAGAAAAAGACTTAATACCTCAAATAAAATGATTAAAATGCCTTGAAAAAGCTCAAATTAAAATACAACTATTTTTAAGCTAATTTCCTGGATACTGTGCTTTTTATGTTATTTTCTAGATCAAATGGATTTATAAAGCCTTTTCTTCATGAATAAACCTCTGTGATTACTACAACACAGAATTAAACTTAATTAAAACTAAGCAAAGTAATCTCTCTCTCTCTTTCATTTACTTCACATCAAATTTCACTTTTAATTCTCAGTTAAAGTTATATATTTGTGACACATTAAATTTATATTTTAGAAGGAGAAAATCACTAGTAAGTCATTATTTATAGCAAAGCATTGGAAACATTTAGCTAACTCTACTTCTGATGCAATGAAAGAATTACAAAATAATCCAATCACCATAAATAGTCTAATTGGAAAATAATGTTACATAATTTTTAAACATAAAAGGTGATAAAATTGTACTCCCTGAATTCATAAATTCTCTAACTAATTAATGAAGGTAACTTTTCAGGAAACTCAAGTAATTTGCATCGCCACAACGCCGGATATCTATCTCGAAGTGCAATCTGTAGTTAAAATTTTAAATTCACGCCTAATTCCTTAGTAACTTTACCAATATTCTACCCACAACTTTCTCATCTCGAAAGTTCCATTGATCAAGTTTGTTTTAAGTAAACGATTACGATTAAGATTCAAGTCCATTGGTCTTGATAAACTGTACCTTGCTCAAAGTGAATAGAAATTATACAACTAATCCAAACACAAATGCCATGGTCGTGGGCTTAGATGTTTCAACATCCAGGCCACATGTGATCGTGACGAAACCTTTAATGTGATAATGTAGTTGGATACAAATAATCCTGAACAAGCTAATTTGCAAATGATCTTGGAATACAATCCGTCGCGAACAGCGTGTATGTGACTGATGGTGAAACTTCACTCTGCTTGGCTAACATTTAATTTTCTGTGTTATCATCCTCAGTTACTCTTAATTTTAGAACATCTTAAGAATAATATTAATATATCAAGGCATTTATTTAAACTAAAGAATATACTTCTTTCAATAATATGATCTGGATATTTTTAGAATTTATTTATTTTTTATTAATTGTTATAAAATATATGTCAGATGCTTAAACAAAACCCCTCGTATGTATGTATTCCTTACTTTCTCTCTCTCTCACTCTCTCTCTCTCTTTTTTTTTTATCTAAGAAATGATGTTATTAAACATGTTGATTTCATTCCTTAATATCTTTTTCTATCTTACATTTAAGTGAATTAAAAAACATAATTTATGATTAATATCCGTAGAAAACGAAAATAATTTCTATGCTGCGCAAAAATCCACATTGATACGAAACTTCCATTTTTCTTTTATAAAGTTTGATTACTAAATAAAAGTAAGAAGCAAATTTGCATACTGCTGCCATATGAGTTTTTAAAAAAGATTATTGCTAAACTCTATAATAATTATTCTTTAAAATAATGAGCCATTTAGAAATTAATCTGATATCATTGGAAATCTCAGGAACTGACTCATGTGAAAAAACAAATGCACAACTTTTTGTTTGGCAATGAATTTCCTTTGTTTATATATATATATATATATATATATATATATATATATATATATATATACTTTTTAAATTCTGATAGCTTTTCTGAATTAAATTGAATCAATCTGGCAGAAAACATTAGAAAATCTTATAATCATTTAATTTTGTATTTAATCTATTGAATTTTTTTTCCAGATTAATTTAGCCATAATAGTTAAAATAATTGCTGTAACAACAATATTAAGATTGTTCTGCAACAAAAATTTCAAATAGCGAATGTGAAAGTTCAAAATTGGTTGAAATTTGCATTGACCACACAAAAAACTAATTTTATAACTAAATAATCATGATATGCAAGGAAAAAATTTATTTTTCAGTTTAATTCCTAATTTGTTATTTATCATTATTAAAATTGTTGCATTTTAAAATTATAACTAATATACATTAAATAATTCATAAGTAAGAGGAAAAAATATCAAAACGTGTTCATAAATTTTGTTACAATTTAGAATTGTAAAATTTATTAAATTATGGAACTTTTTTGTTGGAATAACTTATTGAATAATATTGAATTTTATTTGGTTTAATGTAGGTTATTGTGCTTTGCTTAGTATAATATTATTATGAATATCTCTGGAGAAACAATTTTTTTAAAATTTTAAATCGAAGAAAATATTTTTGCCAAAAAAGAATTCCAAATAGCTAAATATTTGTGATGGTTTTAATAATGTAATCAAGATTTTGTACTCGACTATAAGTATTGATTTACTTAACTACATTCTCTCCGATTCAATTATTAAATTACGTAAAATATTCGTTTTTCTAAAATTTAAATTTTCTCTAAATTTACAATTTCTCTTTAGCATATAATACGGAACTTGTGAAACAAATTTAATCCTTTCTATTTATCACTTCTCTTCAGGGTCTTTCTCATTTGAATTTCTGTGGAATCGTTAATTTATAATGTGTTTCATAAGAGATTAAAAGATGATTATAATTTTATTCATTTAATAAGCTTTCTGTCAAAACATGGATGATACCTACAATATTAGCATTTAAATACATTTTGAACTCTGCGACACGTAAACTGTATCCTTTTCTCAAAGTAAAGTTGTTAAAGTATAAGTTACTTGATTTATTATCAATTATGCGAAGAAAAGACTGAGACATTCATTAGTGATTTTCCAAGTAATTCAGGAATAAGTTTTAATGCTTTTAAACACATACAAAATAAAAATAGAAAAATTAATAAAATAGTAAAATTCCTATTTTATTTAGGAAAATAATTATTGATCAAATATATGGCCCAATTTTATTTGTAAAGTTGATTTTAAATAGTTAAGTCAAATTATGAATCATGATAGCATATTTTCAAATTATATTTGAATTCATAGTCTATAACTTAAATAACTGTAATAATAGATTTATAATTAAACAAGTCACATGATGAATAATAAGCTGGTATTCATACGTAATTTGATTCCATTGTAACATTGTTTTTTTACTTAAAAATCAACACTATATGGTCTAAGAGATCTGTTGATAAATGTCTTTGAAATAACTTATTGAGGGAAATATTATTCCTCCTTTATTAAAAAAAAATGTTTGCAATCGTATTGTTTTGCTCCAATGAAAATGTAACAAAACAATTTCATGCGATCAGCTGTTTAATATTTAATTATCACTGTTTAGATAAAACTGTATTCACACGTATCTTTTTCTAACAAACGAAAACTTGGCGATGCCATAAAAGAATTTGTTTTCTGTGAAAACGAGTTGTGTTTCATTGCTTTTCCTTAATATTAATTTTTTTAATACATGATTAAGTTTTGTAGTTTGTATTCGAAGCAAAACTATTAAACTTAACTTTAAAAACAGTGGAATTAATCCGGAATTATTCCAGAGACTAAGCTTTTGTACAGCATAATAATCTAAAAATTTTCTAGACTGTTGATTCACTTGTTCGAAAGGTACACAAATGTTACTTAACATCAGGTGCAACTTAGATTTACTCACATTCATAAACGTCTTTGAATTCGCATACAAAATCACGCTAGATGAACATGAAAACACAATTGTTAAGATGCCTGAGGGCATAATGGAGTTACGATGACAATTGGAGCTTGAAACCCAAGCTATGCTAGCGAAGTAAATGGCAGTTTTAAGAAAGAATTAAACAGCATAAATTTCCAATGTTTTGCGTCAGGTGGAAAGATATTATTTTATTTCAAATACAGCATAGGCTAACTAAGGTAATTACAACTGTAGTGGAATGTATTATGATTCTCTGTTGCTCTGTTCTTCAGTATACTACACAGTGTTATATAAATTTCATAATTACTTCTAACGGATGACAAAAATTGTATTCTAAATAATTATAATTAAGAGTTATTCAGTTGAATTAAGTATTTAAAATATTAGTAGAAAAGTTTTCATTAGCTAGCATTACTTTTAAAAATAGATGTTATATTCAATATATATTTAAAACTTTGAAATCTATGGAAAATGGAACAGTCAAATTTAAATGATAATTTTTAATTTGTATAAGCGAACCTTCCTCTGATTGTAGTGATTGAAAGAAGGAAAGAAGAGTACTTTATAATGATTGCAATAATATAATCAACAGAAAATAAGAATAATCTCTCTCTCTCTCAATATATATATATATATATATATTGTCTTATGATTTTTGACATGATTGTTTTTTTATTAATATATGTCAAATCTCTTTAAATTCAGAAATAAGAAATTATGAAAATTATAACTTTTTTGGAAGTTTTACCGTCAGAAAGATTAATTTTTACAAAACCTGAACATATTGAAATATTTTATCCTTAACTAATACTTGAATTTATTTATTGAAGCATATTTGTATAAAATGTAACGTAGTATATTTTAAATTTAAATTATTAAAAACTTAGCGCGCGTAATTAATATAATAATCTTTTATAAGAAACAACCTCAGAACTAATTTAAAAAAGTTTATTCTAACAATTAAAATAAGGATTGCGGTTGCAAAAGATAAGTATGCCACGTTAGACAATGTGAGTACACCTAGTACTTCAAACAATTTTACAATGGATTTTCCACGTCGAAGGAGCCCAAATGTAGTCTCTGATTAATCCACTTCGTTAGAGTGCACCAATTTAAAGCCCTGTTGTGTGTTTAACTAACGTATTTTAGGTTCCACGAACATTCTCAACTATCCTACCATAAACAAATATCTCATAATCCCAATTTCAGTATTAACGATTCACGTAGAATTGATTCGGTGATTATTCGTAAGTTTGGAGATCTTACATTTAAATTGGGATCATTTCATTATTTCCTTTGCACTTGAAGTAAAAAGGAGAGAAAGAAAATAACTCCCGCATTTTTATACATTGATTGATTTTTTTTTCTTTACGTCACACTTAGAAGCAACACGGGGGCTATATGCGATGACCTCATAATTTTGAGCCTTGGTAAGTAATGACAACGACTTTCCAGCTAGCAGCTTTCTCTCTATACTTCCCCACCTCGCCATCGAGAGCATTTGGAACCTTGACATATTTAACGTGCATCAACCCCGCTATTCGGCGTGTCTTTAATGGCATCTGGACTCGAGCTCACGACTCTTCCAAACAACGCAGCCCACGAATTCTCAACTGTTGGTCACAATGCTACCGCGGCCACTTTTGCATACGCGACATATTACTATATTGGCGTGCAGGCTTTGTTATTGAGTAATAATTGAATTCATTCTCTGATTTTGAATATTCAAATAGCTAGTGTTATTCAAATAGTCTATTATACGAATAAAGAAATCACATTTCTTTGGAAATTTCCGAAAAAAATCTCCTCAAAGTACTTTTTAATCAGAAAAGATGTAGGTAGTAAGTAATAAATTATCAAATACAATTTTATGTCAACACACATTATATAAGAGTATAAGTTTAATTCAAATTTTAAAAATGGGAAAATTTTTATTCTTTTAACATTTTAATCTCATAATTATTTCAGTATAAATTAAAATGAATGAGTGAAAACAATTATGATATGTTATTAAGTATTTATATAAAGTTCATTCAAATGAACTGATGCATTTAAGTTTAAATCTGTTTTTTTTCATTATCGAAGGAAAAAAGACCATGTTTAATTTGCTTAAATTCCAGAATGTTTTAAAGAATAATAGCTATATTTTGAGCAACAAGCCATTTAAGTAAAAGATTCCGTGGAGTGTGATACGATTAGCCAATTACTTAGAATTTGGATGCTATTCATCATTTAAGTTCTTGTTTGAATCCCTAAAGTAAAGTGAATTCCTTGTTGCCAAGTGTTTGCTAAAAAGGATAAATTACTTCATATAAATTAGAATAAACTGATTTTTTTAGTATTCTAAATTAAAAAAAGAATGAAAAAGAATTTTTCTAATTGTATTTATTTTAGAGAATGTGTGAGAACCATTTTATTCAGTTGATTTTTTTTTGTGCATAATTTTTAATTCTGAAACATAAACAAAAACTCATAAGACTGAAATTTTGAAGAGTAATTTAGCAGTTAAATTAATTAAGGAAAATTCAAAAATTATCTTAGTTATCAATATGAAAATTATAAAGAATATTTTTAAAAATAAACTAAATTGATATCTCTTTACTTAAAATGTACTTTTTATTCATTTTTAAGACATCCGCCACCATTTTACAACAAAGAGAAACCTGTTGTATTAAATTACGAGAAGATGTTAGGATTTATACGCTGATTAGTTACTTTTTTTATCCCTCAGAGCTCAAATTTCACAAAAATTTTGATCTTGAATAAAAACTCATGGCTTCCTTAATGAATAACAAATTTCACGTTTTACAAACAAATACTCAAGAAACTCTCAGCGAAATATTAAATATCTCGAAATTCTCTCTTGGGACCACATTAAAAAACACGAAAGTTGATTGAAAGTCATGTTAGAAAATAAAATATGTAAAAGAAATTCTTTTTAAAAATCTCATGATTAAATTAAGTCTGTATGTTTCATTCAAAATAGAGCGAAAGAAAAAATAATAAATTATGATATTGCATCTTCGTTGCTACAGACTTTGTAAATTTAATAAATTTCCTAGTTGCTTTGGAAGAAGCATGTTTTTTCAGATTTTTATAGGAGAAGAATTCTTAAATAGGTGAGAATACTCTCAGTTTTTTTTGTTCTTTCAGAATATTTCTTAATTTCATTTGTACATCTGAACTGCGTTCATTTATGACAACGAAGGTTTGATATGAATGAGAAAAGAGAGGAAATGTACAGAATTTATTGAAAAAGAAAGTTGAATTAAAATGAGCGTTCAGAAAATGTTAAAATTAATTTTAGTATTTATTGAAAAAAAAAAAAACTATTTCAACAATTCTAAAAATTACTGCTTTGAACGTGAAATTAAAATGGAAATTTAAAAGGGGAAATAATAAAAAAAAAGAAATGTTTTCAAATAGATACTTATTCTATTCATATAGTTATGAAACTAAAATTTAATTCAAGCTCAAATAAATAAACATTCTCACATCAATATTTTAATATCAGTGCATCAAATTACAGATAAAAATTACTAATGGAAACATATGCATAGAATGTGTGTGATTTTAAAAATATTTTTAATCAAGATTTTAAATTTATGTACAGCACATAACATACCCCAAGAAAAATATTCAAAATATTTCTTCTAACAGATAAGGAAATTTATTATCGAATTGATAAATTTATGTGTGAAGAGATTGCACTAATTTTCATTGTTACGATTCTTATAAATTTCCATGTGTAAGGAAAAATTTATCATAATGTGACTAATATTTCATTTAACTGAATTAACATTGCTGTTCTAAAAGTTTCATAATGAATTACTTTTGATGAACTTATCTACGTCGAAACATTTGCAAGTGGCGATAGCTGTATTTGAATTGCGTTGAAACTAAATTAATTTCCGTATTTCACTAATTTGTAGAAAAAAGGATAATATCTAAGGTCAAATTAAATACTTTGTTTATAATCATTACATTCTTGTAGGAAGAGTTATGGCTTTTTATGTTTAGAGAAATGTAATAATATTGTAATTATCCACATTTTGACATATTTAATAAATTTTTAGTAATATTTTTTCAATTCCAGAGATATCTCTTTCAACTTTCACATTTTGATCCTGGTCTATATTTTAGTATGAGCAGGTAATATTTATGTAATAATTTTTAAAACAATCACCTTAGAAACTTCTAGAACAAGATAAAATTATTGTCTAGAGAAATATGTAAATTACTTTTAATGGTTTTAATGAGCAGAATTTTACAGTTTCACCCTTCATTATTGAAAAATATAGAGATCGACATAGAAAATATTACATTTCAGTTTAGTAGTTGATTAGTATATTTTTAAATATGTTATAAGTATACTTAATAATTATGACAAAATTCAATAAATATATTTTTAGATAACGAATGAATCGCTGGTTTACAAAAAGTATTATACTTGTAAAATAAATCAGGAAATAAAAAAAACTTGAAATATTAATATTTCTGTTGTTATTGCTAGCATTAATCTATTTAAGTAATAACGTGAATTAAAACCAGGAAAACCATTATTAATATTTCTTATATATCTGCTTATACAGAAAATTATTTAACTTTTTAAATATTTCAATTAAGCGTATTGTGTCAATCTCGTCTCAAATATGAAGGAATAAAGATTTATTTCTAATTCGTTGCATAATTTAATACATACTGCATTCTTCTCCCTACTACATTTATTAAGTAAGAACTAATAGTATGATACGAATCTATTCTATTACTCTTGAGGTTAAGAAGTAAATATAATTTTATTTCCGTTTAAGGAGAAGTTTTGTTTTCATAGAGCCACCATTTTCAGTCTATTGGTTTAACAAATTAGTTTTAATTTCTAATCAGACTAGAGCTTAATTGCATCTTACATTGCTTTACTAATTTTTATACATTATTACAAGCATTGTTTCCTTTTTTTATTTTCATAATATATTATTCAAATATTGAATAAGACGCTCTTTTCATTATAACAATTCCCCCATGGCTCAAAGTTTTCGAAATGTAGGAAGAATTTGTTTTAAAAGAATGAAAATGAAAGTAACTATTAAATTATTTGAAGGCAGGTTCTCAAAGGTATATATTTAAATAATGATTTTCTTACTTTCTAACTACCTTTTATGGAAAAAATTATGAAAAGTACTGAAATGGTCATAGCAAATTTCATTGCAAATACTTGCAAAATTAAATTAAGAAGACAAATATTTCTTTAAAGTAAAAAAAAAAAACAAATATTTATGAATCGGAAACATTTTTTACTCTAAATATTGAATTAATTTCAAAGTATCCTCAGCCGTAAGCAAATTTTGTATTTATAGCATTTTTAGTGTTCTCATAATTTTGACTAATATTCTTTTTAATAATGGAAATTTACTGAAGTGTATCATCTTGTCTAGACTAAGAAGGATATTTCTCTCCCGATAATTTTTCTAGTTTATTTCTATACACCAAAGACATTGATAAGATTGATATAGAATTAAATACAATATTCGTTGATTCATAAATTTCCAACACAAATAACACTATATAACTTGGCTTTAGCTATTTCTTACAATTGCCTCAAAATTAAATATCATACTTGTGATGTATCTATTTATTCGTCCTTAAATACTATTAAATTTCGTTTGTGTTGGTTATATTAGCATTTTAAATTAACAAAAACTCTCAGGCTTGTAATTGTATATATAATTCACCCAAATAGGTAATTCATAATATCAAATGATATATTGAGAAAAGTTATTTTTCAATACTAATTTTTCTAAATAATAATTTTTTGTGCAATATATTTCTATTGAAATAATACTATTTTTAGAAAGATTCATAAGACTTAAATACAAACAATCATCATACTTGACTGACTGATTAAAGAGCGTAGAATAACAAAAAATTCCTGCAACTTTATAATGGTAGAGAGAAGTTGTATATTATAGAATAACAGATCTTCTGCATTGTATATCCATATGATAAATTAATCTAGAATTTTCGAATCAATACGAATAAAATAATCTAATACGTTATATCATTTCAATTACGAAAGGGTAAAAAAGGCATTTTAAGAATATAAATGAAATGCATTTTTTCAAGAAACATCTACCATTAGTTGTAATCCTTCAGAATTTTACTTCTACTCTTTAAATATTTATATATATTTATGTTGCGTGTGTATTATTTTACTATGATGATATCTCTCTACAGAGGAAATCCAAATTAAAAATCTTGTATAAATTTATTTTATCTTTTATTTATTTTATTTCTTTTTATTTTAACAATATTTTATTATATTATATTTGAAAGTCATTTACTAAATTACCATTAAGCACTTTCTAGAAGAATGAAATATATTGAAGAATGAAATATATTTTAATGAAATATATTGTTTTTTTTTATCAGCGGGAATTCTATTTCATTTCAATAGGTCAATTAAAAGCCATAATGGTTTAAATGGTGCCCCATTCTTTAAATATTGTATAAAAGATTAATTAAGGTCTAGTTCTATCAAAGATCCCCTTTAAAATTGAGGAAACCTTTGTATATTAAAATTTGTAGGACTCAAAAGTCATCTTTTCTTTATGGTGTATAAATCTATTAGACGAGCATTTATGTTGGAATGAACGTTATTCAGACCTATTAGGTTTGTCATTTAATCTAAGAAATTCTTATTAAGTTACATATAATTAAAAAAATTTCGATTATAATTAATAAAAAAACCAATTTCAACACAGAAATAGCTTCAATACATAAATTGCATCACATAAATGATGTCAAAATAAAAGTTTTAAGAATTCGAATGAAAAATACATTTACGATAAATATATAACTGAACAATATACATAATAGTGAAAATTAGAGAAAATAAATGAATGTTATTTAGTTTACATTATGTTCAGAAACTGGTTATTCAGTATCAAGATACAACTACATATTGGGGAACTAGTTATGTGTTAATCAAATTATGATACCTGTATTGTTCTTTTTTTATGCAATCGATGATTCAGAGACTCCTATAGATAAAAATAACAGATCGAGTAGTAATTTTGGAATATTTTTTTTACCGAACAAAATTTAATTTTGTTGGTATAATAAATTTTGTCTATCAATGGGTAAAAATTAATCAATTTTAGTGAAACATATTTAAAAAAAAAAGCTTGATATTATCAGTTTTTCTACTTAATTATTACAGGGAGAAAGTAAAAAAATTTTCAATGTGTTATTCATTTTTGATAAGTTGGAAAAGCATTTAATTTTTTTTTAATAAAATGTTAATATTATTTATTTACATAGATCAAGAACATAACAATCTTAAAGTAATTATTTTGATTGATTAAAAATAATTAATAAATAAATGTAATTCGAAACATTATATCAAGCATGCGTAGTAATTTATAAATTAAAATTTATAAACTAAAATAAACAAATAAAAATCCTATCATTCTCTCATAACTCATTACTTTTTGTATAAATTAAGATACAAGTAATTAAGTGTTATATATTACTAATTAATATTGCCTATCTAAATTTGAAAAAGAAGAAAATGAGACTTTTCAAAGAACATTTAATTTAAATTTGGAGTGAACCCTGATTAATGGGATTAATTGAGATTAGTAAAGAAAAATGAATGCAAAAATCAGAATTTAAATGCTTTTTTGCTAATATTTAATTTGAGACTGATGTAATTAGCATACAAGAGGAAAAATCTGTAATTAATTGTTTAATAAAACGGACAATGTTGATTTGAAGCTATATATGTTAATGGATTCTTAATTTACCTTGAGTTTTGAAAATGACAAGCTAATATGTGTAGAAAAATATAAAAAAAAACTAATGAGACAATTTTAATGGTATTATTATTAATTCTGCAAATCCTTTTGAAGAGACCGTAATAGTTAATTTGCTTACCTAATTCCCATGTGTTCAAGCGCTGAAACACTGTCTTATCAGCATTGAAAAGGTTGGCAAAATGAATTCTTTCTGTACTTTTTTAAGACTTCGTTACGGATAGCTAGTTGCTTAAAAACATGCAAAGTTATAGCGTTAAATTCAAGTATCTTTTACTGCATGGCAAAGATAAAGGACCTTTTACATAAATTTTTTCAGCTAATTGCTCTTTACCTTTATTCAAGCTTAGAATAGGGACTGCAATGGCAAAAGACTAGACAAAAACTCAGATTTAATTATTTTAATTTTTTCTTTCAATGTTAAGGCTTTCTTTCCTTCTTCTTCTTCTTTTTTTTTTTATGTAAAATGCATTTTCGACGTAAAATAAAAACTGATTAAATTTTGTTCCATTTATTCCCTTATTCGCAGTGTGTAGCTTAGATTCATGTATTTAGGCACGCGTTTTGACTGGTTGAATGTGTTTTGTCTTGGTATTTATTTTATAAATTAATTCTAGTTGTTCAAAAATTACTTCACGTATCAACAAAAGCTGTGCAATCTTTTCATTTCGTTTCATGAATTATTTCTAAGTCGCCTATTCAACTGGAATAAAATAAGCAAATAAAGCTCTTTTTAAAAATGTTTGTGCTGTTTTGACTTTCCTTGAAGAGCATTTGTGAAGGTTTTTAGGCCTTTTGATTCTAAACAGACGGTCGCGAGAGAACACAAAGAAGTTTTCTTTCGCCGATGAGCTTTTTAAAACATTTGTTATTTTCAATCTTTTTTATTAAATATCCTTTTTCTATTGGATGTGAATTTTTTTTTGAACGTTGAGGGTTGTCTGTTGTATTAATCACTTTTTATACGTTTTTTTAGATTCATACACTTAATTTTATATATATATATATATATATGTGTGTGTGTGTGTGAATGATATAGATCAAAATCAAAATTGCTTTTGTCTCATTCAGATAAATTTTTTTATGTGTAGCTTGCTTACTTAAAATTCTAAAATTTTAAGGATTTGAAAGAAAATTAATGATGTAATTAAAGTTTTCCCATTTTAATAAAAAAATAAATCATGGGTTTTATTCGTTTAATATATTCTAGAACTTAAAATGTTATGGGATTGGACATATACAAGGAGAAAGAGAAAATAAAATTTTTAGCTTATATTTTTATACGAAAACAATGAATATCATCACACTTAAAATTCCTAATTCGTAAATAAATATTTTGCTTCCGTTATAAATTGTTTATTTTTTTCATGCTTTAAAAATATACAGAAGTACATTTTCAACATTCCTTAAATGTTATTTTAATATTTAAAGATAGCTTATTATGAAGAAAATGAAAATGATTGAATGTATCTTATCCGTGCTTACTATATTTGGAGAAATGAAATAGTTTAAAGTTCCAATTAAAATTTTTATGCGTGTATACTAGGGAAATGTGTGTATAAACAAACTAAAATATGTTAGTTTATTCTTTTATTTTACTCACAAGATAAGAATTAATTTTTAGAAGCATGTTTTAATCAATGCTTTTCTGTATTATTCAACACATGATGTTTTACCTATCGTCATTAGCACCAATATTAAATAAATAAGCAATAGAAATATTTTAAATAATATTTTAAACAGTATTTGTGTATGAAATATTTTTACATAACTATAATACAATCATAAAAAAATTTAAACTTTTAGTTTTATTTAAAAATGATAATTTTTATCTCATACACTTCTAGAATCATAATTGAATGCTACTGAGTGGGATATTAGGTTACGCGTATTATAACACTATATTACTCAAGTTCAATTGATGTAATGAACATTTGTTCAAATTCAAAGATATTACTAGGTTAGCTTAAATTACAGTCATTATATTAAATAATTAGTGATGCTATCCTTATTTTTACACAAAATGTCATGAAAAATTTATTTATTCCAAATTGTGATTAAATTTTGTTTCATTATTATTTCAAAAAAAAAATTAACCATAAAATGTTTTAAAACAACCCGAAAATTTTTTTTAAATTTTTTTTAATCGAATGATTCAGAAATTTCATTTAGATAATTCTAAAAGAAAAATCAATAGTATTATTTTAGAATATCATATCTTGTACTGTAAGAATTTCTGCTTAACTCAATTATAAGCAACAAAATGAAACTTTTAATTTGTCGAATTTCTTTAAAAAGGAACCGTCGAGTTAAAAAAAAGGAAATAAAACTCAATTCACGTTCCTTAAATTTTGTTTGAGTAATTTCTTTTTACACCCTGAAGCATACTTTGACAGAAGACTTAATTGCGTTATTAAGTCCAAAAGTATCGTATCAGCAAAAGATGGAAAGAAGAGGGAATACTAACTTGTCGCAAGCTATGTTCTTTTAAATACAATCGTCGATTAGACCCGGTACATTTGTTTAATGTTTTATTTTCTTCTTAATTAAATTTCGAAAGATCTTATTCTTCGTGCTAACACAATTGCATTACAAATGTGCTGATATTTAAGTTTCTAATTTTTGATGAAGGTTAGGAGCTTTTTTTTCCATGAGAATTACTTCTGATGGATTAAAAAATAATCATTAATTACCTTCAAATTTTTAAAGGAAAATTTCAAAGGCATTTACTTTGACAAATCCAATTGTATTTAGATTTTTAATTATGTTGATTAAAAGCGAATTAATTAAGGTTTTGTGTGACAAAAACTTTATAATTTTTTCATTTATTACTCTCGATAAAAGAAAATGCGATTATTTATTAATGATAAAGAATTTTCTTTCTTTTGAAGGCACTGAAATTGCCTGCAGTCTGGTAAAATTTAATTATCTTACAAATTAATTACTTTACTTGTAATTTTAATTTATTTAACTAACACTCCTAATTTGTTATTCACTTATAATCAGAATTAGCATATGTTAAATAGAGTTTAAATATGTTCTCATATATCTGCCAGTCATATTCATTATTTTATGAGAATTTCCCTGAAAGTTTGGTGCATTGCTCAGAAAAGCTTCTTAACAAGGTCTTTTTACTAAGCATTTATAGTTAATATATATATACACATTCACACACACAAACACACATATACAACAAACAGATATATATATATATATATATATATATATATATATATATATATATATACTAAAACACCGTATAAAGTAAATTATTGATTAACAAAGTAAGTTTTCCTATATGCTTAATGTTTGTCATGAATCATACTATATTGAAATCCATATATCACTTCGTAAAAAAAGAATAGTGTTTAAAATTATGTTATCACTACAGAACTTGTAAAACTTACAAACGAATTAAATTATAAGATACAGTAAATTATAGAAATAATGCATTATATAACTTCAAAAGAGAAAAGTTATAGTTTTTACTTTGTATTATGATATATATATATGTATATATATTAGTTGAAGCATGTGTATATTCTATTAATTGAAGTTACAAATTTAATGCATTTTTGTATTTATATATGTGTTCAACTTCTGAATTTAAAACCAAAAATGTTTCTAAAAGTGGCATTTAATTTTAGAAGAAGAAATATAAAAAATACGTATCACTAAAATATTTGTAATGCGTGTTGTAGAAATTCTTGTAGAAATTACAAATGTGTTAAATTATAAGATATAGTAAATTGTAGAAATAATGCCTTATATAACTTCAATTGAGAAAAGTTACAGTTCATACTTTATATTAGGATATGTATTAGTTGACGCATGTGTTTGTTCTCTTAATAGAATATACAAATTTAATATTTTTTTATATTTATATATATATTTAATTTCTAGATTTAAAACCAAAAATGTTCGCAATAGAGGCATTTAATTTTAGTGGAAGAAATGTAAAAACACGTATCACTAAAATATTTCTTAAATTATAAGTGTTACATTTAATATTTTTGACTAGGGTCAGTGAAATATATAGAAAATATAAATATATACTTAGGGAAAAGGAAAAACGTGTTAATTAATTTAAATAAAGATTCATTGCAACTTTTTGAAATTTATTTTTCGAATTTGATATTAAAATGCGTTTGAGTATCAGTAAAGGAAATTTCATCTAAGTCTACTCACCGGAAAATTTAAATGAACTATCCATCCGTAAAAATGCAAATATTCAAATTATGAAGCTTTCTGAGAATTTTAAAATCTTTTCATCCAACAACTTGCAAGTTATTAAATCATGACGCAGTAATACATCTAAAATTAAATTATTCAACCTCTCTGTCGGAAAACCTTTAAAATTGTTTCACACTCATACTGTGCTAATTGGTACACGTCATCTTTATCTGTGTATATTTTCTTGGAATAAATTAATGTAATCTAATTACATTTGTAAGTATCGTGTTGATCTAATAGTAAATTAAATTACTATAAATATACAGGGAAATAAATTTTATCGAAGAACATTATATATGAAAAATGAAATAAGTTAGAATAAAGTAACAATTCTCTGTATATCTAGAAGTAATAAATACAGTTTACTTTCAAGATAGTTAAGTCTTGAGAGATTGGTAAACATATTTAAATTACTAATGAGAGATATTTGAAAAAAATAAAGACTATTTTATATAGTTATTTGACTTTTTGGACCAGAGTCTAAGGTTGTATTGAGAATAAGAATAAAATTTGGAATAATTATAGTTGTATAACTGCAAAAAATAGAAATGAAATTATTAAGTGTCTACTCCATCGTTTTACACAATTTTTTTAAAATAAATAACTATTATTAATTTTTAAGAAATATAGGAAATTTCGTTTTAAAATTTGCTCATAAGAATGATATAATTGATATAGCATTCAACTAGATCTCGTTGAATAAAACCCAACAACAAAATAGTTTTAAGATATTGAATTATTTTCATTAGTGAAAGATAAAAACATAAATTGTCAAAAATACAAAGATTTTTCTTTAATTCACTTTTATGTTTTCACACTGTTTTTAATTAGAATTTGTTAATATGATTTTTAAATCTACTTCTTTTCTAAGTGAAAAAAATAGTAAATATTTCTTATACCAAAATTTATACTAAATTTTAATTAGAAAAAAATCTCATTATTTAAGTTAATAATTTTTGTTTTACTCCAAAAATGAAGAAACTGTTTTCTTGATATACACATAATTCACCTTAAGAGTTTTGGACAGTAACATTTGAAATATATGTAAAACTGGCGCTATTATGCTGCAATTCTCGGGAAAAAAATACATAATTGAAACGTTTAGTCACTTATTGAAAACATATTCAGAGAAAATGGTTCCAAAAAACTGGGAAGGAATAGTATTTTTTGATAAATAATAATAAAAAAAATGTTTAAAGAAAATGATAGATTCAGTACCTTTAATAAATGTAGGAATTTTATATTAACAAATGTGAAAAATGCAAAAGCCACATAAAAATATTGTTTGAAAATAGTTTATCTTACTACTTTTTAAAACTTTAGAACGGAATAATATTTTCAAATACATGTTTTTGTTACTTACTTATAAATGGGAAAAAAGATCATAATATTAAATTATGTAATGACATTAGATTCATATAGTATTGCCAAAAGCAAAGCAGCTCTATTTTACTCTTCTTGTCAATACATAATAGAAATGCTTTGGATTGAATATTATAAATGTTTTGTTAAATTTACGAGCATAGTATAAGTAGGATCGTTTATTCAGAAATAAAGGAATAAAAATTCAGAAACATAAGTATTGTGAGAGGGAGATCACATAAAACTATGTGCGTTCAAAATAATTTTTAATTTAATAAACACAAATATATTTAAATCTTTATAAATTATTTTATCCTCTCCTACCTGCTTAACTTTTCATAGGCAAGAATGTTTGTCAAAATTTCTGATTTTATTTATTTAACATCCAATTTAACTATATCTTTTTATACTTTTTTAAAATGTCATTTTACATGTAAACAATGTTTGCCAAACTTGAAAAATTTTCAAAGGAAAAAATATTAAGATTTGGTTGCTTCAGTTATTGTTAAGGATACACACGATTATTTAAAATGTGTTTAGAATTATAATTACAAAAACACTAAATAAATCTTCGAGAATATTTCGTAATTAATCATTAATTTTTCAGTCAAAACTTTGAATATGTGTAATACTTGCACTGTGGATATAACCATTTTTCTTTTGAAAAATAAATTAATCTATATAAATGATATTAATTGCATACTATTTTAGAATAAAGATAAAATGAGTTAAATTTAAGAAAACTGATACATGCCAATTTTTTGTTTCAAAAGTGATTCTGTATAAAATAAATAATAATGAAGATAACATTTTGTGGTTTCAGAGAAGCATATAATTGATGTATTTATCTAAATTTCCTTGTATGTAATAGATAAATTTCCTTGTATGCAATTGCAAATAAAATGTAAAAATACATTTAAATAAATTAAAATTTTAAGAGATTTATTAACTTAACAAATGGAAAATGAGAATATAGTACACAACAAATACAATTTAGTTTTTAATTGCTAATTTCTATTAATACTTTGATTCTTCCTGGCTGTGATTTCGCACATCATTCCCATATTTCTGTACTAAAAGTGAATTTAAAATCAAAAAAAGGAAGAGTAAACTGTATAAATCTAAATTTATTATTGATTACTGTTACTTATGTGCAATAAATTAATGAGCATAGAATACAGTACACAAAATGAAAAGAACATGTAATATAAAATAGAATAAAGGAATAATCTTTCCTGAAAAATTCTACAGCGATAAAAAATATCTTTTGACAATATAAGCTTAAAAACACTGAGCATGTATTAGAATTGTTTAATCGGATCCGTTATACATTTTAAACGGAAGATTAAATTCATTAATTATTGTAAAAATTCATGAGTAAATAAATGAAATCCTAAAGAAATAAATAAACCCAAACATAAATTATTGACAGAATTTCAGGTTGGTTGGTTGGGTTTTATTAAAGTCACATTAGAAGCAACACGAGGGCTATTGGGGACGGACTTCGTAGTTTTGAACCTCTGTCAAGTGATGAGGACGACACCTGATCTAGTACTTCCCTCTCCTAATTTCCACACCGCACCAATGGAAAAACTTGGAGCCTCGACTATTTTAACGTGTTTCAGCTTCTCTATATCACGGATCTTCAGTGGCATTTGGATTCAATCCCAAGAAGAGACGGAAACAACGCCAGCTGAGAGTTCACAGCATGACCACAAGCTACCGCTGTCATATATGAAATATCAAAGTGAGAAAAAAAAATAATAAATTAACACAGAAAATTTATGATTCGTTGAATGCTCCCAGGTATTTCACAATTATAGAGAGAATTCAGGAAGTTCACCTTTCTAAGATTTGTATTCATTAATCATCTATAGTGTTAAACAGTTTTTTTTATTGGAGAAAGTGTGAAAAGAAGATAATCCCTTTCGTTGGAATAAGAAATGATTCAGATAAATAATTCCAACGAAAAGGAATAACAAACACAGAAAAGTTATTTTCTTTAATATTACAAACAAACAAACAAACCATTATATCAGTAATATCAACACAATTAAATTCTATGACTAATTCTATGAAAAATAAAAGCCTTTATGGTGATGCTATCAAAGTAAAAAGGTGTGGCTATTAAATAACTAGAACAATTTTGTAACATTTTATTTTAAATTCATACATATTTATTTATTATCACTTTCAGTATACACCCCACCTGTAGCCGTACAACACTCCATGCTAATCTTCCATTGTTCGAAACAGTGCTGGAAGTCTTTTAGTAGATCCTTCATGACACATACCGCTTTCTCTTTCTAGCTTCAATGGGCTCAAATCTGTTTTCTTTTCGTGCAGAATTTACCTTAGGAATCAGATAGAAGTCGCGTGGCTCAAGATCCAGAGAATAAGGTGGATGGCCTAACACTGGGATGCTGTACATGGCTAGAAACCTCTTGATAGATAAAAAAAAATGTGTTTAAAATAAGATAAAGGGATAAATTTTTGATAGAATATCGAAAAAAGCAATAATCATTGCTTTGAATTTTGATTTGCTCATTCGAATCTTTTAGGTTATCGATGACTGTTTCAGTGCATGCAATGGCGCTTTGTTTTAGGATCATAAATAAAGGAAACGTCACACATTATTATCTTTCTAATAAGTTTGGGTAATTTTCAATATCATTCAAAGTGTCAGTAGAAACATTTTCAAGTTTCTTGTTGTTCAAACGTGAGAATTTCGGGCACCTTTTTAGCACACACTTTTTGCTTGTTAAAATTGCTATATAAAATTTACCATACGGATTCTTTGTCAATTCCTATAGTCTCAGCAATCACACGAATACTCAATCAATGGTTAGAACTAGACAGAATACGAATTTTTTCGATATTGTCACCCATTTTCCACGTGGAAGAGTGATCCCGGCGTTAATCATCTTCAACCCCCTCCCTATCTTGATAACTCTTAAACTCCTTAAAAACACGTGCACGTAATGAGTATTAACTGTCATACACTTCTCTCAGTAAATTATGAGTATCAGTATAGATTTTTCCAAGTATAGGTTTTTCCAAGACCCACTGTGTAGTGGGGATGATGCACGCCCCACTTCTTCTATTATTTCAAAATCGATGGAATAATTTTAATAAGAAACTTTATGAGAAGTATACAGCTCTTGAACGATAAAACTTAAAACAATAAAGTTCTAAGCAATACCAATTATTTCCGCCAATAATCCCCGCAGTTTTTATCAAACTCCATCAGCTTGGAACTCCTTATCTGGGAAACACTCGGAGGCCTTAGATCATTTGAAATTGAATTTAGAAAACATTAGCAAAAATGTTAAACGTCAGTAACAAGTCGCAAGAAAAAAATCGTCGAAATTACAAAAGTTTTACTGAATGATCAAGTTAAGTGAGTGTATTGTTATTTCTTGTACATAGATTATCCATTGTATGTATATAATCATTTTATATTTGTTTTTATGTGTCATTTATCTGATCTCATTACGTGGAAAAGTAAGGACTAGCGATTAATATTAACAATTAACGCTGCGTTAAGTTCGCATCTTGTCTGTCTCAGTTTCTTGACAAAATCGGGTTGAGTTCATTAGTTGTTTGTAAAGCTATATTATGGGATTCAGATGTAATACATTCTTGTGAAAGTATATATTCATATAAGTGGTGGTTTAGAATTGAGTGTGCCCGAATAATCAGGAAAATGCATTTCAGGGGGGAAGAGCCTGGTGAATAACCAAATAAAGTACGATAATATGAACTTTTCTTTATGCTGACTGTTGAGGAGACCGGTAGACCGAAGAATAGGAACATCTGTCACAAGATTAATGTCAATAAATTTTGTTCTTGTTGTGATTATTTTATTGTAATTTATACTGAGTGTACTACTAGGTATTTTCTTTTCATTGCGAGTTTTTCCCGAGTGTGTGTCCTTGCCCGTTCGGGGTACACTCCACTTCTTTGTTAGCTCTCTCTGGATTTCTCTTTAGATTTGCTATTTATTAATTGAGTATAAATTAATTAGTAATAAATAAACGAGTTATTGCAAAATTATGGATTGCCAGGTAGTTTAAACTTTTTAGGTTATCTGCAGTAGTTAATTAACACATCTTGTGATTTTTGGCTTTCATATTAATTTTAATCGCAATGGGTTATCGTATCCAACACTAAATCACATTTCATTTTGAAGGAAAGAGCTTGTGACTTTGTGCTATTTGCAATTCTCTTTTCATTAGCCTCGGGGACTTTTATCGGTTTGAATAGCATAAAATTACTATTTCTTCGAACCAAATTGAAATGTGATTAAGCAAATTAGATGAAGATAGAAATGAATTTGATTTTGATATAATGATATACAAATGATATACAATTAATGAAAAATGAAGGGAGATAGAAAATTAGTAATGACAATCAAATAATTGTTACTGAGTTTGAAATTATTCTGTTAGTTTTGTAAGATTGAATCTAGTTACATTAACAGCATTAATATACGTGGTTACGGCCGAAAAAAAGGGGTAAAAGTAATAACAGGTGGGACTGGTAAGATATTTCTTATTTAAATCATAAATTAGAACTATTAGTTAGATTTAAGTTATAGGGAGAGCGACCTTGGATAGTCTGCAGTGATAATAAATAATTTCGCTTGTTTAGGCTTGCGTGTCCTCAATTAGAGTTTTGTAGTTTTTGTTTAATATATTATATTAAGAGATGAAACAACAAGCGAAAAATGGCAGAAAATCGTCACAACTTGGCCGAAGTTCAAAATCACGAGGTCCATCGTCAATAGCCTTCGTGTTGCTTCTCAATACGACGTTAATAAACAATCAATCAATGTACTTGCAAGAGTGTTAATAAATAGAAACTACGATATGTGATCAAACTCAATGTCTTTAAATCAAATGATTGATTTCCATTACATCCCTTACCTTTGATGTTATATAATTTTGATTAAAACATTTATTTATTTTTTCTAAAATTTTACTCACAACTTTAAATTTTTCAGTATTCAAACCTAGCAGAAATTGAAAAAACATTTACATTTATTGGAAATTGCACAAAATTCATCTGACTTTCAGATAACTTTTCATACTCATATAAAACATCAGTAAAACGGTGTTAATTGAAACAACTTAATCAGTTTTGTATAAAAATTATTCTTTCTCAAACTTTAAAAGATTCTTTGTAAATAATATTCATATTTGAAAGGTTTCTTTTTTAAATATTTAAAAGTTTTTTCAAAGAATTTTAAGCTTTGCTACAAACAATTCTAAGTATCGGATCAATATATCTTTAATAAATAATATTATTATTTAATATTATAAAGTACTTTTATAAACTATGGTACTTGAAAATACATATTTTCATAATAAACTAAGAAGGGGTAATTTAAATTAAAGAATTTTTTTATTATTGATTTCCTGTATGTCTGATATCTGTTTTTATTTAATAATGAGAAATTATCTCGTAGATGAATGAATGAAGAAAATTATCGGAAATATAGCAGTAGACAGACACACTTTTGTAAAAATATTGAAGTATAATTAATTGCAACTACTAAATCAATCTCTTATCAACCTTTTTTTTTCTCTCTCTCCTATTATTTGAGAAAATATATAATTATTCAGTATAAATTATGTTCTCTTATAACCTTATTAAATACTTTGCATAAGTTATTAACTTCATAAACGACTGAAAAGTCATTTATCTTCTTTCTTTCTTTCGAGTTTAAATTATAATAAGATAATAATTTCGCATTAAACTCTTTTAAAGTAATAACAATCTAACATAGAATTTTTCATCAGGGCAGAAATTTGATACATTAAAAATTAAAGTATGTTTCAATTTTTTGATCGTAAATTCTTTATCGGTTACTCCTATGTTTCGCAGGAGCTTCCTCCTAAATTTATTTTGTTGTGTCTCTCCTTCTGTCAAAGCTGTTTTATAATTGAAACAAACTTGTAGTAGCATGTATTTGAAATTTTCTGTATTTCTTATTTTAAACAAGGAAATTTTGTGAAGATGAATATAAACCGCCATTTTCTTTCTTTATAATAGTGATGGTTATTTTAAAGAACTTTCATCAATCGACATCTACGACTTTGTCCACATTCGAAAATCTTTCTGGACTGAAACTAATTTCTTACAGGGAATGCTGTTTTCTAAAATCTCAAATGAAAATATTTTAGTGAAATGGAAATTGAATTTTATTCTGATTTTTAAGATAGTTTCAATACTGAAAGCATAGACACGATGTGAGTGCTGATTTCGTGTTCTGAATCTCAATGTTACGAAATATGACATACACTTTGAAGTCTTAGAATTCTGATAATGTGTCAATATTAAAACTTACGCTTGAATGAAATTCTAATCTAATAGTAATATATACTCATATATATTTCCAAGGGAAAACAGTAACATAACTTAAATATCATTTTCTCTTGGTATATACCATAATTACACGATAAATGCTTCATTCGGAACATACCTGTACTAAAGATGCGTACTGAAAAAAAATTCGAGAAACGTTAACTGAACTGTGGAGCTTTTAACTTTACTTATATTTCTTGGAAACTTTTGGTACAAAATATTTTATTTGTAGAGAACTTTTTGCAGCAACATATTTAACATTTAATGAGTATTCTCATTTGTACAAAATACTTATCCATTTGCATTTCATTAATGACAAACATGAATAAATAATTATTGGTAAATAAATAAGCTTCTTGACTAAATGGAAAATGAACTTTATATAATATCGAATTCAGAAAAACTAAATTAACTGTTCAATTCAGGAAATACATTAGCTTATTTTCATGATTATAAATCAAAATTTCAGAATTAAAATAAAGTTTTTATGAGTAGAAAAAGTATTATTCATATATTTTATTTACTACATTAAAATTATTACCATTTATAGACATGTAGGTCAATGAACCTAACTGTAATAAATTTTATATAAAAGGAGAATAGTTTCAAAATTTAATTCATTTCTTTCAATTCGATCGGCAATACATTATCTTGAATTTAAATTTTGTATGTGCGTTAACAGAATAAAATAAATTGAATACTTCTTGAGTTCCTCGCTAAAGAAATGTGATTCTTTTCTGAAATAACACTGATTTTCTGGCATTTTGAAGTTCGCAGTTTAAAGTTTCTAAGTAAGCGCTGGGTCGTGTTTACATTTTGTCTGAATGTTAAAGTGTAAGGAAAATATTAAACGTATAAGGGTCGTATTTTAGGAGACGTGATTCAAGTTGTTTCTTATTGTTACGTTATTTTTAAATCACCGTATACATCTGTACATTTATTTCAAATTTCCCTTTCAGCGCAATTGATGCTTGTATATTTGTTAAATAATACAATATTCACAGGTTCCATGAATATCTATGGAATGGGATAGTATATATGAGCTCTTAAGACTTATATGTTAACATATATAATTAAAATGTAACTAGAAGCAATAGTTTATTGCAAATTAAAATGAAAGAGAGATGTTTTGATTCAACCATTAGGTAATTCTAATAATTCCGAAGTGTTGTGATGATTTCATATAAGTACTGTGAAACCCCCATGTATGCTTAAATGGCTGCATACAATCCAAACACACCATTAATCTACTTGATCGCGTGATTCCCTGATGAGGATGAATATCTTCAAAGGTAATACCTTCAATTGAAGATCCAATTTACAACAGAATTTTCCATAGTATTTAGAAGGAAGATTTTGATGCAGAAGGTCATCAAACGTTTCCAAGATAATATGCTGACAATCTTATTTTGCAACGATATCGCGAATAAGAACGTTGATATGATGGTCTAAAGAGACCCAAATACACAAAAATTTAATCTCCCCAATGGTGGTACAAACCAGGACCAATACACTAACAATATCATTATGATAGTCCAAATCCCCAAATCTTGCTTCTGATAAGAACAGTTCAAGCAGATAATGATCAACAAGATTAGTACACAAAGGAAATTTTTCTCAGGAAGGAACTTGAAAGTACCTCAGCTTACAACTTTACCAAATATAAAGTCAATTCAGAATACATAAAACAATTATCATTTTATAAAGAAAATCAGTCTTAGTTTTGCATCAAATTCAATTACCAATGAGACTCAGAAAATCTTAAGGAACCTTATTTGAATCACACAGATGTTTCAGATAAACTTGTTATAGCTGTTTACATGTAGGATAAACCTATAAATTTATCATCACATCAAAGACTATCCTCAATGTGCTTCAAAATCCTGAACAATCTGTATACTTAAAGCTGGATAAAATTGTTTCATGGATAGCGCAATAAGGCAATAAATCCCTTTTTGAAAATACATTTTTCCGTGACATAAAATTATCCTTTCTTTTTAATACTATAACTACTTACGTATGGTAACAAAATATTAATAATATGATCCATTATATTCAAGCAAATTCTTTATTTTACACATCTCCTTTATTCTTTTATTTACATCTTTTTATTGACATTTTTTTAAGCTCAGGAGTGACAACCGTATATAATAATATAAGAAATTAAAATACTTTTATAAACTTAGTACTGAAAACAATTTATCTTATGTTTCATATGAATTTATAATGTTAGAATTGTAACATAATTTGGTAAAAATATTTATGAAATTTTGAGTTTGTGTGTGTTTTTAAAATATCAAATATTTTTAATATTAAAACATCATAAAATATATGCGTGTAGTACAGATATTAGCACTTTTCATGATGACTTTATAGTTCTAAAATATTCTTTATAAAAGTATGTATTTTGTAGGGATATCGATTCTCTTATAAGAAAATGTCTATTTTGATTCTGGATCTTTTATCTAAAAATAATTGTTATAAATTAGGCAAGACTATTGTAATAAACTGAAGAAATAAAGTTAAACTATTGAATTGGGAACTTCTAAAGCTATTAAATAAATTATAAAATGAATACATTTTCAATTAGAATTAGGTTCAATCAGTGTATTGTTTTAATTTATCTCTAATATTTACTTAATGTGATTCTTTTCTATTCACACATATATTTCCTTTAACACATTTTTAATACTTAGTTCTTAAGAAATTCTCTCAAATACTTAAAAAAATTCTTATATCTTTTAATTTTAGTACAACATGCTTGATTAAAAAACTTTCATATTTATTTATTCAAAGAATGAACATAATTTTAGAACTGTGTTAATAACACAATACAAAAACTATTCAGATTACTATTTCAGATTATTTACACCCCTTGAAGCATACACTATATATATATATATATATACACACAAGGAGTGTCCGTAAAATAAGGTTCCCAATGATTTTTCACAATGATAAACATGTTTATTGAATAATACATTGTTGGAAAGCTTACAATTTCTCTTCTTTTTCGACATAATTGTCATTGAGATCAATGCATTTTTGTATGCGGTTCATCATCTTCTTTGTGCCTGAATATTAAAACTCTTCCACCACGCCGCAAAGGTAGCTTAATTTCTCTTCGTTCAGCTCCTCTCCGGTTCTGAAATGTGTCCCATCCAGGTATTTTTTCATTTCAGGGAAGAGATGGTAGTCACTTGGTGTTATGTCTGGGCTGTAGGATGGGAGGGTGACACTATCTCATCCAAATCATGATAAGATCGGTTGCTAAACTGGCGGTGTGTGGACGAGCGTCGTCCTGATGGAGACGCACTCCCTTCGTAAGCATGCCTCTTCTCTTGTTTTGAATCGCGCTGCGAAGGTTCTTCAACATATCACTGTAGCGGTCCGCATTAATTGTTGTACTGGCAGGCATGAAATCGTACAACAATAACCCCTTCCTGTTCCAAAAGACGCTCGCCATCACTTTACCGGCAGACAGTGTTTGTTTGAACTTCCGCGACTTCGGATACCATGGATGTTTCCACTAATGGGAATGTTTTTTCGTTTCCTGTGTCACGTAGTTTCCCAGATCTCGTCCCCAGTAACAGTAGAGTCTGATAATTCCTGGCCTTAGGTTTTGTAGGCCTGAAGATATTCGCGAGCTACTTCAACACGTTTCAGTTTATTATCTCCAGTAAGGAATTTCGTGAACCATCTTGCACAAACCTTGGCATATCCTAAATAGTCTATCAAAATTTTGTGAGTGCAGGACTTGCTGACATCAGGGAATATTTCGAAGAGGTCCCGAACCAACGATTCGATTTTTCTGCAATGCTGTTTCCACTTTCTCAATGGTTTTGTTCGAAACCGATGGCCGTTCCGAATTATGTTTGTCATGGACGTCTGTACGTCCATCTTTGAATTCTCTGCACTATTTGCGCACATGTTGTACGCACATACACTTTTCTTCGGAGACTTCACAGAATTGGAAATGAATGTCCACCGGCGCTGTATTTTTGGACTCAAAAATGAATCACAGAGCGTAATTCGTACCTGGAGGGAAAAGCGAGTGGGAAATTTATCTCTAACGTCTACCATGCCAAAACTGAGCTTCGCACAAAGTTCACCGAGGTGGGGATTGGGAGTAAGGAAGCCAAGTTACACGCCAATGTAGAAACTTATTTTAAGGATAGCTCTCGTAT
>BMAW01114216.1:1085532-1096943 GCA_019974015.1 Nephila pilipes
TATATATATATATATATATATATATATATATATATATATATATACACGAGGAGTGTCCGTAAAATAAGGTTCCCAATGATTTTTCACAACGATAAACATGTTTATTGAATAATACATTGTTGGAAAACTTACACTTTCTCCTCTTTTTCGACATAATTGTCGTTGAGATCAATGCATTTTTGCATACGGTGCATCATCTTCTTTGTGCCTGAATATTAAAACTCTTCCACCACGTCGCAAAGGTAGCTTAATTTCTCTTCGTTCAGTTCCTCTCCGGTTCTGAAATGCATCCCATCCAGGTATTTCTTCATTTCAGGGAAGAGATGGTAGTCACTTGGTGCTAAGTCTAGGCTGTAGGATGGGAGGGTGACACTATCTCATCCAAATCATGATGAGATCGGTTGCTAAACTAGTGGTGTGTGGACGAGCGTCGTCCTGATGGAGACGCACTCCCTTCATAAGCATGCCTCTCCTCTTGTTTTGAATCGCGCGGCGAAGGTTCTTCAACATATCACTGTAGCGGTCCGCATTAATTGTTGTATCGGCAGGTATGAAATCGTATAACAATAACCCCTTCCTGTTCCAAAAGACGCTCGCCATCACTTTACCGGCAGACAGTGTTTGTTTGAACTTCCGCGACTTCGGATACCATGGATGTTTCCACTAATGGGAATGTTTTTTCGTTTCCTATGTCACGTAGTTTCCCAGATCTCGTCCCCAGTAACAGTAGAGTCTGATAATTCCTGGCCTTAGGTTTTGTAGGCTTGAAGATATTCGCGAGCTACTTCAACACGTTTCAGATTATTATCTCCAGTAAGGAATTTCGTGAACCATCTTTCACAAACCTTGGCATATCCTAAATAGTCTATCAAAATTTTGTGAATGCAGGACTCTCTGACATCAGGGAATATTTCGAAGAGTTCCCGAACCAACGTTTCGATTTTTCTGCAATGCTTTTTCCACTTTCGCAATGGTTTTGTTCGAAACCGATGGCCGTTCCGAATTATGTTTGTCATGGACGTCTGTACGTCCATCTTTGAATTCTCTGCAGCATTTGCGCACATGTTGTACACACATACACTTTTCTTCGGAGACTTCACAGAATTGGAAATGAATGTCCACCGGCGCAGTGTTTTTGCACTCAAAAATGAATCACAGAGCGTAATTCGTACCTGGATGGAAAAGCGAGTGGGAAATTTATCTCTAACGGCTACCATGCCAAAACTGAGCTTCGCACAAAGTTCGCCGAGGTAGGGATTGGGAGTAAGGAAGCCAAGCTACACGCCAATGTCTACACGCCAATGCATTAAAATAGGAATAAACAGTTTATTAAGATCTTCATTAATTATATAAAATTATTTCTAAATTTATTAATAAATATTAAAGGAAATTCCTAGGTACCATTATTCAAGTTCATGTTTTTTTGTTGCTCCTGGAAATTAGGAAAATAAAATTTTCTTGTGATCTAGCTCCATTGATAGATTTATCTCAATCATAGGTCTTATCATTGAAACATTGGAACTCAATAAAACATCATTATGCTATTTTATGTTGTAAATTAAAGCAATCACCAATTAAACGTTACATTGAAATACTTTTAAATATAGTATCGTGAACTCAATACACTAGCTATATGTTGGAACAAAAATTTTTAAGAAAGGAAAATATTGGAGAATATCATTATTGGCGACGTTTTTATAAACTTTTTTTTTTCAAAAAAATGACTAATTTAAAGTATTTTTAAATTTCTTTGCTTACACGAACATCAATTTATCCGATTTTGAGAAGAATTCCCGAGGGTAATCCTAAATTTTAATTTTTTTTGGAATAATACTTCTCTGAAAAAAAAAATCCTTTGAAACACGTTACTTTAATCCCAAAAGTCTAACTTTCGAATACATTCAAAGGTTTAAGCCCAGAAAAGATTATAGGAATGAAAATTTTTAAAATCTTAAGTATTATGGAAAATGGAAATAACCAACCTGTGTAACCAATGTTATGTAGTTCACATAGAGGAGAAACAAAAAAAAAATGTTAAGCTTCTTAAAATAAGTTTAAGCATAAATTGTATTTACGTGAAGACTTCGAAATATAAAGTTTTTACATTAGGCTTCTGAAAACTCTAAAACTGCAATGTAACTTGATTTTAAAACTCATTGTGTATTAAAATACATCAAAGATAAATAGTCTCATTTAAACTATAATATTACAGATAGCGAACGGAATAATTACTGACATTTAGCAAATTAATAATAAATAAATATTAAACACAAAATATTTCTCTGTTTTTCAGATCTTTTTGTTAACAGAAGAAAGATGAATGAAACAAACTTTGATCAGTGAAAATGCATTCAAGAAGCTTTGACGGGAATTAACTTTGAGAAAATAAGTTTTTAATCTTTTAAATGTTTAATCGTAATCACCTATTTTTCTAAATAAAGCAATTTATCAAGTATTCACGAATAAGCAGACATTTTAAACTTAAATTGAAATGTAACAGCTTATAAAACAAATTGATTTCGATATAATTTACTCTATACTTAAAAAAAATTGTTTTGGTTGCATATCTATTCCACAGTATTTCATGCTTTATGTGTAATAATTTCTTTCAGACTTGAATAGCTTAAATCTAGATCTATATTAGGTATTGAACAAACAAAATATTATTTTCATACACATTCAGGTTTTTATTAATTTAAAAATTTTTTTTACATAAAATTAAGTAAACATAATTATAATTTTCACAAAATGCATTTTATACATAATTATGAATATTTAAATCAATATAATAGATAATAAAACAAAATTTATTACTCTGTAACTACATAATGCGAAAAATAATTAATTATGGTTCGGAGTTGATTTCACGTTTTGGAACTAATAATTATGCTCTTTATGGTATGAATTTATTATTATGAATTCTATATTTAATTACATTTTTCGTTCTTTATCTTATTTGGAATATTTTTTGTTAACATTTTTCCTTCCACAAACAAACATTACTATTTCAATCACAAACGATATCTCTATTCTTTAACCGATGTGATTTTACATATCTCTTGCCATTTAAATTTTGTAATTTATGTAAATATAGTCATTGTACCTTTACATTATTTCTGTTATAAAACAAAAAAAAATAATAATATTAAAAACCATTTAAAACTTAGAAATTTAAAGCGGGAGACATATTGAAAAGAAATACTTAAAATAAATTGAATAATCAAAACAGAGAGCTATGTAAAAATATATACCTATGAAGTTATTTATAGGAGAATAGAAATCCCAAAATGCATTTCTTCAAACTAGTTTAACGTAATCTCTTCACGTGAGACCCACAAGAAATCTTAGAAAAATCCAATAACATTTTTCTATTTTCATGTAACTAAAAGTAGGAGGAATGTAAGAATATAGAGAAATCTGTTATCGAATAACTTTTTCAGTACGCAGTATTTTTTTAAAAGTGGTGTCAAAATTTCTACCAAACTACCTTGAAATCTCATTTTGTTATATAGGTCTGAGAAAAATCCGGAAATGGACAAATAAAGTCTTAAGGTGTCGTTTCAAAATATCTGTTAGCTAAAAAATGGCCAACCAAAAAATATGTTAGTGCCAGTATTTGGAAACAAACTAAAATTTTCTTGAAGGTTTTAACATTTCTTTATCCTATAAATTACAAATATAGCTTGAAATGCTTAGGCGTAAACTTGATTTGTTGATCGCAAACTGAGAAGCAGTCACGCAGAAAAATATATTTCTTGAGAATTTTTTTTAATATTTTAAAGACAAAATTCTTCCAGAAGCTTTACACCAGACATAAATGAAATTTCTTTTCCTAGTAAAATGCTTCTATGATGTGAACCTACTATTTTTTAGAATTGTAATAAAAAAACTGAAAAATAGCATTTGTAGATGTAATACATTTAAACTGTTTGATTGTTTCTTGTATAGATTTTTTTCTATTACTTATCAATACTAACTTTTTATACAATATAGTTTTGAAGTAATTGTCAGAAACGAAATGCAATCACAATATAATGTTTAAATCCTGACATGCAAATTGGGAATTATTCTAGTTCAAATACATCCAAAATTAGATGATTCTTATAAATCCTATAACACCATATATTTTGTAACACGTAGACTACTAAGTATAAAATGAAATCACATTTACCGAATAAGAAGTAAATAAGTAAATGATTCAAAGTGAAAAAAGGAAATAATACATGAATATTTCCAGTAACTAAAATAACACCCAATAAAATTTGATGAATTTCAAGATTCCAAAATAATATTGAAAACGACTCTGATATTTAAGTAATTAACGAAAAGAAAGTGTTTTCAAAAAATATATAATAAATGTTATTTGTTCAGAAGAAGAATTTGTTATATTTAATCGAAAATTAAGATAACATTTGGGCTAAAATACTTTTTTATCAATATTTTCAAAAAGTATGTACGAATCATTCTCTTAGTTAACCTTTTTTCTAATAACTTTAACAATTTCAATGAAAAATATTTCTGTGCAAACTTTAATATACCATTCTGAGAAAATAACAGAACATTTTAAAAGTGCAATTATAGAAAATCGTTTTATAATATGTATGATTGGCATCTAGGTTTAATAATTTTAAAAGCTGAATTTTAGTGTTTTTGCCATAGAAAATAAAAATTAATATTAATATTACTCAGTATTTGATCTAAACAAATAGCTCTTCCTTGTAGTATATAAAAAAAATAAATGATATATATCAATGATAAAAAATTTCTTTTTCAAAATTCTTCCTCTTTCTCTATAATAAGATTCCCTCTTTATTTTCGCTATCATGTATAATGATTAAAAATCAGATATTTTCTGAGAAAACATGTTTCGTATCTTATATTATTGATTCTTATCTTAAAAACACACATAAGATGAAACATTTGCTCTTCTCAACTATTTTATTGTTCTGAAAATAAAATATAGTCATTCAAGAAAGGAAATTATGAAATGGGTATTATAAATTAATTAAATATTATTTTCGATAATTAATGTCTTTTTTACAAATGATCCTTGAAATAATCCATGTTTTTTTTTTCAATTTAATTAAAGAGGTATTTTATGTAAGAAAATTTAATTTTCATTGGAAATGATTACAAAACATTTCAGCATATATTACAAACAATTTTTGTATACATTAAGTATTCCAAGATATTTTACCAGTATATTTCCATTTAAATATAATATACTTTTAAATATCTAAAGCTAATTATCCACTGCTCCTCTCTAAATTTTTTTCTATTACAGACCTAACATTTAAATCAGTGTTACCTGTAAACTGTTATCTGAGTTTTCTTATTATAAGTAATAATACGGTTTTGTAATATTAAAATATCAAAAGATATTTTTTTTTAAATAAATACTGTATAATATGAAGAAAAAAATATGAATAACGTTTAACTAGATATAATGAATTTATGACATTATTTTGTAGAATTCAGATATTAAAAGTTGAATTAATTCAGAATTATTAGGGCATGACTTAACCATAGATATCTGGTTTTAAATGATAAAAATAAGTGATTATTTTATTTCTAAAAATTTCTTTGCCATAATTCTATATCAAATTGAAAATTTATTATTGTTTTTTACAAAATAGAAACCCCAAGTGTTATACATATATTTCGCACATGTGTTTTATTTAACAAAATAAAGACACGAAATTTGTAGTTTTCAACTTTAAAATTTCTTTCATTTCTAAGATTAATGATGAGACATTTGATGTAATTTAGTGAAGAAAAGTTATATAGTAACGGGACTAGCATATATATATATATATATATATATATATATATATATATGGGGGGTGTAAACAAAACACAATTAGTACGCGCAAATCGCAACATATAACAATCTAAGAATACATATTCAATTCTAAATCTAGACTATTTATAGAAAAAAATTAAATATTTAAGGAGAAGTCACTAATAAACAAATTAATATTTACGCAAAACTATATATATATATATATATATGTAAAAATGAAAGAAAAAATAAATGAAAATATTGAACCCAGCAAGTCAAAAAGCAATTTCGGGCTGAGGACCGAATAAGCGTTGTTAAACTAGTTTAATGGTACCAACCTTCCCCCTTTGCGACTTGGTAGGATGAATTTGGAAATCCAAATTACAAAAGAGTTCAATGATTAAAAGATGCAAAAAAGTTCAGCGATAAAATCTACAAAAATAAAATCTATAATTCAAATATATATATATATATATACATACTAGTATTCTATTTCCATTTGACTTTGTTCATATGTTTTAAATTAAACTGGATTTGGCTCTTTATGAGTAATTCGACACAAATTAAAAACATAAAACAAATCTAGTTTTTAATTAAAATAACCATTCACACTTGAAATGAAAAATGTAATATGAAGAGGTCTTTTTTATTACATTTGAATGTATGCAACTATTCAATTAGAAATGCATTATTCGCTCGACATTTTTAATTGCCCCGAACTAAAATACTTTAGAGTTCACTTTAAAATAAGCTTTAATTTGTGGTTTGTTGGAAGAAAAGAAAAGAATTCTTCTTTTTATTCTTTTGAATTGTCTCTTATTAAGTTCTTATCTGTACTTTTCCGCAAATGTGAGGGAATAAATTTAGCTTGCAATTGTTCTCGGATTAACTATGAGAGGAAATTTCAGTTGTTCATTACATTAAAAGTACAAGTTTTCAGCAATTAAGTGCTTTAATTTCGAGTATTTTTTAATCGTAGATTTTCTCAATAAATTAAAGCTGTAAAAAGCTAGTTTCAAAAAAAAATATGATAAAATACTTATTTTTTTTAATTATCGTATGTTTCCCCTCAATTTTACTATAGATTTATTAATATCGAAGCTTAAATTATTCCTGTGTACGTAATTATATTATCAGAGAGTGTATTATGTTACATATGCAAATTGTTTCGATAAATATTATTATAATCCATCCATAATAAACCATTTGTACAATAACAAAATCGTATGCCATTGTAAGATTTTCTGATAGATTTAGATAATAATTCGTTTTTTTTTAAATATGCTTTCTAATATTGGAGCTGTGACGTTGGGCTATTCGCAATTTTCTGTTCACTAATCTTAGGGACTTTAATTGAGAATGATTGCATGAAAAAACAATTTCTTCTCAACTAAAATGAAACGTGATAATGTTCATAAGATGCAGGTGGAAATAAAGTGAAGTGATTCAGATATAATGATGTATGAGTAAAGTGATATTTAGATTAAAGAGAGTGTGTGGTTAACTCTGAGTTTTGTTCGAACAAGAGGCCGATAATATCAAGAGTTACAGTTACTGGTTATTGCTGACGCAAAGAACTTGTCGGAGAAGGTAGTTTCAATTGGAAGAGCTTAGTAAGAATTATTTAATTGCAGCGATATTTAAATTGGTTGGCTAGCCGTACAGTCCATAGAAAGCCATAATATGTTATACTACAGAAATTGATAAATAAATACTTAAATTGGAATAGACTTGTGTGTCACTGGAGCACTTATTCACTTTTAGAGTTAGTTACATTTAATTGAAGTATGGCACAAGAGTCGGACAGAAGTAATCATTCGTTACAGAGCAGGTAAAAATACGTCAGAATTTAAATAATTTTTTTTTCTAGTTAATATTTTTGCTTGAGAATGAGACTCATTATGTTAGAATAGTGTTATTATATTATTTCAAAACATATCACCTCAGTATCAGTGTTGGAGAATTTACTTTATCTCATAAATTAGAAAATAATTTGAAATATAAATAAAGTATCGGACAAAAAAAAACATCTACTAATTTTTAAAACATTCATAAGTATGTCTCTTTCAAATATTAAACAAAAAAGTTTTCAATATAAATATTTAAAAATAATACTTTTCTTAAGTTGTATTCAAAAATAATATTTGAGAAAATCAATGAAAAAAGAAAGCTTCAGGAAAAATGATTTTTCCAGTTATTGTAATTTATGTGCAGATATATGGATATAACACTTCCTATATTTCCAGAAATTCCTAGTTTACTTTATTCTTACAAGGAATAAAGTTGTTGATATATTGGAAATGTATTTGTATTTTATAAATTTATGATTAAATATGTGCAGTTTTTTGAAGAAGAAGTTTTCAAACTTTTTAAATCAAACATACTAGTTCTATCAAGGGTTAACATTTTGATGCTAATAACAAAGAATGTAAGTTAAGAAAGTCAATATTTTCTCTTTATCACTTTAGGCATGTGATGTTTACGTATCGATTTTCTGTCATTCAAAATAAACCAAAAAGAAAAACTTTACCTTTTGTTTCTAAAAAAGAATTGCTTACTTCGAAATACATATTGTCAAAATAATCATAACACATTTTTATCAGTCATATCTCTAAATTTCGGCTTAATAAAGGTACGCCTTCATAGAGAATGTAAATTTCTATCTTATTATAAGCCAGTTATTTTAGACCTTTTGATTTATATCTAAGATCTATGAGTTACGTACTAAGAAATTGAAAAACATTCAGAATTAGAGCTTTTATTTACTAGTTTTTTTAAAAGAAAATAAGAAAAAATTAGAGTACCGGGAATATTTAGATATGTATCTAGACAAATATACATGTTCCTTCCCAATTACTGGATAATGATAAAGGAATTTAAAGAATTTTCTGCATGGCACTAGAGAAAGTCCTATTTTGCTTTGAATAATATTTCTTTTATTTATTTGTTGCATTTCATTTGTAAGGATTTCTCTTACATAACTAAAAATATGTTTCACTGTACTTTTGGAAATTTTCAACCATGTGTATATTTTCCTTCGTTGAATTTTTGAATTTTTCCTCTTTCATGAAAGTTATTAAAATTACTGTGTTTTATTTTTTATGAGATTAGTAAAATAGCATTTTTTTTTTAATTCGGTGTTTTCTTTTCAAAATTTAATAAATCGAAAAGTGTTTCACTATTAAGAATATATTATCTAGATAATTGACTTATTATATAATATTTTCTAAAAAGTTATTTTTGCCTTTCGAGTTATTTAAGATTTTAATTATGAGTGATAAATTTTTCAAGAAAATTAGCTTTATCTAAAATACAATATAAAAATGCAAAGGACACATTTTTAAGTTTCTTTCATAAAAGTGTTAATTTCAGGTACAACCAAGAATGGCTTATTCGTGTTTGAAGGGATTATTTATCGTGATTTTGGTTTTAACTTTTTACAAAAAAAAAAATTAATTAAGTGATTAAGTAACAGAGCTATGAATGAGTTTAATGAGTATATTATTATAAATTAACTTTTTTCATTTTATTAAAATCGCATCGTTGTGTAATGGCTTATCTTTATGAAAATAAAATATAAAACTAGGTATATTAATTTTGAAGTATCTTTCCATAACTATGGAAGTCTTGTATACATAATAATGTAAAGGTAATGTAACAATATAAAAGTTCATGTGGTGAAAGATAAGAAAGCCTTTTGAATGATTAGAAAAATATCTTTCTAAGCCTTACATCTTGCTAAATAAAAATCTTCAGATTTATTTCTTCATTTTTACAAATTCCAGAAAATTTTCGTTTCAGTATGAATGTTTTCTTGAAAGAAATATTCAATATCACGAAATAGAAAAAATATATACTTTGAGGAAGAGGACCACAGTCATTATTTTAGTAGAGCTTAATCCTATTTTCTCTACGTTACTGTCTCGTCCTCTCTTGTTTGTTAATAATACAAGGATTATTATCTTGCCTCTATACTATTTTCCTTTTTTTATGAAATGAAGATATTGTTGCAAACTTTTGTTTCGTTAGGTTAAAGCTGTTGAGAAATCAAAGGCTTGTGATTTCCTTTGAATATATTCTTTGTTTGCTGGAATGCTTTCGCATTAATGTACTTTCCAATTCCAGCTCTTATTGAAATTCACTCAAAAAGTCTCTTAGAAGGAAAAAAAACTTATCCTGGGGCTCCCAAATTTTACTTATTTATCTTTCGATTTTGAAAGATAATATTTTCGATTTTCAACTTGTTTTGCAGGTTTTTTAAAGAATAACGTGGATATAATGTTGTCTGTTGTATCAGTTGCTTATAAATAGAAATTGCCAGTTCACAGAAACAGTTAAAAAGGTTCCGTTTGTTGACTTTGTACAGAATGGAAAAGAGAAACACGCTCTTTGGCATTGATAGGTTTCAAAGTTAAAAAGATGAATATTTGTTACGTTTTATTCTAGAAAAATTTTGAGTTTCCAATTTTCTGTGTTCTCTCCCACACAATCTTTCAAGATATTTTGGCTATATTACTGTATTGTATTAGATTAGAGGCAATGAATTGAAGACTATCCTTTTCTTACTATTTTAAAAGCTATCGAAAAAATGAGAAGAGAGAGTTAGATATCATTTTCTCTCATTCTCTATCAGTATAAACCAGCTAATTCATAAAAAATAAGCTTAAGTTAAAAACGAGCATTCATATTTTTAAAAGTAACTATGTACGGGTATGTAAAACGAATAATATTAATATATACATAATAATGCGATAAAAGTAAAAAAATTAATTTAAACTAGAAAAAAGTTTGGTCTTATATAACGAACGATGCAAGAAATAAGTATAAAATATAATAGTAACTGATATATATATATATATATATATATATAATATTATTATTATTATTTTCGCAATTCATTTATTTTATTTTTATTTTTAACTATTAATTAGGTTTTGTTATCATTATAATTATTTATTTACATATTTTCTTAATTTGATCAATTCTTAGAATTTATTTTTCTTCTTTGCTTTCCATTATTTTTATCACTCTCCTTTACTTTCTTTACTTGAATTACTATTTTTCATTTGTTATACTCCTCCCTTATTATTAACTTTACTCAATTATTTAGTTCAGAATTGTTTGCCATATTTTCTATTAAATTTGCTATCTTTTTTTTCTTTTCTACATCACGCAGTATACTTTATTGCTCACAAAAAAAGATTCAAAACGAGTTTGACTTTTAATTACCTTTATTTTATATGAAGAAAAGTATGAATAGTTTAAACACACACAAATATTTAAATTCTGGAAAAATACAATTTTAGAAAAATGTCCAAAATTTATAATGGGATTTGAAAAACTAAATTAAGTCATTCAATTGTAATACTAATAAATACAAAAGTTAAATATATAATAATTATTAAATACAAAAAAGGAATTAATGGTAGGCTTTAGAAATTAATTTCATGTTATATAACCTGAGATCTTGGTTTAATTTAAATTACATATAATAGTGCATTACTGAAGTAATTATGAAAAAACCATGAGCTAATTTGCAAATGATCATCAGGAAGTATTAAGTAAAAAAAATTATGTAGTGTGTTATATATAAGGGCAACATTTTTTCAGATAAAATAATATTTAAAAC
>BMAW01114216.1:1097043-1109297 GCA_019974015.1 Nephila pilipes
AAAAAAAAATTAATGGAGTATTCCCTAATGCTTTAAAAAGTTTATTATATAATTAATTGCTGTTCCGTTTCTTATTATCTCATTAAACTTATGTTTCTCTTGCATTAAAACTACGGTTTGTTTTTAAAAATTAATGAAATTTTCTAATTAGATTTATACTCAAAATTAAGGGTAGTTCGGTTTTAAAATGTTTTCCAGCTATAAAAAAATATAATCTTTATTTTAGTATTTGAAATTACGAGTATAGTGGGATTTTGTTTCGGAATTTGTAACTTTGTTTTATTAAAACGAACATTAAATTATGTGCATATTTCAGGTAAATTAACAATTAATATTTTATTCTAATTATTTTATATTGGAATGAAAAACTCACACATTTATATGAAAATTTTTACAGAAAAGTTAATGAGACTTGTATTAATTAGTTTGCTTTATTAAAATGATTTTTTATGTAGAAAGGAGACTATCTTTCTTTTATTTATTTCAAATTTCTCTTTAATGTTTTATAAACGTTAATAGGTATATTTTATTTTAAAAAAATATTCTCACTTATTTAAAATTACAAGTTCGTCATTTTATGTATATTTCTTTGCACCCTTAAGTAGCAAGTTTTATTGTATTCCGTTTCAATATGCATTTGATAAGATAAGTAAAAGCTTCACTTTAGTACATAGGAGGGGATCGTAGATGAAATATAAAACGAACTGCAAAAGTAATCATTACAATTCATTATGAATTTTGTGGTTTATTTTGAATTTATTTATTATGTATAATATGGAAAACTGTAGACACAATAATGAGAAGTAACATGGTAATTACTTCACTGCAGTCTCTGAAATAATCATACCCATTTGATTCAGCTGTAATTAAATATTTGATTAATGTTTGGCTATGACAGAGTTAAAGAGTGAAATACCCTTATAATTTTTAATTAATATTACATTCTTTAAAACTAATGTTATATTTAACAGTTGAATAGTGGAATCTCCAAAGTGGATCATTTCCTTAAGATGATTTTTTTAGTCCCGATATGTCCTACTTCATATTCAGTGACGTATCAATTTCTCTGAGTTGATCACTTCTATAAGTTGTATGTTGATTACTCTTCAGTTATGACACATTGTATTAATTCATGATTAATTTAATCCTTATGATTTGACCATTCTGTATCAAGTTAAAAATAATACATAATTTTTGTTCTGTATAATTGCAATATTTTAATATGAGTTCTTTTTCAGTTTTTATTATTTTTACACTTTAGATTTGATCTAATATACTTTTATTTAATACAAAATCTTAGTAATGTTTAGTGCAAAGGACTTGTTTGATTTGTAGTCTTATCTTCTTTGCATGGAAAATAAGAACAATAAAGATTGTCTTAAAATTATCGCAGTTCCTGTAAAAATTGAAATATAGTTTCAATTTCATGCATCAAATAGAATTATAAGTTTGTTAGATATATCAAGATGTTTATTCAGATTTTAACGGACATGCAAAATAACTTCTGTAAAAAAATTTCAGAACTTTTTCAGATAACATCATTAAGTTGTCAGGGAATGATATTTATTTTATTGTTCTTTGCTTATGCATTTTTTAAAATATACACGAAAGTAAAGGGCATATATGTATTTAAAATAAAATCTTCTATTATTCTAATCGAATTGATATTCCTGAATTCTTTTGATTAATAAAAGTCTCGTTTTGGGATTCAGTTCTGAACTCTTTATTTGGCTTACCCTTATATTTTATGTGACAATATTATGTTTGTTCAAGATCTCTCCCCTTTTAATTCCATTTTTGATAACTTAATTATGGCTTCCATTGCTGCCTTTTTCAGAAAGTATGTATGTAACTAGAAATAAGTAAAGAATTTATTAAATGTTAATCGTCCACAACTTTTATGAGTATAATTTATTAATCTATGATAAAACTTACATACAATTATCAGATTTTGACTATACTAAGCAAAGACATTTTTAATCTTAATATTAGTTTCATAACTATTTTTAAATAAGATATGTCTCCATATTTTTATATTTGTCTGTTTAGTTTCGCTTACATTTTTATCCCATGATTTTTTTAAAAACATAACATGAATTTAATTAATAGCTGACAAAAATATTCCAGTTCCAGATCATACCACAAGAAAAACGATTTAAAGTAAAAAAAAAATACACATAATAATACATAATAAGGGAGTCTCTAGCATAAATATTTATTAAGGAAAACTAAGCCTTTAAAATATTTGAATATAGTTGCGGTGATATTAAAAAAATTATAGTTATAATGAATTTTAAATCGTTAAGTCTCAGAAGCTAAGGAAGTTTAAAAATAGTAATCCCTTTCGATTTATTTCTAGCAATGGTTTATGCACATGAAAGGGGAAGGACTTATAAAAATTCTGAGCATTTATTGCTAAGTTGTCATGTTCTAAAACAGAATAATCAAGTTCTAAAAACAAACCAAAAAAAATTGAGTGCCTTGGCCTCCAGAGTATTTAAAACTAAATACTCTACAAAAATTGCTTTTGTTTTCAGAATGTGTATTGCAAATATTTTCTCTCATAAACAGTCTGCATTTTCTCTTTGCTTATTTTTATTTTTTAAAATTCGTTTAATTTTTTTTAAATAATATGAACTTTTTGGTTTTTTATCGAAAAAATTTATTCCAGATTTCTTTTCTTTCAAATTTATCTTTGTTACTTTCCTTATTGTCCTATTGTCATAGTTTTATTTATTTTAAGCTTATATTCTTTTTTATTTTTTCAATTTAATAACGTGTATTCTGTTTTTAATATTAAAAAAGATTTGTATTGCATGTAGGTTTTCTTAAACAGTAGGTTAATACTGGACTTAATGTTGTTTAAATCTGATAGCATATTTAGTGGTTGCCTTCCAAAAGGAGGATAAATATAATAATAAAGGAAATAATGAATAATAATAAAAATAAATACTGATATGAATAATAATAAAGGTAAAAAAAACAAGTCCTTAAACATTCTTATAACTTTGCTGTTTTCCTAGAAAAGTTCTTGTTTATTCTGTCAAGTGGATAATGAACAACCTAATTCCTCCGGCGGTTGTAATTTTTTTGTTTGTTACTTTAAAATATAATTGATGAATTAGCTAATATTACAACTCTAAGGAAAAGGATTGATAGGTAATATAATTAATAGTTTTTTTTCTGTAATGTCTTTAAACAAAATATTATTCTTTCATTTCCAACTTAAATATTTATAGCGTTGATTTGCTTTCAGCAATTTTATTATTGTTTTAAAATTACAGTTATTAGGAAATAAACTAAGTCAATGATTTCACGGGTTCGAGACCTGATTTCACTGAAGACTCGTCATGTATCGGGACTAGGAAGTGTACCCTCTTGGTGACTCTGAAGTTTGCAGAGGAGAGTTGCGGCTCAGGTGCCGTCTTCGTCATTTGACCGAAATTCGAAATTATGACGTTCTTCATCAATAGCCCCTTCGAGTTGCTTTTAAGTGGGAAGCTAATAAATAATCGATCAATGAATAATTAAGTCAGTTATTATTCTTTTTCTTCATCTAAGACTGATGATATCAATCCCTCTATTTTTATTAAAGCATAACCCCTACTTAAGAACGAGAAAATAAAACTGTATCGAAAAATGATTTTCGATACAATATGTGACGACTAATACTTTCCACGTTACATTTCGTGATTAATGCTCTGTATTATAAAGTGCATCGTTACTGGAGTATGACGTAAAATTTTTTCTTCGATAATAAGAGTAATAAAATATATTTTACTTATACCGTATCAGAGATAACGTTACAAACTATAGATGGAGTTAAGGTTTAATTTCATTAAGAAAAGCCGTTTTTATGGTACCACATGTATACTATACTTCTGAAAAACTCAGTTATATCGGTTCTCAAAAAGTATTTATTAGAAAGGGAAAAATCACAATTTCATGTAACATTTGTATTTGTTAAAAGAAGATTAATGATCAGAAAAAAAAATGACTGTTTATTATACATCAAATTTTCAAACACATTTTGACGGTGTACATAAGTAATTATTTTTCCTTGCTTTTAGAATTTCAAGAGTTAAAATATTATCTAATGATGTTTTGAAATATATTTTATGATTATTTTTATGTTATGAATAACATTGGAAATGAATTGTTTCATGTTAAATATTTTAATGTTTAAATGTAATTGTACACATAAATTATTTAAAATTTAAATTCTCGTTAGATGAGAGACTACATTTCACATAAAGTATTTTAAAAATAATACTTGACAAAACAATTGTTTGGAATCATGGAATCCAAATATTTGAAATAAATGAAGGAGTAGGGGTCATTATCAGTATTACTTAAGAAATAACTGATAGAGCTCTTAAAAATAGTTTCTATATAACTAAGTAATTTTTCTTTAATAATTCTTTTTATAAAAATTACATTAAGTTCTGTTACAATCAAATGGACTGAAGTATTTAGAAAGATCTGATTTTCAAACTTTTCTGTTTGTATTAAACATGTTTGAAATAATATAATGTAATTTAGATATTACACAAAATAAACAAATAAAACAAATGATCACTTTTGTAATGTTCACAAAATGTGTTTAATTTCAATCCTATAAAAATTGTTATGTCATTTTCTAAACTTTATCTTCACCTTTATATAGTAATTGTCCTTCATAAATGATACATCTTTTATCTCATTTACTGTTAAGGGAGTAAATTCTAAGCAAAACAATACGCATTTCCATTAAATAGAAACAGTAACTAAATTTGTGAACAAAAAACATTTTTAATGAAATGAATGGTGCATTAAGTTTTATAACGGAAGGTGATAAAAACTATTTTTAGCAAAGTGTTGTTTTAACAATAGTGTGACATTTGCTGCTTTTAATTGTTTTCGGATAATTTAGTTTTACTTTGTAGCATTTTTGCAGTTATTAAAATAGAAACAAGATAATTGATCCACATAGCTGCATAAATGGTTGCAAAAAATAACTAGCCCTTTTAAGTCCACAAGAGTTACGAGTCCAAAATGTGTTTAATTTCAATCCTATAAAAATTGTTATGTCATTTTCTAAATTTTTCTTCACCTTTATATAGTAATTGTCCTTCATAAATGATACATTAAGTATATATTCATAATAAAAAATTCAATAAAAGTTCAACATTATAAAGAAATAAGCAAAAAACTCTTTTAAGGAAAGAATATTTACTGATCTCATTGTATTTGTTGAAAATAATAGGATACTTTTAATTTAATTTGCTTTAAATTTATCATGAGCAATCAATATATTTATTCCAAGAATAGCTACAATTAAAAGTATAATATTTATATTATTTAATAAACTTATATACTTTAAAGTTTTTATCTTACTATATTACTCAGAATACTATACAATTCTTTCAAATTTATTTAGCTTGATTATAAAATAACATATTTCATACTGACGATTTTACTTTCAGATTACTTATTAAAGTTTTCTTTTTAAATTAGATCATACTTAAATGTACAATTTGTTATACTGGGTTAAATATAATACTAATTCCATTGCTTAGTATTTAAGAGTATTTAATAAAATCTGTTCAAAGCTCTGAAAGCTTTATTTTGTTAAAAGTATGAATTATTAAAGGCACTAGATCTAATGATAGCCAATAATGGGAATAGATCACATTCAATACATAAGATCTTGAAGACACTAAGAATATTTACTTATCTGAGTATGCTTTGTACTTAAAATAAAATAACAGGTTGAAAAATAGGAATTGTATTCTTAATTTGTAAGAATAGGAGGTTGAAGGAATTAAATAAATATAAGAAATGTGCTTTTATTAAAGATAAAAAAGCCATCTGCCGAAAATGATGATTTATTTCCTTTTTGATGTAAGTACATTATCCTGCTTCCAAGAGAAATGTTGCATTTTAAGAGTAAATGTCATTGTTTACCCTCATTTTAACAAAAATAGAATTACCCGTGGGGTATATGAAATTCGTGAAGTAATATAATAGATTTGTTTTTCCTGACATTTCATCTTAATGTAAAAACGAAATCCCTATCTTTGTAATTTTTGCTGATGCAGATCTTTTTCAGTGCCTTTGAAAAAAGAAATAAGAGCAATTCTAGTTATATACTTCGCTTTTTCAATGTCTTTCTTTAAAAATTCTTTTATATCTTCCTCAGTTTTCAAAATGTATAGAAATGTTAAAATAAGTTGAATATCTATCTATACTTGTGATGTACTCAGCCGAAGAAAAAAAGTTGTTATTAAATAATAGTGTTAAAAAATGTATATATATATATATATATATATATATATATATATATATATATATATATATATATATATATATATATATATATATATATATATATATAAGTATGTAACGTAATAAATGAATTACTTGAAGAAATATATTTTCTTTAGAAATTAAAAAGTATTCTTACACAAGGCACTCAAAAAGTATTTTAAAAAAACTTCAAATAAAAATCCGATCAAGAGTTGAAATATCAAATATATTTTTGACACACAGATCAGTTCAATGTTTCATTTTGTGTCAAATCAAATTTGTTGAGATTTACGCATTTGAGTGTTCTTACAGCAATGACAAAATATTTTCTTTTGTTCGTCTACATGTCTCTCAGGATTTTTTTCCCATAATTCATTTTAACAGTTATATATAAGTACAAGAAAAGTCATGGCTTTTGTTATTAAAGGATTTAGGAGAATCTGAGGAAACAAAAATCCTTAAACGATCAAATGAATGGAATTCGGAGTTAATATTGAAAAAGGATGTCAAAAAATAGGGAATAGTGACTTTTTTCCTATTTTCCGAAATTTTTTTTATTTATCTCTAGCTTCATAGGAGCCCTCCATGAAACATATTAAACAACACATAAAATTGTATGCCGGAGATAAAGAATTCAATGCCTACTTTTACATTTGTTTACTGAAGAATATTCATTAACAAACAAGCTGTATATAAAGGAACGAACACACATGCATACACAAAATATCTTTTCAGCTGATTTTAAATCTCCTTGTAAATTAATTCTGTCAATTTCAAAATAAATTGAAATAAAGATGAAAGATCTTACCACAGGATGAAACTATCTTGATATTTATGTAATTTTTAAAGCTTATTTTATAATTTTGCTGTGATATTTTTAATGAAAAAACTAAGAGATTTTTTACGAGTTCCAAAGTTTTTGAAAATGAATAAATAAATAAAATAATAATAATAATTATTCTAATAATAATAATATTAATATATATATATATATATATATATATATTTTAAAAATGTAATTATTCAATTATTAATTGCTTTAAATCTCTTATAAAATAGTTCGTATTTAATTTAAATTCTTCTATTTGTAATTCAAAACTCTTTGTACACCAGCTGAATAATTTTCATTTCATAAATTTATGAGTAAACCTTTTCTATTGCGTTGAAAATGTGATTCGAAGTTCCAAATTTCCTCAACTGTTTCTATCAGGAAAATGTTATTTAACGTGAGGTATATGATAGAAATTCTTTTGATGGAAATATTTAATGATTTTATATATATATATGTGTGTGTGTGTGTGTGTGTGTAAAATTTGAAATTTCGATGTAAGTAAACATCGAAATCGAAACATTAAAAGTTAGGATATATATATATATATATGTGTGTGTGTGTGTTTAGTTTATTACAACATTTATTATTATTTTTATCACAAATTATTTTTAAAATATAATTAAAAATATTATTTCTAAAAATAAAATATGTAAACAGGTACTTCAGAAATGTACTTAATTAATATGAAATTTAAAAAATGTTTCTCTTATCATAAATATTACTAGTAATTCTATCATATATAATTTTCAATTGTGTGTCTATGAATTCTCTTCTATAGTTACAAGAGATTACTAATACACAACAAAATACTAATTATAATCTTGATGTATCTGAATTTACCTTCTGACTGCCAATGTGTATATCATTTCCTTTACTTTATTTAAAAGAACGAAAACACGAACAGTTAATGAAAAACTACAATCATACGCCAAAGTATTCATGAGCCAAAAAGTATTGAAATATCTGATTAGTAACACGTATTCTCGTAATCAATTATTTCAGGCTTTACAGTGAAATATTGAATTTCTGATGAAGTTTGTAGTAACTTTCGTGAAGTTACATGAAGTAGTAACTTTTAAGTTTTGCTGTTATATGCATGTAGTTAGTGATAAGAGCCGTGCCTAGAATAATTGATCATTACAAAGCTACCACTCTGAGCCTTGTTAGTCACAAACTTAATATTTTACTATTTTGTCAATCTATATAGAACTTACACAGCTTCAAAAAACTACAATTTATTTTTTCATTCTGAAAGCTCAGATAAATTATTTCTTCTTATACTGAATATTGCTTTTTAGAAAAAATCTTAAGTGTAATAATGGATGTGTGATCTGATGCATGATTTATAAACTTATGTTTTACTTGAGTTAATTTTTTTATTGTACTATGTAAAGAAACCGTACAGAAATAGAAAATAAAGATTTTATATATTATTTCCAATGAAATTAAAATAAAATTCTAAGAAAATTAAAATGTTTTTTAATTTTGGAAACAATTATGTGGATTTGCTGTATATTACGACTTTGAAAGTATTTGAACCTATTACTGATCTATATAATTAAAAATATATAAAGATAATATTGTAACGAAAAATTTCTTCCATTGGGTTAACCTTGAGACAACGACAAATGATGATTTATTCGTAAATCTGGCAATATTGCCAAGTAGCACAGCTTGAGACAGTATATACAGAAAATACACATTGACACATGAACAGGAAACGAAAGCACACACTTTATTGAACATTCACAATTATTTACAAACGTTTAGCTCATCAACTTATTATCTCTTTTCACTGCGGTCAGCCAATAATATTCGGCACTTCCAGGGCAAGATACGATAATTTTGGGAACAAGATGTTTCTGAAGTAAATTCACCCCGCACCTCCAGCCTCCAAGTGCCGAGAGATGCCAGTCGATCCCCTGATCGATATCCGAAACAACGACTCCAAAGACACATTCAAGCAGTTTCACCAGATTCAGGCCGAACTCAATAGATTCACTGGCCATGATTCTTCGATCGGTCTAAAAGACAAACTCCTCAGACAAACTGACCGCATACTGACCGATTCCTTCGAAACTCATCTTCATAAACTGTAACTCGGACGTATTTTATACATTTCCTCTTCCTGCCAGGTGTGATGTCATGTCTCAAATTATAACTTCTTCCTTTCGATTTCGCTTAGGTTCCATTGCCTTTGAGTGTTTCATTGTCGCCAACATGTTGGCAAGTGTTAGGTGTCATTGCTTAAACACTCTGTTATCTGGGGCACGGCGTAAATCCATCTTTTCCTCTCAGCGTTGCAGGTAGAATCAACTCATGTTGTAAACAATATTCCACCAGATACTTAAAATTCTAAAACAAGCTACTTTTATATTTTTTATTTGATGGCAATGTACAGTTAGTTTGCATGCAAAACATTTTGAAAAATTTAGATTTTTTAATATGAGAGCCTAGGTGATATTCTTACAAAGAGTCAAAATATACCGAGAAAATTTAAGTAATATTACCATTAACGGATAGTTTGTTAATCGAGAAATATTATGTTATACAGAAAGTTCAAGATAAAATTTCAATCCTTCTGCAACTATAACTATTTTTTATTAAAAAACTATGTACACAAACTCGTTTAATTAAAAAAGTGAAGTCCTTTCAAAATGATAAGATTGAACACAAATAATTTTTGAAAACCATCTTTATTACATTTTTCTAATAATAAATTTTAATATATTGCAAAACATGTAATAATTTATGCTAATGTATCAGCAAAATTTTTTATAAGTGTGATTTGGTCTGTACTTTGCTTTGATGGATTAACGGTAAATATATGAAAGGTCTTTAATATTGTTGTTTTAGCTAATCTAATCTTTCAAGACATCTTAAGTATTATATATTTAAGGCATATTTAAATATTATATTTTTGCGTATAGCGTTTTGATTTTTGAAAATATTGGACACCTTTAATTGAATGATCATTTTCATATTTGAAGCGAGATGAAAGAGATTAAAAACATCTTTTTCAAAAGGATTGCAGAAAGGAAATGATGGAAAAATTATTGTGTTCAAACGAGTTCTAGCTTACAAAATTAGTATTCATAGTTCAAATAATCATATTTCAAAAAATAATAATTAGCATTTACAGAAAAGAGGATTTCTCACAAATTGATTGAATAAGAGTGTATATTTTCAATGCAAATCCATTAAAATCATTACAACATAATTTCTTACAGTATTTTCTTATAAATAAAAATTTCAGAGTCGAGTCGATATGAAAACACTGCTATGAAAGATAACTTTTGCAATGGATCAAATTCAAAATTGATGCTGATAATTCGTTAATTTTTTGTAATTTGTAAAGCGAAATGCAAAATAATGCATCAATGTTGTCGTGAAATATATATCACAAAGCTTCCAGATACTGTATAATGAATTCCTTTCATAATACGGCTACTGATCAATTGATATTAATCTGTAAATATTTCCAAAGTATATAGTTATTCTCTCTCCTTTCTTTTAAATATATTATCAATTTATGGTACATAATAGACATATTGAGTAAATTTGAAATTAGAATCATTAAAAAACAATCTATGAATGAAAAAAATACATGCTTACAACATATACTTACAAAGTCACATAGGATAATGTAAACAACCTTCATGCAGGGTGCCATCTCTATGATAGCTGACTTACCAGCTTAACTTTGCTAATGTATGTATTTCATTGTTTTCGAAAAATGGAGCAACGAAAGAGATACATATTTTAATTGGGAATCCAAACTGACACTTTTCTAAAATGTTAAGTTTCGTATGGGATGAGCTAATGTTAGATGTCTCGAGTATTTTGAGCGTTTTTCGCTTTCGAAACCTTAAGATCTTGACGAACGACATTTGAACATGGATGTTCAAGGGTTCAAACGAGGAAATGTTGAGGCAAAGCAGCATTCTAGCTAAGACTCTTGTATTGAGGGTATATGAATGATGTTTCGGATCTGATAATGTGCTGAAAGAATCTGCCGAGCTGTCGTGTCGTACTCATTGATTGAGAGTGTCGTCCGGAATCTGTCAGAGGTTTAAAGAGGGCGATTAAAGATCACAGTAAATAGGTGACAAATCACAGATTTCAACTTCAGAATGGTATGGTCGACCTAGGGTCACAGGCAGATCGGGAGGACATAGATATTGCCAGATCAGCCGTCACAGCAACCCGACTCATAGTTAATCACAATCAGACGCGCCCCGGACCACGATTTGTCACTTCGACCATTCACAATGGCTGATAGAGCGATATCTACATCGTACCGATTGCCTACCAACTGCCACTCATGCGCACACTGTTGCGCAGATTATAGGTGCTTGACTCAATCAGATGGAATGATGCGCTGAATGGGGGCGTATAGAATTTGCTATACTACTAAGCTTCCAAATGTGCTCCGACGATTCCAGAATAGTGACTGGAGAACTGTCCGGGCAAAGCAGCGATCCTGCTTCCACATGACAGCACTGCGTGCCTCTCCAGAAGTTATGGTCCTGGAGGCGTCATTTTGAACAGGACCCCCGGCATCATCATTAGAGGCACGCTACAGCACATGTACGTGTCAATGACCAACGATTCATCTCGGTTTTTTACCTTTCCTTTGCAGTACCCTGGTTTATTTATTGAAAGATAATGCTTCAGATCAACATACGGCATATGCTGCAATGAATTGTCTTAGTTTGTCACCTTTGATATTTGCCAGATTCTCTCCAATCAAGTATACTTGGGATATGATAGGAAATAGGACTGCATCTACCGGAGAAGTTTGATGGCCTATCTCGACAATTGGAGCACATTTGGAAATCGCAGGTGACCATCAGGTAACTTTATCTCTATGCCATATGTATGACAGCTTGCATCCTCGAATAAAGGTGGAATCAATATTTAATTGAGTTCTATTACTTTATACTATGTAACTATGAAATAAATATTAAATTTTTCTGAAATTTTCTAATGTAATTTTTCCCTTATTCTGCCAATATTTGTTCCACTACAACCTCCTGGTTGATTATAGGTATATTAATCTCTGCAATCTTGGTTCCATAGTTAAGAGATTATATATATATATATAATATATATATATATATATATATATAAT
>BMAW01114216.1:1114954-1128259 GCA_019974015.1 Nephila pilipes
AATTGAGAATTTATTTTTTTATTATGATTCACATTGCATACATTGAGCAGATGTTTTTAATTTATGTTGCAGAAATTTTAAAAATATCAAATAATAAAGTTTTGAAAAAAAAACTCTATTTAATAATTTACAATGTTTTGTAATCCATACTCTGTGAATGTCAATATCTTTGAGATAAGGGAAATCATATTTTAGAAAGTGTAGATGTATTTATCTTTCCCTTTTTCACATAATGTAGACAACAGCATTTTATTCATAAATTAGGTAATAAAATTAGTTACCCCCTTACTTTTTACAATGAAATGGCAAATACTTTAATTCAGATTAAGTTACAGTGCTTTTCAAAAAAATATAATAAAGAGAATATATTACAGAGCTTAAAAATAAATATAATAAAAACTAAAAATGTTCTATGCAAAGTTTTGCAAAGAACAGATTTAGCCACCCAAGATGCACTTTTTTTTATAAATCATTATTAAATTATTCAGTTAAATATAAGAATTGAAGTAATTGATGAAATATCGAGAAAGGGGCAATAGTTGACTTTTCCGATATCAAAATTAACGAAAATGATAAATTATTAAATTGAATATTTCTAAGCTAAATGTAATTTAAAATAAAAGCACATGATAATTTGTTAAATTGAATATTGTATCAGCTACATGTAATTAAAAAAGCAAACGATAAATTCTTAAATTGAATATATTTAAGCTAAATGTAATTAAAATTGAAGCAAAAGCTAAAAAAGTTGAAAAGTGATCTGGTACGTCAGAACTGATCCAGCTAAAACAATAGCTTAAAAGGTGGCGAATTATAAACAGATGTTTATTTCGATTGTAAGTAATTCGATTGAAAAAGTTTAACACTAAATAGTAAAAAAAATTCCATTATCTAATAAACGTTTTTAAGAAGTATTTATATTTATAATTACTTATTCTATGAATTATTAAGTGCATGAATAAATGCACCTAGAAGGAAACAAACTCTTATTGTGGTACTCACCCATTTGTATTTTTGGTTTTTTATAACTGATTATATGCATTAATAATGATATATATAGATTTTGAAATCCACAGAATTTCAAAAAGAAGTCTTATTAGAATACCAGAATAATCGTAGAAAACGTTGAGAGAAAGAAGAAATGTAGAGGTTGTAGAGCACACATAATAAATTAAGCCATTGAATAAAGAAACGCTGTACATTTTGCAGGTCATGCGAACATACAACCTCTCCCTTTGTAAACATTTTGAATTATGTATTTTGCAGTCTATTGAAAATAAATGTACTGCATCATTAATATATGAGAATTTTTCGTAGTTTATTTTTTTCAATTACTTCATCAATATTTTTCTACGAAATACAAATTCTTCCTTTTTTTAAATAACCGGATAAGTGAAATTATGGAGTATATATCACCCTCCATCGTAATTTATTCTCCATTTTCGTAATATTTTTCTATATTTCTAATTTTTCTTTTATGGTAAATCTCAATAATGCAAGATTATTACTGCGGATGATGAAATATGCTAGCTTTTAAGATTCCTCAAGTTTAGAATTTTCATGCGAAGTTAATATTGAGGAATATTAGAAGTTACAAAAACAAAAATAAATTGTTGAATCACTTCAGTAAATATTTGAGTAAAGGAAAAAAGGAAATTATTTATAAGAACCTCATCATATTTATTTACAATTTGTAATAATTAAAAGTAATGACTTTTCATATGTTTTAAAATATTAAAACTATAGAATACAATTTTTTTTTTGGTGATAGGGCCAATCAATACTTAATTAGTAAAAGCTTGAACTTAATGAAAATTAAATAATTAACAATACGTATAATTTTAAATCAATCGCTGATTGTGTTAAGCTTTGTCACGTATTATTTTATCACGATATATTCTATTTTCATGTGAAAACATCATGTTTGATAGGTGTATAAAATATCTGAGTTTATGTATAAAAAAATGAATTTCATGCAGGGAAATATCCTATGCATGAAGTTGAAAATTGCTAAAACAGAATTTGTTGCAAAGTAATTTTTCTTTAGTTTCGAATATCTGGCATCTGAATTTAGATTTATGTCTTGTACCTCAATTCAATTTAAATATTTTGCATTGAGCATATTATTTTCCTTGTTCATTTCTTACATCTGTAGGAAATCAACACCTTCAAATGTTTTTCTCTCATGCAGTTTTTTGCTTCTTTGAATATGCTGAGATAAGTTTATTCATTTCACTGTAATTGAAATGGAAATGAAGCGACGAGAATCATCCCAGAATAGTAAATCAGTTCTTTTCTTTAGAGATATGAAAATTTTGAGTGAGTGAAAGCACATATTTCAAACATCAGCTTTTTCATACACAAAATAAAAAGTGATGTACTTACGGTATTGTTTCATATTTTTTTCTTACTAATGGATATTTTTGTACGCTTAGGCCAGTTATCCTAACTCATACAAGAGAGTTTGCTAAATTTAGATTTTATGTAGCAAAAGTAGACCGAATTTGAGAAGTTGCATTAAAAAAATTATTAAATATCTCATTTGAATTTGTAACTAAGTAAATACACTTTTAATGTTTCGCAATATATTGAAATGAAATGAGAATTTATTATTGTATTTTATTACGCTTTGACTTTTCAAACAATTTAAACCTTTAGAAAGCTTCATTGTATCACATACCTTATGCAAATTTCAACTCCACCATTTATATTTTAACTAGGAAAGGATTTTACAGTAGCTTAGTAATTTAAATAAAATTGTAAGAATTCATTTTAAAAGTATATTATAAGTTATTTTTCTTAACAATATATCAATTTATTATTTTTTTACATTTCTTCTCCATCGACGATTTTTCTATTTATTTCATAGCATACTGTCAATTAATTGGATTAAAAATTTTCATTAATACATTTCTATTTCCTTTAAAAATTATAATAGATGCTCCCGACCTCGTCCCTCAGTTTAATCGATCTTTAGTGAAGAAGTTAAACTTTTGTAACAATATATTTTTGTAATTTGAACTTTCTTGTTAACTGCCTATTTTATTGATAAATGGTATTTGATATTATTACTGCTTTGTGCGAGAAGCTTATTTTGTTCTGGTTACAGTTTTTGAAATTGAATGTAATAATTTTACGAAATTCCCTTTCATTACCCAATTCGTTTCTCTACCAAAGACTCAATGGTTTTGCAGCCTGTTAAGATGATATTTATTACATACGTGATAGCATTTGAGGCTATCACATAAAGTATTGTAGAATCTCCAATTAGATCACATTTAAGTTGTGACCAAATGTTTTCTCTTATACACATACAACAATATATTTTGTAACATAATAATTATATTTCTTTATGTTGCACACATCTGAAATTTTATTTTGATGGCTATATAAATTGAGGTACACAATTTCGGTCTTTTTGAAGTATATTTAAATTAACTTTTAATATTTATGAAGTTGAGACGTTGTGTCCATTTTATACCAAGATGTATTTTATGTGGGCTTGCTCCAAAACAATTTTTTTAAATGGTTCATTGAAGACTCAGGATCGAAATATGTTGTATTAAGTTTAACGTCATGTTTACAACCAATTGAAAACTGTTCCGTTTAAAAGATTTACTCTAAATGTATTAAATTATTATGCCTTTTATAACAGAGTTTGTTTTTTTTGAAATTGGGAAAATGAAATGCTCAAATATGTTGAGTGATATTTCAGTCAAAGCAGAATTTCCACTTTGCAAAAATATTGGAAACAAATTAATTAGAAAGATTCTTCCCCCCCCCAAAATAAAAACATGTTAGTAAAATAATAATGCGATTATTTTAAATGATACCATATATATAATTTTACTATATGCGTTTTCATTTAATTCCTAAAACAATGCAAGAAAGTAAGGATTTGTTTGGATTAGTGAGAATAGTCTTATTCAGTACGCTGTTAATCTCTGTATGTTGGGTGGTTTTTTATTGTCCCTTGGAAATAACTGAAAGAAATTCTACTACATGTATTTCGGAATGTAATACTTTCAGAAAAGGATATTAGTTTTCTTGTTTTGTCAGAAAAAGAAACCATAATTTGTGAATGTTTAAGATTTTCTTCATTTCATTACTTTCAAAAACTTATTTAACCTCTTATAGTGAAAACACTGAACATAATTCTTCTCATCCATCATCCACTTTGAGGATTATGCTTAGTTTGGTAAATATACGTTGAACAAAAGGAGAACAAACAAAATTGTGTATTTTAGCAATTTAGAATATTAAAAAACACAATTCTTGAAGAATTATCTCTTCTCTGTTATATAAAAGAGTGTTGAAATTGCTTCAACGAAAATCAATTTTCCGCTGTGTCGGAAGAAATAATTAAAAAAGATTATTTTTATGTTACACAGAAAAGTAAGTTCAAATAGATATTATAGTATAGTAGAAATAATAATAACGAGTGAAAAAAAGATGTCCTAAGACTTCATTAACGTAAAAATTGAGAAGAACTTCTATCAGTATTTATCATTAATGAAATAGACAATGATAATCGGGTTTTTTCCATAACGAAATACTGTAAGAAAACTAGTTCCAACTGTTTGCATTAACACTTTTGATTATTTAAATATGCAAATATGAATATGGGATACTGTCAATAAATCTAGTCTTTAAGCGCATGCTAATTAACGAAAGAATCATGAAAAAATATTGTAAAATTTTATTACATTATTTATAAAATTCTGGTTTCACAAATTTATTACACATCCTATTAAATTTAAAAAACAACTCTTCAGTGTTATCCTATTTAATTAATACGAAAAAAAAAAGATAGATAGTTTAATTAAATCAAATAGCATACATGGCTGAAGAAGACTTTATGTAAACTATGCAAAATAATGTAAAAATCAACAGAGACTTCGCAAAATAATATTTAATTTGTTTATATAATAACAATTAAAATCAATCATTTCTTTTTAAATACATTTTATGACAGATTTTAACTTCTTTTATACTTTAAAACATCATTACTTATTAGAGAATTCTTATTACAAAAACTTTAATATCTACGAAGTGTAAGATATGGAAAATTAAAGATGTTGTAATCGATATAATGTTCTTTAATAAAAATATTTTGTATTTAAATTTCGCACTTTAGAATGCATTTTTCTTTTTTCATTGTACAGTATTACTTGTTGAATGAGGAAACGAAATTAAAAACATAAAATGTTTATAACTTAGCTTTGAGAAATAAAATTGAAAACGAAAACCCAACTAGTTACAAAGTACGAAAATTATAGTTCTCTAAATGTTATATATATATATATATATATATATATATATGCGTGTGCGTTTGTAAGATAAAAACAAATAAAAATACAAAATCAAAGAAAGGAAAGATAAAAAAATGATTGAACTCTCAGCAAAACAAATAATACATATTAATACAGCGTACTGAATAGTGGGATTAAACGTGGTCTATTGTGACTACATTTCCCCAATGTATATTGCTAGACAAAAGTTTGATTAATTTAAAAAATAAACTGAAATTTAATGTATGTACTTTTATTATTTGTAATTGCCACATCAATAAGATTAGAATTTCTTATTTTTAAGTATTCGCAAGAAATATAATGGACATATACATCTGATTGTAAAACAAATTCCATGCCATGAATAATTTTTAAATTCATAAATATTATCAGAAATATCCTAAGTTTTAATCTTAGAAATTTCATTTATTATATAAGCAGTTAAAAATGAAAACTTAATTTCAGAATATATTTATAATTTGAAAATACTGAATTTTTTTTACTGTAGAAACAAATTAAAGTTAGGAATGCTCCATTGAATCAGTTCTTAGCATAATTTAACATATTTGAATCAAATAATCTTTGAGAGAGAAATGATGGTTATGAAAACATTATTTTAAATACATAACTTATGGTAAAGAATTTTCATTGTTAAATTTGAAAAATAATTCGACACACATAAATCCAAGAACTTTTAGACACTTATTGATTATTTTATTTTCGTAAATTATATATGTTAAGTCTGATTACAAATCCTATTAGGAAATTATTCCTATTGAAAATGAACTAAAATGATTTTTTAAAATGTTTTTATTTTTAATGAATTCACAAAAAAGAAATTTAAAAGAGTTTTTAGAAATTCACTACTTTTTCAAATAATTTAAGTTCTCTAAATAAGTATATAAAACTTTATTGTTCCTTATATATTTTACAGACTACAAATATATATAATTTAAAATTTGATTATTGTAATATATAATTAAGAGAATACGTTCAATAAATTCCTATCGCAAAATTTGAAAATAATCAAAAGCATAAATGTCTTGGATTTTAAATTATACATAACATTTGTAATATTATTAAGCGTGACAATAATCTAAAATCAAGAGAGGATAAAACATCATCTTAGCATTATATTATCATCATCTCTTTTACAATAATATTTATTCGTATAAAATCATATGCATTCCAAGGAGAAAGGAATTGTATAAATATTAAATAATTATAAAAGGAATAAACAAATCTACTAACTACTCTATTTCTCAAAGGAAAATTCAAAAATAAATATCGAGTACTCACTCCCCCTAACAGGACACCTGAAATTCTTGATGACAGGTGACTCTTCAGAACTGTTGAAAGTTTGCAAGTTGACTTCAGAAACCTCAGCCAGAGAAGCTCTCGCAAGTGAATCTGTGCTTCGAAAACTGCTCCAGAAAAGTATTTTATCCGGTCGCTTTAGCCTTGCGATTGGTTCGCGCGCACTGCTTCCTCAGCCAATTGGATTTTTGGAGATGTGGTGACGTTATTGTGGGGGAGAGAACCGCCTTCAGTGCTTCTTTAATCTGTTTTGGGATCCTTCATTTTTTATTTGGAATAGCTTATTTCTAAGGATGGACTAGTTTCATAACAATGATATGATAAGAATAGTTAGATATATTCGAAATACACAAAAAGACATCATATTTGTCAACTAGTTTTTATTTCCATTTGCATGTGTCAATACGATTTTTTTAATGCAAACCGATACTTTTATCACCTTTTTTGCTGGATGAAGGAATGTGATAAATTATGTTAGTGTCCTATAGACTAAATTAAGGCTGAAATAGATAAAAGTTCTTTGATGAGAAAACTTTGCACCTTTCGATTCATATTGTTGGAAATCAAACTTTTAGAATCAATTTTAAAAACATAAAGCAAGATAAAGTTTTACATTATATTTTATAAGTCAAAACAAAATATGAAAAAAACGTGACTTGTACATAACACTTAACTAGGAAAACTAAAACTTTAGATTCTAAACAATAGCTCTCTTAAGACATTCCATCAGTTAAAATTTTTTTATTTTAATTTAACAGATTCATATTTTATATTATATTATTTGTCTTTATTTATAAAATACATATATTCTCTTATATTAAATATTTCAAAGAATTGCCATATATCTGTACTTTGTTTTTTCACACTGAAATTGTTCAAGCAGCATAAAAGACCCTGAAATGTTATATTTCTTCTTAGAATAGCTGCGACGATTAAACCCGTGATAAAAATGGCTCGTGTCTTTTTAAGACATCTTAAAACAGGCCAAGGGTCTTCATATGCATACAAATGAGTATTTTAAGATATAGAACTCGAGTTAAAGGGTTTCTTTACGGGAGTAGTTATATTTAAGAAATGCTGTTCTAGAAAAAAACGGATGAAATATTTTACGCCATTATATTCGAAAGAAATGTTTTAAATGTTTATTACTATACAGGCATATTAAATGTGCTTTTTTCTTATAATATATTATCTTGAAGATAAAAAAAATTCAACTCTTCAAACGTTTCCGAAGGTAAATATACTTTCAATATAAATGTGTTAGCTTTCTAATTAAAAATAAAAATTGTTACGAATATTATAAGAGGTACTAAATTAGGTAAAAAATGCAAGAATTATAATTTATTCCCAATTAAGAGCAATTTAAAAGTTTAAGACAATTTTCAGTTTTTTAACTAAAGATTTTTAAATGCATTATTATATAATGGCATCATCTTAATAATTGTTTATCGATGCACTTTAATCAAGCAAATCTGTTTAATTATAGATTATAAATATTCCTGCAATGTTTGTGCTATACGACTTTAGCTTAATTAAAACCTTCATATTATTAACATCAAAATTTTAATCCCAGAACAATTTTTATTGAAAAATTGACAAGATGCTCTGATGAATAATTAGCTGGGAATTAGTAATATTAAATGAATATGCAATTTATTTAAATTTTATTTTCTATACTGCTTAGTCGTACAGAAAATTATTGAAGAAAAAAAATTGATTTTGTCAATATCATATAGCTTTAGTAATATACATTTTTTTTTATTTTCGTTTTAATATTTAGCTCTGAAATTGAAATTTTCCTTCTTTAGAATTTTTAGTCCAATATGCATAACATTAAATATATTTAATATATACTTTCAGTCCAATATGCTGTGATTATACTCCTTGTCTTTTAGTTTCAAATATTTGAATAATTTTGAATATTGCTGGTAAAATATGAAACATATGTATTGTATTCAGCATTAATTACGAATAACTTCGTTGTTTCTTTTATCTTCATGAATCAGAAATAATAATTTTACTTTGTGTTTTATGAACTGAATTGTAATTTGGTTCCATAAGCATCTTTTTGAAGAAGAAATTTCTATTGTTACTATGAACACCATTAAAGAGCTCAATCCAATGAGGCAATTTCTTCCATATAAGTTAACTCTTACGAACGTTCCATTTAAAAGAGATATAACCAAGATATTTAATTAAAGAGATCTTAGGAATATCCAAATTTTCCTCACAATACTCATTAAAGTTTATATCCCGTTGTAAGCTGTAATCTATTATATATCAAATTCTCATCTGTTGTTTGAAATAAATTTAGGAAAGGGAAACTTTTTACTGCTTTGAATTAGTTTAATTCGAATAAACTCTCTAAAATTATAAATTAAAGTTTTTCGCTATGGCCTCTAAAAGAAACAAAATTTATGTTAAAAGGAAAAATATGTTATTAATGTTAATATTCTTAGCTAGAAAATAACCGTTTCAATTCCCTAATTCAAAAACTGAAAGTCTACACATTGGTAAAAATGATTAAGATATTTTTATCTTAAGTAATATATAAGGAATCAAACTAACAAAAAGATTTTATGAATATTATATTTGAACACATGGTAGATTGAAATTGTGTTAATGGTGAAAAATTGCAGCATATTAATTATCCCATTTAAAGAGCTTAATTCTTAACAATAATGTAAAAAATGCAATTGTTTATCCTTCAAAAGTAAGTTGATAAAACTAGAGCTTAGAATGTTGTACATGAGAAAAAACTTTAAAAATAAATATTTCTGAAAATTGCTTATATGTTTAAACTAAATTTTGCTTCTTGTGATAAATTTATTGAAACTTTTTTGTGATTTATAGAAATTTGAAAATTTTCTTTACATATTTCCAGAGTTATTGTCTGCATGGAAATAATACTTAATTTAAAGGATATATGATTAATTATTATTATTGAGGACATTTGAATTTCCTTTATGCATTATATGTATGCTTCTTCTTTTTAGTTTTATAAGAAGTTGAAAATTTTCCCATCCATCATTACACTATTTTTTAACTTCATAATTCTAAATCTGATTTCCATAACTAATAATTTTTAATTTGTGTTTTTGCTTATCAGATTTAATGTTTTACGATTTTTTAAGCTTCGAGTGATTATATATTTTCTTTGAAACTTTTTCAGGTTAGGAACTTAACATGAATCTCCAGATGTATCTGTTCACAATTTTACGTATGATAAATATAATTATGCTTCTCCTAAGATTCCAGAGTGTATTTAATAATGCAATATTAAACTCTTGATGACATTGATTACTATGAAATAAAAGCTTTGAATGGTTTTTTATAAAAATTGCTTTTAAAATGATGTGGTAAATAATCGGCTTACCAAATGAGAAAAGAACTAGCAAGCCAACGATGAAACTGAAGCGAAGATATCTGTAAATGTTGTTTTTCTGCTTGTGTTCTGTACTTGCTGTAGAGCCATTCCGCTTGAGAAGTGTGTATTGTGCGAAGTGATATCTAGCGTGATGAAACAGGCATAATAAGTTATTTAAAGTTATATTTCTAAAAAAAAATCAAAATATAAAATAATTATTGCGGTCCGTTGGAAACTGGGAATAAGTGACAACATAATGTATAAAAAATTCAGTCTTCTTTTATAGAAATGGGTGAATAAAATGATAAATACAACATAATTTCTGTAAATTCTAGAAAGCCTCCAATAGTATAAGCAATGAGATCAAAGGAAATGCATTCAATGCAACAGGATTAGATGTCTTTCTTTACGAAAGTAAGAAACTTATTAAATCATATGAACAGAAATTAAATGTATTTCAAACAACGTGTCTCAGAAAGATTCTTAAAACATATTGACCAGATAAATATTCAAATATGGAATTAAATATGTGCAACTTATTTCCACCCATATTTAAGGGGGGGGGGAAACGACACTGAATATGGGTTAAACACATGTTCAGAATTCTATCGAATGATTAAAAAAGGATTGCGCTGATATGGGTACTAAATGGCAAGAGGAAGAGAGGATGACCAAGGGCTACATTTGGCTCCTTATGGGCACAGAAGAGAGGAATTCATTTGGATAGTCGAGTTGGGAAGTGTCTAGGAGGCAGCGTCAGACCGAATTGAATAGTGTGCAGCTCTTGTAGCCTCATGCACCAATTTGGTATGATAAGAATGATGAGATGATGATTAGCATAATTTCGCATGGAGTGTTAAAATGTACAAAGAAATTTAAGTAGAAGTTGAACATTTACCTACCCAAATTATGAAAATGTACATAAATAACTACTATTAGTTTTTAATGAAAAGAATTTTACTTAAAGAAAATTTTCATAAATTTGATAAGACATTACTTAAATCTTTATGTTGATTCGATAAGTATAAATAATATATACCATATTCATTCAGATTACTATCATGCGAAATAAGAAGAAACCAAATGCAAAATGATCTCTCAAATAAATAATCACTTTAAAGGAGCTCACTCATTTGTCTAAGATGAATTAAGACACCACTATGTAGCGTACTCCTTATCCTGTCTCCGGATTCATAAACCAATGTAAACAGGCGAAACGTTCCCTAGAACTTCCTGATTGCAGTGATCTTACTAAGTGGGTTTTGCACTGATATAGATTGCAGTTTGCATTCTAGTGCTATATAAGCACTCCTACTAATGTATTGTTTAGAATAGGTTGAAAGTGAATAAAAAGTGTTTAAAGTATTTTTCCTTTCTTTTTATCAAATTCTTTGATAGCAATATTTTACTATTTTTTGTGGAGGTAGTTTTAATTAAATTTTATGATGAATAGTCTGCCTTTTAAATCTGATAGATTTAAACAGCTTTATGAAATGTCTAATAAATAGTTCATACATTTATTTTGAATGCTACTGTAATATCTTAATAAATATTTTACTGTGTGGATATTAAAAATAAATTTTAAGGAAAATGAATAATTACAAATGGTTATAATACACACATTAAAGAATCAGATAAAATACTACATAGTCCCTGAGATACGAGTACTATCAATAATAATACAGCTGTTATTATAAATAATAAAGATATATTTCAACATATAGGAAATACAAATACTTACTCAATATATAGCTTTGAAGTTCTTTTCAATTGTATTGATATCAAAGATCTGATCAAAGTATTTCTACTAATATTTAAATAACATAATTTAATAAAACTACCAATAATGAGAAATTTAATATACTTTTTCTGCAAGTCAATTACATAAAATTTATCGGTAAAAATCAAAAACATATTAAAGTTCTACTCCAAAGAGGACCGGTTAGCAATAATTTAGCTAATCTCTATTTACACTTTTATGAAAAAAAACCACATAATCAACAATAATTTTCATACCATCGATATATTGATAACCTAATCATCTTTTGTAACATGGTTTTGAACCTACTCTTTCCTTTTATGCAAAATATTAAATTGAATTCAGACGAGTAATAATGAACCTAGTTTTCTAGGTGCAGCATTTAAATTTAAACAAATTATTCAGTAATATTTATGATTAAAGAGATTCATTTTATTTTCACGTTATTAAAGATCCTTTCTAAAACGATAATATTAAAATTTCTTCATGCAGAAATATTATTATAAATTATTTCTACCATAATAATAACTTAGTAACTGAAAAGTTGGATAAAATTAAAAATTTAGAGATATTATTCATTTATTAGTAGATGATTACTACCGTATGGATTTTGAAAAACACATTTACTTCTGGAAAGTTTTAGTATTATATAATTATAATTTAATATACATATATTTAGTTTACATAAAGAAGTTAATATTTTATTAAGATGGATTTTTTATACGAGTAAATGTTACAAATTTAGTAAAAAAAAATCCCCCCTATGTATATAAACAGCATTTTTTTACATTAAATGATTATGTGTTTCAGAACATATGTTGTCAATTTCTTCAATCATTAATTTAACCCATACATTTCTTTGTTTAGTTTGATAAAAAAATTTTAATATTCAAATTTTTTTAACTATTCTTATAAATTATTTTTACAAGCTATACTATTTCATATTGAATGCGTTCTTTTACCAGCCATTTTGATTTGTGTTGTTAGAATAGTGATACTATACATCAATACTTAAAAGAACTTTAATAATTTCTAACTATTCGAATGATTATTTTTTTTATAAACTGTATTATTTAAGATTGTGAGTGTGCCTTCACGCTACATTTTGATTTGCTTAGTTAGATTAGAGAAAGGATAGTATAGGTATGTTTATATTATGAATTCATTATTTTTAGATGTGTATGCATCCTGATTTTATTATTGTACTTCTACAACATAAATAAAATTGTTGCTTAATTTGTTTTGTTTTGAATTTCAATCGTGTTTTATAACCTAAGCGCGCGCGCGCACACACACACACACACGAGTGTGTATGTGTGTGTGTATGTGTGTAATGATCTTGCGTAAAAATAATTTAACTTTATAATCTTTCCCATTTTATAACTCAAAAGCAAAGAGCTCACTCTTATTTTCTGATACGATTCCAAATTACCCTTTGATTTATGCGATCAGGCGCTCTTAAAATCTGCTGAATTAACGTAACTTAGGATCTTAGACCTGCAACGATAATCTTTACTAGACGTTTCGACTCCAGCGAAAGTCCCCGAAAGATAACTTCAAACTTATACGAA
>BMAW01114216.1:1128359-1150733 GCA_019974015.1 Nephila pilipes
ATATATATATATGTGTGTGTGTGTGTGTGTGTGTGTGTGTAAAGTAAAGACATTCGTTTAAATTGCACTATTTAATTATGTTTATAAAACAGTCGAAGCCAATTTCATTTTCATAGAATTGTTTTATTGTAGCGGACAGAGAGACCACTTCCACATGGCGGAAATTACACAACCCCGCCGTTGGATACAGATTGTGAGAGCATGAGTGTAAAAGCAAGAGAGAGCGTTTACGCAGTGTTTTAGTTATATATCAGGGAATTTTCGCTATATACATCATAGATAATGTGGGATAAATGGAGGGATTTCGAGGGAATCTAAGTGCAGTTTTAAAATCTGGTGGGGATCATCCCTTCAGGTTTAAAACGTGGGATCTGCTGACTTTGCAGATTTTAAGAGCGCGTGATTGCATAAATTAAAGTTAAAAAGGAATCGCATCAGGTAATAAGAATTAACACTATCTTTTAAAGGAGAGAATGGGAAAAAATTAGGAAATTAAATTATTATTGAGAGATACTAATACGAATTAAGTTAAATCATTACACACACACACACATATATATATATATAACTGAATAACACAAATGTTTTTAAACTCATAAAAACAAAGTTTATAGAAAAGTTGATATTATAAAAAATATAACTAAAACTATATAACTATATATTGTAACTGAAACTATGCAACCTATAAAATTATAACGAAACCATGAAATAAAATGACATGATCCAGACCAAAAATAGAAAGCTAAAAGTTAGAAACCGAAAAGTCAGTGATAATATACTAAATAAATGTAATAAAAAAGGAGAAATTATAAATTCAAAAAGAATTTAATTAAATAAATGTACAAAAACCAAAAATAACAAAAAATATGTTGCAATGGAAAATTAAAAAAAAAAAAAATTGAATAAAAAAATTGGCAAAGTTGTTACAGGTTTTAAGCATTGTTATGCGAGGTTATTCTGGAATAATCAACCAAACTATACCATAAATTAAAAAATGGTTATAAAAACAAAAGTACAATTGAAAGAAATCTGAAAGTAAACTCATATATATATATATATATATGTGTGTGTGTGTGTGTGTGTGTGTGTGTGTCTACAAGTATAAATATATATAAAATTTTGACTTATAATATCTGCTTCGCTAATATATAAAATACTAAAAGTTGTAAGATATTTCGCATCAAATTCCCTATTACTTACAGAGATAAGAAATATTTTGAAAAATTTAGAATTTTATAAAATTTACTGCTTTTAATAGTTGTAGTGATTCGTATTTTTACAAAAACTAATTCATTGAAGCAGATTTTTTTTCAAATTTAAAATAATTGCTGAAATTATAGTTAGTGAATCTATTTTAATGAATTATTACATATTTTGTTATTAATTATCTCATATTTGAATAGGTTACACTACATAAGTGAAAGTATATTATTTGCTATAAAATTTCTTTGCTTTTTATTCAATTTTCACTAATTGCCTTAGCATTATATAATTAAAAAAATGCTATGTTTTGGATATTTAAAAAAAATTGGGATGAAATATTTGAAAGAGATACATGGTGGATAAAGGTTTGCCTGAAAATAAATTGAACAGTATTTGTTGAATGTTATTTGTAAAAGGGATGTGATACAATGTTTTTGTTTTCACCTTTATTAGCGGATAATTTCTTAGGGATGTAAAACATTTTGCGGGAGCATTTTAAAAAAGTTTGATTAAATCCTCATCATAAAATTCATTTTTAATGACATAATTTCCAAAAATTTATCTACAAAAAAATATCTACTTAAAATATTCTTAGAAATGTAAAAATATTTTAAGTAGATATTTTTACAAGTTTCGATTCAATTTTTATCAAATGCTTTTATAGTTTATAGTATTCAGGTTGAGGAACCAATGAACATCTTATTGCTTTGACCGTATAAATTTAATAAGTCAAGAGTTCTCAGGTTCTAAATTACTCTGAAATTTCTGTTCATTTGTTCTCCTTTTCATTATTTTTCTCATTTGTTAAATGATCGAAGTCACTTCTTTTGTTCTGTCAATCGAATAATTCGTAATAGTTTGTTCCTGGTTCAACTTCAATCTATTCTTTTACGGAATGTTTCTTTCGTATTCCAAGTCCCCTTCACTCTTTTGAATACGCTGCTAATTCGATTTTTTTATTCCATTGTTGTCTAACACAGAAGTAATTTTAAATTTGTTATATTTTTTAAGATATTTCAATTCAAACATGTATATTATGCATTTAAAAATACAGCTAATATTCTTACCATATGTGATTTTAACTGTGAATTAGATGTTTTTACTTCATGTGTCGGAATAAATCGATGCATTCGAAATTGTAAATGGAATTGCTCAATGAAAATAATACTTAAAGAATTATTGTAAGTCATAAAATGGAAGCAAGAATGTAGTCTATACAATATTAACTTTATGTGGTATTGTGTAAATTCAATAATTTCTTTCTATTATGATATTATGAATGGAAATTGGGTTTCCCTGGAGGACACGTTTCTATAGAACATTCAGACAATTTTTCACCTGTATTAGAATAAGATAATCTCTTATATGTTTTAGCATCTTCTTAATTTGTGGAATATAAACTGTAAAAAACTATTACTGCGATACGTTACATTTTGAAAATAACGTGTTTATAAACTGTGTGATGATTTATTTTCTTTATGAGCTAGTAAAACCTTTTGAATTATATTTTAGGTGATAAAAAGAAATTAATTTTTTGGTCTACTTCACTCAAATTAATGATAGATATAACATTCTTCTAGTTCTTATTTTTTCCTTCGTAACTTTAATTTTAGCGTGTAACAACTTATCTGACAAGAGAATAGTTCTTTTAATTCCCTGTATTGATTTTTCAGGAAAATATTGAGAGCAAAAAAATAAAGATAATTAAATATTTCCGTTAGCAATATTATCATTAGAGTTGGACAAATATTACAAAATTTAGGATATATGATAAACATAAAGATACATTTTTAAGAGTATTTAGATCAAATTGATAAATCATAGAAATTAAAAATTTTGATATTTAAGTACAGAGTATTTATTAATAATTTATTTATAAATTCATTCAAATAACTATCATGTCAATTTCACATATGGCAACTACTATAAGATAGAAATCTTATTAAATAACATTCTGCAATACTATCTGTATATGATTGTCTGTACATAATATATGTTTAATGTAATACACCAAATACATATGTCTACATTAAATTCAAAGTATAAACTCGTAAGCAATAAGAATTTCAAAAATTCTTACTTGTCTCAATTTTGTAAATAATATTTACTGAAAATAGCACTTAAAAAAATTGAAAAAATAATTATGACATTTTTTTAAATGATATAGGAAGATTACTGATACATCAAATAATTAAAAAGCTTTGTAAAGCTTATTTCTTTTATTTCTAACGATAAACACACACACAATTAAAACGTTAAAAATATGCATTTAATGTTAAATTTAACTATAAAATACTCTGATGATCATGCTAAATATCACTGAATAGTCCAACAATATTTCTAGAACTAAATTAATGAGATATTTATTTTAATTCTTTTCTGTTATAAGTAATATTGTAAATAGCAAAAAATCTAATTTATGTGGCTAATTAAATTCTGAACAATTATGTTGACTGTTTGTTCAAAAGTGCCGTTTAAACATTTCATGGTCTGAGTAGAAACTTTACCATTAATTCTGAAGGGGATATTTTTGACTTATGAATAATACATCAAACCTTTCATTGAGATAATGATTATAAAATATGTAATAGAATAGAGATATCATTTTTACAAAAACTTAAAAGCAATTAGAGAATCCAGAAATCATCTGCATTAGGGACTAAATTGGATGATAAAAAGTAAATTTGTGGAAGACTTAAATGAAATATTCCTCTTATTGCAAAAATGTGTTTTTTTAACAAAATAAATCAGAATTTTTAATTTGGTTCATTAATTATTTATCTGTTAAATACTTCACGACTTAGTTTCGTAGTACAATGAAATTTTACTTTTATTTAAGTTCAAATAAGCAGTTATTTTTGTGCAACTAAAGATATTTATCATATATATAATAATAACTACTACATTATTGAACAAGTATGAAAAATAAAGTTTAATTAATTTCAATTACTGCATTTAAACAAAATTGTTGAGAACTCTGTATGGGAAACTTAGTGAAATATTTCCTGTTATAAAAAATAACTCAAAATTCAAACATACGAATTCTGAGATATGTACTGAAACATAATTAATTAGTAGAATTTTAATAAAAGAGATATCTCCGAATTGGAAGACTTTTTGAAATAATGTGATTATCAAGCACTGAATCTTTAAATCCAAGCATCAGAGAAGTCTTTACTCTTTTTAAATTTTGGATTATTTTCAAAAAGCTCGTTTATAAATTCAAAGTATTTAGTTACAAACGGGACCTTTATTTAATTATCTTCTGAGCCACTGAATGCTTCAGTGGAAGCGAAAATTATTTTTAACAAGCTTGGCTTAAAAATAGAAGTCAGACATATCTCAATTATATTCATAATTCTGCTGAAAATCTGAAGAAATATATCCTTTGATATTTGATCAAAAATGGGAATCAAACTAAGAAAAGCACGAGGCTATATTTGAACAATTACACACTGAAGTAAATAATACATTTTCCATAATTAATTTAATTTTCTCAAAAAGAAAGAAAATTATTAGCAGACTCCAATCTAAGTTAGACGTAGTTATTGAAATAATTTTAATTTCTGTAAAATTTTAAATTTGATTACTTTGTCCGAAAAACCGTATCTTATAAATTGGGTACTCGCTAATTTGGAATTCCCTTCTGTTAAATGTTTTCAATGAAATATTATTTCAGTTTTAATTAACTAAACAATACAAACTCGCGTACAAGGTATAATTAGTAGTCTAAAGAATACTACTATTATTAAAAATAGTAAACATATTTTTAAATACATACTAAAAATATTTTTTCTATATATAGTTTTGATTTTAAAGATATCTTCAATGTTATTAATATTGCAGATCTGGTAAGAATATTTTTACTAACTTTTCGCAACATAATTTAAATAGAATTATAAAAGTTGAAAAATTTTGTATTTTAATTAATCTTGTATTATAAGAACATTATGTTAAGTTTAACGAACAAAACTATAAATGGATCAAATAATTACGCTATAAATGAATCAAGAAATACCGGCTAGCAACAGTTTAATAAATCTTTACTTTTATGAACAAAATCATATGAATAATATAATTTTTCATATTCATTGTAATTGCTTAATCTCTATAAATTTATTTGTTTATAAAACAGTTACCCATAACAATATAAAATGATTTCTTATTAATTCTCGATTAATTAAATTTTTCAGGACTTTTCGTTATGATTTCCTCTTATATCCTTATGACTTCCAGACACACTTCCATTTAGAATTCATGTACATATTGGAACCTTGTTTAATTGATATAATACATTGCTTCAGATGTACTCTCCATTGAAGGAAACACGTGGGTTTCTAAAAATTTAATTACTGCCACCTCTATTGGATTGAGGTTAAATGTAGAAGGACAACGATCGTGCAATCTTACTTTGTTAAATTAATCTAAACTCCTTATAAATGTGTTATACACTCATTATATATTAACATTAGATAGTAATTGTATCATTCCCGGAAAAGTAATTAATGTTGAAATGATTTTCGTGAAAATATGGTAAGTAATAACTGTGAATAAGGATTAAAAAGTATAATTTTTTCAAAATGACATGGTGTATTTTCAGTATTTTTTCTTACTACTTTAAAAATCATGTCTTAAACAAAAGGGTAAATAATCGAATAACTATATAATAATCTGATGGCCATATACTTTAGTTTTATGTTATAGATTTTATTGATAAGGCGCTTTCAGAAAATATATCTTAATTTTCATGTTATTAAAATTCATTTAAATAAATTAAAATATTTTATTTAAAGTTATTAAAGTTTTTGTATGCCATGAACTTTCTAACAATAATGACATTCTCTTCTTTTAAGTATGATAATAACTTAATCTAATGTTATGATATTAGTATTTTTCAGCTTAAAAAAGATCCAACAATATAATATCTTAGTCAGATTACATTAGATTATGTAAGTATATCCTTGCATTTTGCATACCTTATTATTAATTTACTGCAATGACTTTTACGAAATGTTTGAAATCATCTGAAGTTTGAATTTACCCGAAAATAAATCACTTATTTTATTCTATGAATGCTAAATATTGATGTTAATTTATGTATGTTAATTCTCTTGTATTGAATTTTTCTGTACAATTTACTATTTTTGTTTATAAGTAATCGCAGTCGATAAAATGAAATAATTATGAATTTTAAATAAAACTTGATAAAAATTTAGAGAGATTAACGTCATTTATGTTTTGACAATTAAAAATTTTAAGCAACTAACAAACAAAACTTTGCCATTCTGAAGCTTTAATTTTAGAGATTTTTTATAAGATATTTACCAATAATTATATTTTTATGTATAATCTTTCTGAAATATTTTGTCTGGATATTAAATTCTGAAAATTGTTGTTAATAAACTACATTGGCTGATAATTGCAAATGAAAACTCCTTTTCTTTTTCTCTAAAAAAAATTAAGTATTTCAATCACATACTGTTACATTAAGTTTTTTATTCCGTCTTATTTTAAAATCTTTTCCACATTTTGTCTTGTTTTTTAGGTCTGATATTGAATTATTGTCATTAATTTTATTATTATACATATTATTGTATATATTCAATTTATTTAAAGAATTTTTAACAGAAATATTTTTGAAAATTATCTTCAGAGATGAATATTTAATTACATTATTAATAAAACTATCTGAAATGCCTGAAATTATATGGAGTTCTTTGACCTATTAATAAAACTAAGCTTTGATATGGGATGAAAATATAAATCCCAGATATTTTACGAAAATTGCTTTGATCTTTAATATCAAATATATTTAGAGATCAAAATACTTTTTCGAATTCCCTCATAGTGAAGCAGTTTTCCTACAGGTTGACCATATGCAAATATTTTGTAGAGAATAGAAAGAACAATTAAATATGGAAAAGAAATTCAAAATATAGGCAATTCACTGCATTATCATAATGATTCTGCCCCCAAACATGTTCAATTAGAAAATTAGATTAAGTAGATAAATTTGAAGTTTTTGATGAGATTATACATTTGTCTTGAAATAATCCTTATTTTGTTATCAGAACTTTTTTTTTTAATTTTGAGGGTGTATAAGCTTAGATAATACATTAATTAATTAGAAAATTACATAATTATTTATTTTAACTATACTTAAGTCCACAATAAGAGCTAATTTACTAATTAAATTTATTGCGATTGCAATCCGACATAAATGTTAAACTCACACATGTACAATCCTTCAACTTTATATATTATATCCTTGGAAAGTTTTACAAAAGGTCTTTCGATCACGAAAGTTACGTTCCAGGCGGCTTATAGACAAAAAACAAAGTTGTGATATCGAATGCTTAAAAAGCTAATTATATTTTCTGTGCGGCTTAGACTTGATTCATTTAAGGAATTTTATTAAAATTCTCAGATATAAGTTTTTTTTTGTATCTACAAAAGGAACGTGTTTCACAATGATGAAGAAAACAACAAATTAACGAATAATAACCAGATAACCTATCAATTAAAAACTTTAGATGTGTGACACCAAAAAAAATTCAGTATTTGATTTTTTTAAAATTTTTTAAATAGATTTAGCTGGCTGGGTGTATGGAATTTCTGACCCTGAATTCTCGTGAAATACATTGATAAATATTTATGCAAAGTCGTTGCAATACTTTTAAATGCATTATTATCAGAAAAAATATCTAATTTTCAATATCATCCATATTCTACGAAGTTAAATAATACTTCCTGTGTCTGTAACATTGAAGCAAGATATAGGTAGTGATAGTATTTTTCGATATTTTTATTTAAATTATTTAAAATTAGTACACCAGGCGCGCACACACACAGAAACAAAAGGTTCAAATGTAAAATATATTAATTAATCAAATTAATTCTGATAAAAACACGAACACATTTGAAAGGAAAAAAAAACTGAAAAATTGTATTCCTTTAATAATGAAATAAATAGGAAATAAAGCTATTCTTCAGAAATTTTCATAAGTATGAACTTAAATTCACGATTCAATGAGAATAGTTCACATGAATATAAGAAATTCATAAAAGGAAACCAAATAATTTATAAATGTAAAACTATAGAAAACCAAAATTCATAACTATTGAATACACTAAAGTGAAATAAGAAGGGGAAATGATAAAAAGTAACTTTAAATAAATAAAAAATAATTCACACAAAATTTCATTTACAAAGAAAAAACTTAGTCATTCAAAATATTTGGATGCCTTGAAATGCAATTAATTAAACGCCAGATTTGATCATTAGTAAGATGGATCCTTGTTTCATAGTATATTTAACTTTACTCACACAAACTTCCAATTACTCTCTTATTTACTCTTATCTTTCTCATTGCTAATAATTCTATATCAGTATATATCCTTATGATTAAATAAAATATTGTACTTTTAACGAATTATTTATCTCGCTTATTCTATTTGTACTAAAAAGAGCAAAAAAAAATAATACCAGAAACTATAATATTGCTACAATTTATTAGACTTTTAAATAATATTAAATCCAATGTAAAGCAAAAAAAAGTCTAATCCATTCATATAAATAAAATGTTATTCAAAATGAATCATCCGATTTGAAAATGCTATATTTTCAACAATTAACGAAACAGAATTATAAGCAATAAAGGAACGGAAAAGGGAAGTATGGAAGTCTATTTTTACAAATATTCTATATAACTTCCTTTACTTACACGCATAATGTCGATTCGATATGTAAACTTCTGACAAATGCATTGTAAAATGTCAGAGGTAATAGACTATGCAGCAACAAAAGTCCTTTCACATACATTTGTGAGCAATAGGAGCGATTACACTTTATCCTTTATCTTTTACAAATCCCCAAAATGAAAATCGCTTGGGGCCTATATTAGGTAACTTAAGAGTTCAACTGTGAGAAAATCAAGTTATCTGGTCCACTGCGGGAGATCCAAAAGCGTGGTAGGTCCGGTGAAAGCTTCTAAGACAGCTTTCGTGAAATAGCTTCACGAAAAACAAAATGATCATCCCTTTTTCACAATGTAAAGCTTTCACAGTTTTCCTCAATATTCGTGTTTTTATTGCTATTCTGTCTTTTAATTTTGAAAATAGGGAAATTTAAAATCAGATTATTGGTTTTGAATAACCCTGTATATGCTTCTAATTTATGGAATTTAAATTACTGAATTTAATAAACAAATCATATATATATATATATATATATATATATATATATATATATATATATATATATATATATAAAGAACATTACTTACAGAATTCAAAGCAAAATCCATTACGTACTTTAATATTTATCGTGCTAAACAAAAATCGGAAATTTAGAATTTAGTTCATATGTCAGTTCTCTGTTCTCTCACTATGCGTATCAAACATTTTAAAATCATTTTCTCCGTTATGAACCCTCAATCTCTTTCAGTATGCGTTTCTTTCCGAAATGTATCTTTGTTTTAGTGAATAGTAATAATATTTTGATTCATATAGAGAAAAACCATTAGTCTGTTAATTACATATTAGGAAGATATCAATACCATTAAAAATATTAATTTTTTATTCAACCTATTAATTTCGTTTTTAAGAATTCTGAAATGAATTTTCGGTAAAAGATTCGATTTTTTAAAAAAACTATTGTGTAAAATGAAAAAAAAAATCGCTAATACATTCGGATAATTTTATAAATGATCAATAGCCTCTAAGGAAATCTTAAGTATAGAATAGCTACACTGGTCTCGAAATTTGAAATCATTGAAATCATTGATCGTCATTAAATAGATCTTTGAAATTACTTTCACCTAATATCAAAGAATAATATTCAAATTTGGATCATTTTTCAGAGAAACAAAAATTAGAGAAATTTTATGAATAATTTTATAATGGAATATGAAAATATCTTTAAAATTAACACATGAAGAACACATGAAGTAAAATGTCGAAAACAAAAAGGAAAATTATTTTTTTAACAATATGTAACAAAACGTTCAGATAAAAACTCAATTTAACGAAAATTTTAAATGTTTTGGGAATGGTTATATGTAATAAGTATAATTTAAAATAATAAAGAAATTTCAATGAACATACTAAAATTACTTTAAAATTGATGCCAAAATGACTGAGTTTTAAAAATAGGGAGGTTTGACAGTCCACCTAATAATAATAACTATCAATTGAAAACAATTATAATTTTAAAAGAAATTTATGCAGATCTAATTCTTTCGGTAAGTAGAAAAATATGTTATATACTTGTAAGTTAAAGGACAAGAGAAGAATTAATTATATGTCTTTGAAAGAAAATTTCAGTCTATGGAAACAAATACATTCACTCAATGATTATATTACTATTGAATTTCAAAAGATACAAATATACAAAGTTTATAGTCATTTCAAAGATGCGAAGTTCAGAGACGATTAAAGAAATGAGCTTTGTAAGAATATCAAAAAAGGAATGTTATAAAATTTCCTTCTGGAAATATATTACCAAGATAAAAGACATAAGTAGTTATCACTATTATCACTGTTATAGTGGCATTCATTTTTTTTTTTTTTGTTGATTAAGACCGATAAAAGTAAAATTCCGAGAAACATTTTCAATATGACAATCTTAGTATTATGTGGTGGTCTGACCATCTTTATTAAATATCAAAATTCATCGTTACATTGAGATTCTTCACAATCATTTGAGCTGTTGTTAACATTTTAGGTAGTTTACCCTTACAAGACGTTATATTTTTAGGCGAAAACTTTATTCATTTACACCTTACACTTTGGAAAAAATTTTTATCCAAAAAATATGCTGCAATTTTTTATACTATGCGTCTTTGTGAACAGGTATAAAAACTAAAGAGAATATGTGGATCAGTCATGCAATTAAGTGTAAGCAAATAGTAAGCAGAATTGCCCGTAAATAATCATAAAACTACTAGAAGAATTAGAATAATGTAATGCCTGATTTAGAGTAATGTACAAATTTTGATATATTCTACAGAAAATTGATTTTTATTCAAAATTATCAGATTGAATGATAAATCCAAAAGTAATGTAAAATTGCTATTTTTCATTAATATACTGACTTTTTTCTTTAAGCCTTTACTCGCCTATTTTTAAATATGCTCTGCTGAAATTTTAGTTCTTTCTCGGTTAATAGGTAATGTGTCAAATACTGCCCATCTTTAATTAATTTTTTTTAGTTGAATAAAATTTATCGTGAATTTTTAAAACTTTATCAGTTATATCTTTAATTTTAAGAAATTCAGAAATTTCTTAAGCCTAATCATCTAAAAGCTAATAAGTTTCATATATTAGTATTCTATTAGATTGCATATGTATTATAGTCCTAAAATAAAGAATTTTTCTTCGATTAAAAGTTTCGGATAAATTTTATTTTAAGACTGATAACGTTATTGTCACACTTTTTTTTAGTTTTCTTCTTTTACATTTTATTTCTAAAGGCTGTAAATTATTTTAAATTTTTTTTTCATATTCAGGAAGATCTGTTTTCATTCGCCTGTTGAAGTGATTATTTGTTATTGTTGTGATTGTTAATTATATAATTATTGCATTCAGTAAAATGTTTCCTAAGCATCAATTTATTTTTACGTTGATTTAATTCAGAAAAAAATGGTTCTTTTTGTTAAATACTTTAGAATTCTGCTAACTTATAATATACTGTTTTAATAGAATGTATGAATTGTGTCAAATTATACTTTTGAAATTTAGCGTACTGTTTTAAAAGGTTGATACAGAAATAAATGGAAAACTATCCAATAAAAATGATTCATATTATAATTGTGCCTTTGGAAAATTTCTCATAAATCATAAAATAAAATTTGTATAACATTATTAAAGGTTTCCTAAATGTACATATATAATACAAATATATTTTTTAAATTTACAGTTTTTGAAACTATTCTTAGGCTGTGTGAAACAGATTTTAATTTTTATAAAAATTCTTATTAAGCTTCTGACGAATACTTTAATTATTTTAATTAGTTATAGTTAAATAAAAATTTGCTCATCCAATATGAGTTTCATTAAACAATAACGAAACGTAATTTTCAGAGTTACAATTATTTTCTATTTAACATTGTATCTAATTTATTTTTACATTGATCACATTCTCTTACTTTCTGTGTCACTTCAGTTTTGTATCAATAATAATATATTTATTAGCTTAAAGTAAAGAAGTCATCCTAAAGTAAAATTTTAAATTATTAGAAATACTAATAGTGATTATTTATCATGTTTTAACTATTATTTAGCATCCTTTTTTTTCTTACGTAAATTTACATATTTACGTGCACAATTATTTTTGATAAATTAATTTTTGTAACCATGAAAGAATATCAAGCTTGTATATTTGAATTTAATATCAGAAGAAAAATAATAAGACCTTTACAAGTATTCGTTGAGTAATTTTAAAAACTATTGCAAAATATGTGACCTTCTCTCCAAAATTAATTTGCATTCAATTTGAAAATAAGGTTTGTTGCTATTCTGTGACTATATTATTTCATAGAACATTTTACGAAAAATCCAAATTGCCTGAACTAATTTCACTATATGCCTCATTCGGACTCAAGGACATAAATTTCCCACAACCAAATCTGAATACATACTCAAATTCTTAGGAATTAACAAAAAAAAAGAAAGGAACAAATTCACAAATGCTCTGAACATAGATGAAATTTTTTATCAAATTTGAATTCCAAACACAGTTTTCTATTAAATATATTCTAAAATATTCTTAAATACGTTCTTTGACATTGTTTAATAAACTTCTTACTATAATTAGAACAAATTGCTCAAATTATAAAATTCAAATTCTAGTTAAAAATCCAACGATAAAGGACATGTAAATAATGAAAGAATTACACTCATATCTAGAGCACTTTTCTTGAAGAAACTTTTATGAGAAATATTATTGCCGTATTAGATTAATTTGTAATTTTGCGTTAAATCTTTAGTATCTGAACTCATTACAAATATCTTGAAAACAAAATATAATATGAAGATTACTGAAACTGAATCATATTTGTAATTGAAAATTTAAACAGTTCATGTTATTACCTGAAAGATTACTTTTCTGCAATCGTCGATGGATATCGACTAAAATTTGGGAAAAAAAATTACTTTGATTTATTTCCGTTTACAAGAAATTGAACATTACGAAAATTTTTCCTCTTTTCAGTTTTTACCTTCCTGTAATTTTTGAACATTTTATTTGATTTTATCCTCTATTTGTAAGTTCAAATAGATACAAAACATTTCACTTTCATATATAATTGTAATATTAATATATTTTATTCAGAAATCAAAATTATTTGTATAAAATAAGTTAATGTTTTTCCCTTTCTATTAATGTATTCGGTAGTTTTAAAACTAAAATAATTTTCATATTACTCATTACCCTTGGTATATATCTTTAATTTTTAATATAATATAATTATACGATTACTTAGAGGAAAGCTAATTTCAAAAATAACTTTTATGTACGGTAAGATGTGTTATTAAAATACTAAGTCTAAGCTATCATGTTTTTTACAGATAACTTTTATTTCTTTAAAAAAACTCTATCAAAATTACTCCAATAATAAACCTATATATTTTTAATGACCAGTATAATATTTTTTAGTATCATTTTTGAGAATATATATATATATATTCTCAAAAATGATTCGTATTGAAATACACTTGAACGATCATGTTACAAATACAACAAAAAATGTTTTAATTAAATTGTTACATTTTTTTCCAAATTTTAAATATACTCATAAATGACAGAAAGAAATGTATTTTCACACAATAAATATTTTATTTTGAAATCTGGTTTTGAATTATAATTTAGCTGACACCATAATCCAGAAAATTATTTCTACACTCACAACTAAATTGTATCAACTCGTAATTTGGAATAGCAGTAGAAAATAAATGTGACAGACTTATTTGTGAAATACATGAAAATAATACCATTTTCGTGTCTGTCTCTAAGGAATCAAATTTTTCATCAACCGTTTTTAATATAATTAAAAACCATGTTTTAAAAATAATATTTTAACAACTTTTCATTCTTATAATTTATATTTCGTTTGAAATTGTCTTCTTTTAAAAGTTTAAAATCATTTTTCTATAAAATATCAAATTTGTCCTGTAATTTAAAGAATGTTTACTATTGGGATTTATTATTTTATATTTTTAAGCCCACCTAATTTTAATAGACTTTAGAAATGCTTCAATTTCTCTTAATTATAAATATTACAACCAGGAGTATGAAAAAGAAAGTAGTTACCAAAATTATTATTAAAGAGTTTATATAATTCATTGCATTTATTTTAGAAACATTATTGAGCGATGATTTGTACTCCAAATAGTATCAAACTATTTATTTAATTAAAGAATTACGTCGAGTTTTGATTGTTTCAACATTTTTCACAGATGTAAGACCGTCCTTATACATACTCAGAATCAATTTTTTGAATCAATAAGCAATAATTTGTTTTTGGATAATACCTCTTACTATTTATTTAAACACCAGTTTAAGAAGTTAAAACTTTAATGAGATTTTAAACGTTCCATAAAAGTAAGCTTAATTATTATTTGTAGCAGTTTAGGCTCTTGTTGATAGTTTTGTTCCAAATCCTCAAAATGTTAACTAAACAAAACGGAGTTAAAATTGCTTACATCTAATACATATTTAAAAAATTCTTTCAAAATGTGAAAGTTTAGCATTTTAATACGGTACATTTGTCTAATACCTTCTTCCTACAAAGAAAAAGGAATGTAAATATTATTTCTGTTATAATTGGGAGGATTATCACTTGTATAAGCTCCAATTATGTAGAAATAACAATATAAAGAAAAGAAAAGTGTGAAGGAATTCCATCTCATTAAGAAAACAAGAATAATGATACATTCTAAAACGCTGAAAACTTCTCTGATCAAACCTTATGTCATAATTTATGCCATAAATTATAAAAGCGTTAACAATGTTTGAAATCAGAAATACGAGGTTTTACTTTGTATTTATCAAACTGAATTTAAATGTGAAGGAAACACTCTTATATAAAAATATGGCAAAATAAACTATTTAAATGAGAGAACGAAATCTCACTTCTAACTTAAAATGTTTTCTTTTATTCTGAGAAAGTGCTTACAAAACTACATTATCTTTATATATCAGGGACAAATATGTATTCCGCTGAAACCTAGTATCTTCTCTAAATTTTAAAAATATACATTCATATAAGGTGTATAATACAAAAACACAGTAATTATATTTTAAATTTTAGCATATTTTATAAATTCTATTATTTTTTACAATGAAATGTATAAATAATTTAGAGGTAACAGTTTATATGCCTGTATGAATTCGAAATATGATTCGATAAAAAGAACTCGCATTACATCTTTACACAATTTTATTGAATCCTCTTGAGAATTTTTTCATCTCATTCCAAGAAATAATAATCATATTCAAGGCAAAACATGTTAGAAATTACATGTTTTCCATTTAAATACTATTCAAGTGATAATCAATACACTTCTCTTGATTATCTAAAAGCGATATAAATAATGATGTTTAAGTAAAGAAACATATAAAGTAAATATACAGACTATATATAAAGAATACCAAAATTTTACTAACATTCATATTTCATCATATTTTGTAAAGTTTAAATATTGAAACATTAAAGTACTTTATAAATTATTAGTGTGATTTAAAACATTCAAGGAATCATTTGAAGGCCATTTCCTGAGGAACATATATTTGATTTTAAAGATGAAAATAAACAACTTACTTTTTGGAATCAGAATTCATACATGTTTCAAAAAGAAATGGATTATCAGTGATGTATATGATTTTTCAGTGAGAAAGCGAGATACAAATATTCACCCACTTACAGATCCCACTTTTTCTGATAAAGATTCAATTTGATTAAAATCCGCAAAACACAACAGAAAAGTAAAATTTAGTCCGGAGTGTTATTTTTTCATATGAAACTAAGGATTAGGAGACATATATTGACCCTAGTCCTATTCTGATACTCTTTAAAAAATAATTGAATAGATACTGGAATTAGTTCGAAGTTTTCTGCAAGGAAAAAAACGATGAAAGAATAGGGGGAATGGTTGCTGATCTTGAAAATGATGAAGTTACAACTGATCTTTTTCAAGCTTTCATTTTCGGTAATGAAAGGGCATCACAGTTATTCTATTACAATGCATTTATAATTTACCCCAATGGTTATCAATGAACATTTTGATAAGAGCAAAAAAGATTATTTGGTCAAATATAGAAGAGCATAGTTGAAGACTTTTTGAGAATTTCTATGAGAAATTAAAAGCAAATGTACTATTTATTTGAACTGAGTTATCAGTATACTAGTAAACGTGTTTCAAGCCAGTAATAGTAAGTGACTTATTTTGAAAGAAACAAGGCTAATAATGAATAAAAGTAATTGAAAAATTTGCTCATATGTATTTAAATAGTGACAAATGAATGTCCAATTTGTATTTTAAAAAACAGTGAGATAACTTAGAATTTAATTAAGTATATCTATAATGGACTAATTTTAGTTTTAAAGTTTGCATGATGTTTTCAAATTACTGTTTATTTTTTATATATAATATAATTCTGAATCTCTGTCTTTCCTTTAACCAGTGTACATCTGAGTATATATGAGTTTTGAAAATTAAATTTTCTAATTCTAATTTAAAAGTGCAAAAAAAGTTTAGATTTTTGTGTTTTTGATTCCACCTGCTGATGAAGATTATTTTTGTGCAGATTTATTATGATCTTCACAGTCATAACTTTTCACAGGTGCACTATATTACTGTGCATCCATGAAAATTCAGAAGCAGAATAATGTTTTCACCCCTACAGACTATCGTTAAAAGTGAACAATCTAAAGGTTTCGTGATGCTGATAATGTACCTTTAAAAACACTCTAGTTATTTAAGCATTTTCTTCTACGATTGGTAAGAAATAAATATTAGAATACAAATGCTATAGATACATTTTTTTTTCTTAAATAAGAAACACTTTATGCAAAATTGTTAGGTTATAGCTGAAATGATTTGTTTAATATAGTTTTCTATTTAAATTTTTTGTTATTTTGTTTTTATTTATAAATTGCTTATTTATCATGCTTTACATTTATTACTAACAGAAAGCGATAGAAATCGATTGTAAAATTATGTAGTAAATATAATTATAAAGATAACAGTCAGTATCTATTATAGGGAAGAAATTCTCTTCAGGATTAACATGAATATACATTAATTAAACAGACATCTAATAGTTTATTTAATACGTTAGTTTTTAATCACGGAAAATTATGATTTAAATGAGACGCAATCAAGACTCTTCTTAATTGAAAATGACTATTTGAAGCTGCCAATAGAAGAACAATATTACCATTTTAAAATAAGTAATTCAAACATCTCGTTTCAGTTCGGTGTCAGTATTTCTCATAAGAGCTTGATCATAAAATTATTTAAATTTGATTTCCTCCTTAAACTTACGTGAAAGATAAATTAATTTTACTACATCTTCAAAACTAGAATGCCTCATTCTGTTCTCAGTTGCTTCCCAAATATTGATCTATTCAACTTAACATCTTTCCCTTTGCAGACTCCTGTCTCAAATACTCGATTTAATACCCCTAGATAATGCTTTGAAGAAGCTAGGCGCCTCTTTGACTTCACTGGGACAGAGCCAAATCTGAGCGGAAGTTCTTTTGGTTTGTTCAAAAGATCCTTGATTTAAGCCATTTTATAAAGAATTGCTAGAGGTTATTTTGCTAAAGCATTATTGATTCATGTTTAGTTGAAAAGACATTTAATTTCATTTCATTCACAAATAGTTGCATTAATTACTTTATAACTTATTAATAGACAAATGAATTTCAATCGTATTATCATTTGGAATCTAATTTAAACAGAAAATCATTTATTTGTTCAACGTTTCATTTGAGCATCTCTTTTGAATTATTTGTGGCAATCAGGAGTTCAGTAAAAAGATTTTTCGTAAAGAGCATTTCCAAAAGAATTGGTCTATCAATGTGTAAAATATTACTTTTTATTTATTAGAAACACTAAAATCCTTTTTTTTTCAGATAATTGTAAGTACAAATATGTTTCTGTTAAAAGTTTTTCTCAAAGATATATTTTATAGAACAGAGTTAATAAAGGGATTTTTGCTCCCAATTTTCTAACATTTTTACGGCTTCACAATTATAGTGTGATGAAAAACACTACTTTTCAATATTTTTTTTACGCAGGTCTATTTTCATTGTGCGTTGTTGAACGTTAATTTTTTTTTATTTGAAATATCACGTTGTTTTTTCAGTCATCCTAGTATACTTAAGTTTTATTTTATTTATTTATTTTTTGTTAAAACAGGTAAATTAGAAAAGCATGGTATTGTATTATGAGCTTCCAAATTTTGATGTGTATCAAGTAAAGTATGTTTTTATTAGATTTATGAATAGTTTAATTTAAAGAACTAAGTTAAATTACTTTAAAGAACTAAGCTCTCTGTTAACTTTAAAGATGGATTTTTTAAAGTCTAAAAAATTCAATTTTTTCTTCACTACAAAATTTAAGATTTACTATGTAATTTCTTCGTAGTTTTTCACGACTAATGTAAGCAAAATTCACATACTTTAAGGAATAAATCCACAATTCCATTAATTGTTACTGATTTTTTCCCCTCTTATATCAAATACTTCTTTCATGCACACTGAAAATATAAGCAGTTTAGTAAGAAAATCTAGGTACACAGGTAATGATTATAATTAATTGCGTGATCATTACTTTATTACAAAACATTTTCGTTATAATTAATATAGATTATTAACTTAATCTTGAAATAATTTAAGCCGTCAGTTATATTAAATATTAATGTTGTAAATTATAGTAATAATTATTTTTGTAATGCATTTTAAAGTTACTTTTATTATTTTGAAGCACAGAGAAGTTATGCAGCCTTATCTTAGTAAATTTATAAAGTTAAAATAATTTTGCTTAACATATCACAAAAGGCAAAGAATTAACAACATCTTGATGTGCTCATATGCCATAGCAGTTAGTTTCCTTCAAAAACTCATCCCTAAAGCAAACTGAAACTTTCAAAAGTAAACATTTTTTCCTTTGGATACACTTTTTGGGAAGTGAAGTTCATGATAAAAATTTGAGAGACTAGCCTTATTTCTTTTCTAGTTAATAATTTTAAATTGACTCATATTCATAATGATATATTTCTAAAAACAATTTATGTAATAGAATTTTTAACTCTTGCTCAAATTTAAGTCAATAATACTTACGTATAAATTGATTATTCTCGATACGATGTACATCACATTCTGTTACTTATGACATTAAAGAATGTACTAATAGATAATAACTCAATTGTACACCTTAATACATATTACTTCATTCTAAGCGTCAAAAATACTCTATAAAAGTTGCACACACACAGATAACTTAATACTAAAATTCATAAAATAATTGAGTTTGGTTTCGAAAAATCATTTTCAATTTTTTAATGTTAAAGACTGTTATACATTATTAAATAAACTATTTCTATCATTTAGATAATCCATACTTTCGTTCTAAAGTATATTTAATGTGTCTCCGATAATTGTTAAAAGTATATCATATTCAACTATCTGTTTATTAATACATGTTTTTGCGTTTTATATACAATTATCTTTTTAAATTTTAAAATACAGAAATCCTTATGGTATCTCCCTTACAGACACTTAACTTGCTTATTACGTCTGATGTCTGAGATGACACAGACAAAATTCGAGCTTTCTGAAAAATAAGTTATATGGAAGCGCAGCCTATGTTCTATGGTTCATTCATAAAATGTTCTAGGCATCGAACACTTAAAACTGCTGGTGTTTTTTTTTTAAGAATAAGAGAAAGAGATCAAAAACAGATAATATTTAAAGATCCCATCTACCAGCCATTTTGGTTTCGTGTCCATTATGTTAATCCCTTGGAATTTCTCCTTTTGCTCCCAAATCATTACTAATTGATCTATTTGAATGTAATGAAGTGCATTCAGGTATATCAAATAGTAAGGATTTGAGGGCATTCACATTACGGCCACGAAATCAAAATGGTTGGTTGACGGGAATCTTAATAAGAGATCGACCATTTTTATTACATCATATTAGAGATCGACTTATAATTAAAAATAAATTTTTAATAATTAAGCTTATTTATGTAACAAAACTATTTTTAAACAGCACCTTATCTAAAGAATTAATTAAAGGAATATGCGGGAAAAATAATTACAATCCAATGAAAGGCAAAAATAAATAAATAATGACTTTTCAGATTACTTGTTTAATGCATCTTAAAAAATGACAAAATCACTATACCGGCACTTATCATGATTTTCAATATCAAGCCAAGTCTATGCAAAGATAACTTTTATGTGTTTAAGAAATTAAAGGCAACACCCGATGGTCGTTCAGTAAGTCCTTAGAAAATCCGAGAGATGACGCTCGTAGCATCGAAAATGGTTCGTTATTAGTAAGCATCATGATTCACTATACAGCAATCTAAGTCTCAGTTGCTCGTATTCACCCTCGTACCTTTCGCCCTTCCAAAATTCTTCGTCATAACTTTTACGGCCGATGAGATCCTACTCGCCTTCTTTGAAAAACATTCACCTGAACAACCGAACGTTTTGATTTTTACTTGTCTTCGGTGTATAATGATGAATCCATTTATCATCGCCAGTGATAACTCGAAGTAAAATGACTTCGAGAACTCGACGCTGTAGAAATCACATTGAGATTTGGCAGTAAATGACAACCAAATCAAAACTAACTTGCGAATTAAAGTCAAATTTGTTTCAGCTCTGTTGAACAGATGGCAGTCCCCAATGGTAACAACCTTAATAATTGTACCTTAATGATGCCATATGTCTTCAAATACAAGTACTTTTTGAATCGCCTTGTGAAATGTGTTCAATGCGTAAAAAAACAAGCTTTTAAAAGGGTCTAGAAAAAAGGTTGGTGGAGAAATATGAATTATATATATATCTACAAAGACTCGATTTTTTCCCCTAGAAAAGTAATTTTTGTTCCACATCCATCTCGTTTTTTCTGCAAAAAATGAGGAGGAAAATTAATTATTTTTCTTTCCTTTTTATCCATTATCCATTCGAACAAAATATATATATATAAAATATTTGTCATTTATATATTATTTAATTCTTTTATCTTCCTAATTCTAGTTTATTTATAGAAATCCATTTTTATTTAGTTAATTTTTTGCTGACTTACGTTTGAATTCCATTAATATTTTTCTTACTTTTTCAATAGTTCAATGTTTGGATGATCCTTTTGGAGTATTTGTCCTCTGATTTTTCTGTTCATAGCATTGTAGAAGAATCAGTGGCTCATACATAAGCTCACAAAAGATAAAATTAAATACGTTAAATTATCCTAATCCAAATGACATTTCTATTTGAGTTGATATGTAAATACACAATCAATAACCTCGAGACTAACATTGTTTCAACATTTTTTTGGTAAATTTTTTTTTTATTCATCAAACAGTTAACACCTTTGTTAATCACCTTTTAGGTGATACAATCGTTCCAACGCTTTTCTTCAAATCTTTTTTTTTTTTTTTCGCAAGAAGTCTTTGTTTCTGAGTAGTAAAGATAAACAGCTTTCTTGAATCATCGACTCGTTAATCAATTTGAAAGCAATCGCGGCACCCACTTGAAAGACCTTTTCATGCTCAAATTTTTTCATGAAGCGATAGTAAATGACTTCCATATGATATTCAGTCATTCAGCAATCTCACGGAGCCACTTTTATGATCTTTTCATTATAATTTTTGTCATTTCACCCCATTTTCCGGTGTAAATTTGCTTCCACAGGTTCACCTGAGCGTTCCGCGTCATTTGTAAATGGTACGACCACGTTTAAATTTCTCGGCAAACCACCGACAAATCGTTGCTTTGATGGACAAGAGTCCGGGTAACATTTTTCAACTACTGCTCATGCTTTTGTAATGGTAGTTTTACCGCATTAAAATGTTTTATCAACACGAAACCCGGTTTTTTCCCCATTTTAAACAAACTACAAACGATTCTTATTCAACCCTGATAACTCGATT
>BMAW01114219.1:16479-33307 GCA_019974015.1 Nephila pilipes
TTGCGTACCATGAAGTAAGAGTGAGATTGAAACTTGGCATGAAGTTCCAAGTTAGGCAAATATATAAATAATTAGAAATGCAGCGTGATTGCTCATTGCGTTTTGCCACTAGAGGGCACTGAACTTTATTCTCCTTAGAATATAAAACAGGTAAGTAAGCTTGTTTGCGTGTATTTCATCTGGGAACTAGAAACGCTTGGACGTTGTAACTAGACTTTTTTAACGTCTGGACGCTTTTTAACTAGAAATGCCATTACTACGCCTTCACAGACAATAAGAACAATTGTCAGAGTTCGAGAGAGGAACAATCATAGGGATGATGGAAACCGGGAGGTCAACTCAGCGAGTAGCTCGCCACCTAAACCGTTCTGACTTTACTTTGAGAAGGTGTTGGGACAAGGGAGAGGTTTGTTACACACACACAGCGATCAGGCTGAAGAAGCACCTAGATAGAACAATAGTAGTGAAAACCGTCACATCATACGACACGCATGCATAGCACTTACTGTCCCACTCACCATCGCTTCCGTTTAGAGTAGTGCCGCGCTCCATGGAATTGTATTGCAACCGAATGGAATAAGTTGGTCTATAGCAACGATTCCAGATTCAATTTGGGTAGTGATAATAAAAGTGTACATGTGTGGAGTCCCCGTAGTCAATGTCTCAATCCCTGTATGCTGGATCGTTAGATTTGTCACAGATCGACCATATATGGGATCATTTAGGATGGCAAGGTGGACAGCCTACGAGTTTGGTCGAACCAAAGGCGAGTTTATAGCAATTGTGGAACTAGATGTGGCAGGACATCATACGGAACTTGTACGGTTCAATGTCCAACAGAGTATTAAAACCTCCATTCATTTGTAATTTTTCCTACAATAAATGTTCTCTTTTCTTTGATTTTGTATTCACTTATTTAAATCAATGTTGTACGTACGTTGTGAATTTTCGTTTCCTTCTGACAAATTTTTCTTGGTGCGAAAATTTTTATGTCAATTAGTGTATTAAAAATTAAATTTATTAAAATGCTTACAATTTTTTTTTTAGAATTTTGTAGAATGTCTGATTTAAATAATGTAAGCACAGTAATGATTTTTAAAAAAAGTAAAAGGAATTGATCTTAAAACTATATTTGGTTATAAGTGAATATATACTGTATATCTGATCATTAGTTTTTGATAATCCGTTAAAAAAATTCATTTTAAGCGAGTTGTATTGTATACCAAAGAAAAACACAGCTTCATTACATGAAAACGAACCATTTTAAGAGGAATATTTGAACACTCGCATGTAATTCAATTGTTATCTTAGAAAATGTCTCTCAAATTTTCTTATGGGTGATTCTTCAGAATTCAACTCTTTGCGAATGAAAACAGAGGGAACATTTTTCTCTATAGATGGTTTTCTTTGCATTTCTAGACATATTTTTAGACAGTACGCTTTGGAGGGTTTTTCATCATCCATATGGATCAATGAAGGGGGTGGATGTCACATCTTGTATCAGAAATGGCTAAAGAATAAAAACAAATGCTTATATTTAAATTCCATGAAATCCTCTCAGATAAGCCTTTTGAATGGTTGAGTGTGATAAATTTTCAAACATTGCCGAATATCTTAAAGTGGTATTGAGATTTTTAAGAAGATACTTTTATGGACTTGAAAATGAAAGCGGGAAATTTTGACAAGTTAAAGAATAAAGTATTAAAATTCTGTGGAATTTATTTTGATTAATAAATATAAAAACAGCATTTTTTTTCTTGAAACAGTTTCTGTATAAATTCCTCAAGCTAAAAAAAATAATAAATGTATTGTTTTGGTATATATGTCACATTGAACTGTGGTATATTAAACAAAATAAAATGAAGTAAGAGCAAACGATAAATTATTAAAGTAGACAACGATATTCTGCTTGGTTATTAAAATAAACGCAGACAATAAAATATTAAATTAAATATATATCAACAATATAAATATACCTTAAGCAAATTAAATGCAACTATTTTAATGATTATGTTTAATAATGTCAATCTTTTGAACCTTACACCATACTTCTTTTATTTTATGCCTCAGCATTTTTGTGGAAGCCATTTTCTCTAAACAGCAACATTTCTCATATGTTAAAATGAATTATATATGTCTTCCTGGGGAAAACTAAAATAATAATAATTATTATTTAATTAGTATCTAAAATTACATACATTCTTCAAATTTCTAGACATAAAGAGTGATAAAAATGATTATTTATCTTTTATCTAAGAATTGTGAATAATTCTATACGTCATCGCATGTGAGTAATTACAACTCTCCGATTTAACCGTTACTGAACTCTTGGGTTCCTCTGAAGTTGCCGATTGTTCGGAATAGGAAAAGACTGAGAAACTCTGAGTTTTTCTAGCGGTAAACAGAAACGCAGCAGATTGTTGATTGTATCCGGAATGTTCGAATGAATTCTCCAACTCAATGACGCCTTGAAAACACAATATGAGGTTATGTGAGAGAGAAGTTAAACAGATGGCTTGAAATGCCTTATTACTATGTTATCCAGCCATTACTAATCTTAGGTAAAATAGTCACAAACCATGGATTGAAGAAACCTAGAGTTCGGTTACGATGAGTACCAATTTAACTATTATCTTTAAAATTATTTTTAAAATTTTATCATCTCCTTTACATTTTTGTGTGTTTAAGACGATTCACGCGATGTTCCCTTCACGGCCCACGGTATCATATATGTGACGGGTGTTTCAGTGCCATCGAGCCCATGATCACAGTAGTGTGATTTCAAATTGGAACGTTTTATTTGAATTTTTAACGGCCATTAGATGACGGTTGAAGTTCGTCACATTTTCAAATATCGTTCCACAGAGTGTTGACCTTCAATTCCCACTTTTTTTTTTTTTTTTTTTTTTGCTCGTGGATCAGGGTAATTTGAAAATATAAACAACTGCATTTATTCGCTTCTTTTGGTCGGATTGCGCATTTAAAGGACTGTGATTTACTGAGCGCTGAATTTTTCTTCTTTATTTTTCGACGGAGATGGGAGGGGGGGAATTATGAGATATTTATTAGTTAGAGTTGGGAGTAGACTTATCGTTCACAAAATGGTATTTGTATGTTTTTGGATCAATTTTATCTTTGCTATCATGCCGAAAAGATTGAAATATCTGAGTGAAAAAAGTCCAGGGGACAAAGTGTTGTGTGCAAAAAAAGGTTCCCTAAAAGAAGAAAAACGTAAGCTGACATAATGTAAATACAAAATTTGCAACGTAAGGTTTTGTCCTGAACAGTGTTTTGAATGTATCACACGATTCAAAAGTTTTAAGATTTTTTTTGTAATTTTATTTCATTTATTATATATTTTTTTGTTCTCTCAGTTCTCTAACATTTTACCAAAGTTTTAAATTCTCGTAAATTTAAAAAAAAAAAAAAAAAAAATTTGACATTAAGTTTTTTTTTTTTTTATAGGTATTTTTTTTTTTTTTTTTAAAAAAATGAATACAATTTCATTAAAATTCGCAATTATTTTTTTAAATATCACAAAAATTTTACTATCTTCTATTGAGATGCTATCAATGTTAATTATTTGTAAGTTTCAACGTATGTAATTTTAGGGATGATTTTATATGAATTAATATATGAAATTAGGCTTAATGAGGAAAATCACCAGGTCCCGTGTGTGCGTACACTTTCGGAGCGTGTAGGACTGGGGAAGTGGTTCTTTTTACTTTCACTGGTCCTGAATGGGTTAAAGTTAAACCCATTCAAGATTTAGAATTTTCACGTACAAGAACACGTTTAGACAGTTTAAAGGTTAAACTGTCTAAACGTGTCACAATTAATATTTAGATAATTAATTTAATAAACTTACTCTGTTTAAAGTGAGTAGAATAGCTGGAATCGAGGAGGCAAGTCTTTAGCCCTATGTCAAACCTTCTTTTTTTTATTATCTTTTGTGGAATCTTCTTTTTTTTGGCTATATACGGCTGTTCCAGATGTCCACCTTTGATCCTTTCAGTTCACTATCTTTGTGTCTATTAGTCGGACTTAAAACCCTCTTTATCAAATTCTTCGTTGCTTAGAAATGTAATTTATCAAATCTATTCACTACACAGAATAATTTCGATATATCTAGATTAGTCACGTTTAATTTTATTGGGTTAAATTTTGATTTCACGGACAAACAGAGAAAAAAATCCAAAGATTTAGTTAAAGGGAAAATAGCAATAGAACCTAATGTAGCAAGTTAAAAGCGCACTCACACACGGGGAAAAGGGTTCAAAAGTACCTGCTTTTGATCATAAAATGAATTTTGGTACTGATAAACTGGTCGATTTTGATTTGTCAACCATCAAATGGTATGTATTAAATGTTAAAAGTTGGTAAAAATGGCTAACAAATCAAATGTTAAGTTCTGTTGCAATTATATGCTTAGTACAATGCGTGCCTCACAATTGTAACGTTGGGCTATCGGTGATTTTTGAGCTAACCTTTGGGATTTCTTATAGTTTCAAATAAATTAAACCTCAATTGCATAAAATTAAACCTCGATTCAACCAAATGCAACACAGTCTACTCAAATTAGATAAACTGAAGAAATGTTGTGAATTGAGTAGAGAAGAAACTTATCTATTAGCAAAGCCAAACTAAATATAAAAATTAGAAGTTAGTGGTTCGTTAGATGATAGTGATAATATTGAGTATTGAGTATTCTAAAATGACATGTGGGAACCTGTATCGATAGCTAGTTACGAACATAAGAAGTCTGAGATGACATTTCCCTGCAACGGTTCTCTTATGAAGGAAAAGTGATATTTAGCAGACATATCATCAATCAGCCAAGGAAAGTTTAAGCAATGATCCCTTAATTTTGACGATAGATTTGGGTACCATTTTGGTGACTGGGTGAGAAACGGTGACTTTGGTGGCAAATCGAATATTCCAGAAAGTCCTGTAATCTTCATGAAACATCGACCTGGAAGAAAGTTACGTATTAGTCCTGAATTTTCTGTGTAATGTTATATTTGGCCGGAACAGATATAAATACGCAGAGAGCCTCAGTCTGAGACTCACCACTGTCTGCTTTGGAGATACATCGGGAAACTGACTGGAAGCCATCAGCCCTTGATAGTGGAACTGCCGGTAGCGTGGCTGGGTGAGTTGACGGAGGAGCAGCGTGCATCTGTCGGAAGTTGTTGGAGTCTGTCCTGGAATTTCAGAGAAATACCATGGAGATTTTACCTTGGTGTGAACTAGTAAAATGGTGAGCTGAACATTGCTGATATAATTGTAACTGTTATTACAAGTGTTGCGTTGTTCCTTATCTATATCACTAATCTGTGCAAGTCATGTGTTTCCTTATTATTCTATTATTGTTCAAGCTCAGCTACCTGTGTCGTCTTATCCAAAATTTGTGAATAAAGTGCCATTTGTCATTATCTTTCCGTGTTGTACTGATTTTCACTTGCATACATTCAAAAAGTTTTGTAACAATATATATGTTTGTATTGGCGTGCGTTTGACAATTAATGTTTTGTGTGCGCTTGTGTGAGAAAATGTTTATGTATGTGTATGTGTGTGATTTTCCAGCTTCTTTTTAATTTCGGACATTCTTTATTCTTTAAATTTAAATTCTCGTTGAAAACTACTACTACTTTCACTTCTGAAGTAGCAGGAAGCGCCTCTTATCCTATAGATCTTCATTAGAGAATACAAGAATATTTTGAAATTAATTAACCTTTAAGAACATGGGCTGGTTGGAGTAACATAAAAAAACTGGTAATGTACGCTGTGCACCAGTGCCTTTTAAAGCCTAAATATGAATTTTTAGTGATATTTATGTTAAAAGCAATGTCTAGTAACATTATAGAAATAATACAAATCAAAATATATATGAAAGAAAAACCAATTTAATTGAAAGGAATATGACAAAAGTTCAGTAAAAATGTCATGATTTTTAATTTGCAAATTATATTACGGATTTAAATCAAAACCAAAGAAGAAATTTAAACTTACAAAGGTTATTTCTGTCATTCGGACAATTTACTGATATTTGTTGAATAATTATTGCAACTTTCACACAAATGTATGGTTATTTTAAATGAATTTTGCATACAAAATTAGACATTCAGTGCAACTTATAGTTGTGAAGTTATTTTTTTTTTCGCCCACCGAAGTTGCACCACCCTTTCTCTTTTGGGGTTTCTTCTGGATTTGCATCTTCCAATTCAGTGATTTGACGCTTGATAATGTTTTTAGAACTTCCGGGCAAAAAAAATGAAATCAAACGTCTCTGCTGTAAATGTGTTTAAAAGAGTGATAATGTTGAATTTCTCAAAAAATAGCGTCTATACTTTGGAGCGTTATCAGAGGAGGACATTCGAAGTATAATCTGGATGTTAAATCATGTGATTTTTAAAAAAGCATAAAAAAAATATAGACCATCTTAAGGTTCTCCTGGTAACAGTGTAAGTTCCTCCTAACTTTTCCACAACATCTATACCTCTTTTTGTTTTATTGTAGTTCAAAATGACAGAATATTTGCCTGTTTCACTGTCAATGCTAGTATCATCATATAGTGTGCTCAAGCGCATAACAGTTTTATTATTTTTTTGAAACATATGACACGATAATTACATCAGTTAGGAACCTGAAATGTGCTGAACCTGTGACTCTTGATTTCAATGGAAGGAATTTTCGAGGGATTTGTTTTTTTATTAGAACTCAATGTTCTTAACAAAGTGATATTATCATTCAGCAAAGATTTTGCCTAAGGATAATTTGTGTATCAATTATCTTTAATCAAATTGTGGCAGGACCTTTTCAAATGATCGATTAGCTTGTTGATAATATCAGTTGGAGAATTAGAAACACAATATAGTCCTTCCAGCTACAATCCGCAATGCATTTCGATATTATCCGTAAAAAAATGTCTGAAATGAAATAGAACTTATTGCAGAAATAACTTACACAACGGGGAAATAATAAGGTTAAGTAAAATTATGTTTTATTGAACTAAATGTTTTATTATGAAATATAATTTTCGAAACTGTGTGTTCTGCAGTTACAACATATTACTGGTGTTAAATTATTAGTAATCGAAAGACGCCAAGCAGCCAGTCTGTCTGCGATTCTGGGTAAAATATAATGGCTCAAACATACTGTTTGATACTATTTCGCATAATCCACGCCTAGTAATCCCTACCCTCGTCTGGTAATGTACACAAGTTATCTTCAAAATGTTTGCTGGTGAGGTATACATTGTATATTGACCTCTCACGCAAGATGGCTCGCCCTCTTTTAAAATGAGCTCAACTTTGTCTTTGTTTCTGAGCAAGAATATGGAAGAAAAATTGTGACCACAATTGGGCCAGTGTCCTGGGATCTTCACAAAGTAATGAATCAGGATAAAACAAGTTTTTGTTTGGTACTTTTATGTACGATAACTGATTAAACTTTTGTTTAAATGAATCAGCTTCATGGGTCATAAGTTATCACTGTGTGGGTCACATGAGGCCCATGGGCCACGAGTTCATCAAGCCTGTTCTAGAATGAGCAGACGTTGGTATACCCAATCAAACAACTACTCTTTGTGATTAAACTCGTTTGGCTTCGGGTTAATGGATAACAGATAAATTAATTAATTATTCCAAGTTATATTAAATATGCTTTGATGATTATTAGACAAAGATAAAGTATTACCACAATCAAAGAAATTTAAATAAATTAAAAAGTAAAACCATTCATTTCCTCTTTATTTGACTATGTTTTTTTGTATTTAGACTTTAACTTTGTGATTATGTAGTTTATGAGCGATGACTGCTAAAAGAATATCACACAATGATAGAAATATTTGTGTTGTTGGTTTATTCGCGATTTTCTCACCCGTAACCTGAGAAATTTTTTGTGTATTTTAAATTGCACAAAATAACAACTTCTTGCCACCCTAAATGAAACGTGTTTATGTAAATTCGAGGATGATAAGAAGTGTAATGAATTTATTTAATGATAAATACATATCAGAGAAATATAATTGAAAGGGAAGTAAAGGGTAATAGAGGCTAACGACAAGTTGATAGATGTTTGTAAATTGTAGTGATAATCATTTGCATAACGATTGGTTGGAAATGACTCAGGATTAGAATAATAGGAGTCGATTTGCTATAATCGAGATAGTTTGAATCGTAATTAGTAATTTGACAAGCTTAGACTTCATTATTTGAAGATAAACTAGTAATAACTGAGTTAAGAGTGATCTTGTAGATTCTTTAATCGATAGTAAAGTATCAATAAAAAAGTCTTTCTCTTACGTATCTTCAATCGAAAATTTGGATTTATTGGCTATTTAATTAGACTTTTAGATGGCGTCGGAGTTAAGTAATGAAGGAAGACCTCCACACATTTATGGACTGCAATGCTGAATTTTTTTATAAGTATAAACGCAGTTTACCATCGATTAAAATAATAATTAATCAGATTCCTTAGAGGAAACGCACTAAGTGTATTTCTATTATGAATACAAACTTAGAAGTGCATTTCTTTTATAAATAGAAATGTACTTCTACAATAGTAATCGATTCTAAGAACCATATTGCTCTAATTCAACAATTTTTGAATTTTCTCCAAGTTAACATCTGTTGCTCCTGAAGAATTCTCTCCGTGGAACAAATTTAATTCTGTTCGTAAAATATCAAATATCGAAGTCTAGTTTAACTTTTCCCGTGCAGAAATTCCTCGCCCCCAAGTCCATCAGAGATAATGAACCCAACCCCTATTGGAATAGCGTCGTAAAAATCTAATTTAAACTTCCAGAACACAATTAGGTTCTGGAGGATTGAACCAATCGTTCAATATTTTCAAATTCTAGTCAATGGATGAGTTTTCCTTTCAAGTGTTGATATTTTTGTTTAGATTAGAATAAAAGATCCCTGTTTCTTTTAATTTTGATTACAGTAGTTCACGTGACAAACAATCTTGATCAACCAATGCGTGCTTAAGAAAATTATTAAAACTAAATAATTAGTTATTTTAACAGTTAGCTTTTCACCGCACAAAAGAAGTAAAGAGAAGCACAATTTCAGTATTTTGCATTTGAATAATTGGTGTCTTTGTATGCATTATACACAAGATAACATTCAACACTCAATGTCATGTAGATGTCGAAATATAAAAAGACAAGAAAAATCTAACGGAATTTTCCGAATAGGGAGAGGAATTTGTACGAAGCGAAAAAGAAGTTTTATTTCTCCCGTGGGGAAAAATAAAAGACAGAATGATTTTGAAGAATTTGACACTCAAGACCAATCTCCACACACACAGTGCGATGGGGGTCAGCTATTTTCCTCGGACCTTTCAAACCATTTGGCGAATTCTCTTTGGCGTGATCAATCACAGCTCATGCGTTGGGCGTTCTTTGAGTACGAATGTTTGATTTGACCCATTTTTCTAATGTTGATTTTTGTTCGCTTCATTTCTGTATCTGCCCTCAGTTTCGATTTACTTTCATAGTCAGTCTTCTAGATACTATGTTGAATGTAGATTTGGAGTGCTTTTCCCTCCTGGGTCTTTATCTCCAATCAGAGCTGAAAATATGAGCTCACCGTGCATTTTTGCCGTAGTGCCCTTTATAATAAGATTTTATCGTTTAGTTAGTGAAAGTACAAACTTTAAAGGGAAACAGTTTTCTGATTTAAATATGATTTTAAATATTTAAATTCCGAGTCTGTGATTTAAAATTTAAATTGGAGTCTTGACATAAAAATAAAGTCACTTCATACTCGGTTAATCAAACTCAGTTTCTGTTTGTCTAGTGTGATGTGTGAAAGCTAGTTTTTTTTATATAAACGATATCAACATACTTGATAATTTGAGACCAAAGGATAGTGTTGGTTTGAAGTTTAATACCTGGAAATTTAATTTTAGAATATGGCAAAGAATATGGTCTCTGTTTCGGAAACAAAGCAATTCTTAATTTATAGACCCAGTCTTTTAGTAGAGTAAGGTGTCTGTTGATGTTGTGTCCCACCATTTTGGGATTATGGTGACAATTCTTCTAGGTTTGTACGCTTATAAGCTCTTTATCATAAAATATTAATTTTGAGAAATAGATATATTTCCTTCATCATATTTTGCAACCTCAAATGATATACGTTAAAAAATGATTAGTCGTCAATATAGTTTCATGTACTTGTAATTCGGATTTGTATGTACTTAAGATTTGTTCAATTGTCGTATAACTCGAATCCACTCATGTGCTTATTTTGTAACATTATGTTCAAAATTGCTCCTTCCCCTACTTGTATTCTGTACACCGTTGATGAGGATATGGACTCTACTCATCTGCTCCAATGCCCTGAAGTCTTGAAAGTCTTTTCTTTCTGAACGTTTCTAGTAGGCTAGAGCCATGTTGGATTAATGAACTTTGTTGCAGCATTTCTTGTTCTTGTTTTGTGTTTTGTCCTCTTGTAATTGTTTTTTTCTATCTTTTTTTTGCTGTAACTGTTAATCTACCATTAGAAATTTTTTTAAAAAAACCCTGTAACGTAGTGTTACCTAATGAGGCAATGAAACCATCTTGTTTGCAAGAGCATCTGCAAAACACTCATCCTGTCAGACAAAATAATGATTTGTATTTTTTCACGAACATCAGGAAGAAGTTTCTGAACGTACCATCGGTCTCAAGTTAATTAGCAACCTCATCACAAAAATATGACGATAAACTCTTATAATATATCAAAATTAATTTCTGAATCGTAGAACGCTTATTTAATCGGTGAAGAGTTGATACCGAAAGCAGTCTAGCAAGCTTTGGAAACAGTTTTACATCTTGCAACCTTGTTCAATGTAATGTCCATTAAGAATGGATACAGTGAGACTTAGAATTGATGAGATGACTGAAGAAGCGTTGAAGGTTTCTTAAAGAACTTTTGACACCAACAGAATTTTCTTTTCAATTTTATGAATAAACATTAGCAATTAATAAGGCTTTACTTTTGGCGTACATCCTGGTTTTGAAGAAACAATAAATTATTCAAGAAATGCTTTTTGCACGAAGCTTGACTGCAAATACTAAAGGTGAATACATTTTTAATACTGTTACTAATTATTTTAAAGAGAAAAATATTTCTCTTGAGAAGAATATCATTGTTGTCATTGATGGATATTCTGCAATGTTGGGTCCTCATAGTGGATTGCCTCGTTCTTTTGTAGAGGGGGGTTACCGGGTATTTTAGCTGTTCACTACGTGATTCACACATATTATTTAGTTGCAAAAACTCTCAGCTATCGTTTGCATCAGTTATTACTATGTGTTATCTCTGCCATGAACAAAATTAGTAGTAATGATCTCAATGATTGTGTGTTCGAATAGCTGTGTATGGACAACGATGTAAAATTCTGTCACTTGCTTGTACAATCCGACGTTTGGTAACTACTCTTCAAAGGCACCTGCTTCAGTAGGCTCTAGAATCTCTTCGTTTTTGTGTTTGAGTTTCTCGAAGAGAAAGCTCTGAGAGACAGAATGCTACAAATAAAATTCGATGTTGCTTACATGACCAATTTATTTCTAAATTTTTGTCTAATTAATATGCAGCTTTAAGGCGACGTGCTGAATTTGATCACAACAAATTATGTTATTTTTTTTCTTCCTAAAAAGACTCTCTTTGAGGAATGAGAATTTCGGTTGCAACGAGTTTAGTCAGTTTCTAATCTTATCGGATCAGCATAGGAATAGTAAAATCTTCTTCGATGATACTGAAGTTTACCATCAACACTTTGAGTTTTTGAGTAAGGATGTTTCTGAGCATTGTGACGATAATTTTCCCTTGGAAGTTCTGAAATGGGCTTTGAACCTTTTTGTGAATATTGAGACAGCATTGGTCCCGATTCAAATGAATTTGTATGGCTATCAAGTAATGAAAGTTTGAAAGCTAATTTTCAGAATGGTAGTCGCCTAACAGAATTTCTCTTCAGAGTAACAGCGATAGTCTCTACCCTAGACTGTCTACTATAGTCAAAAAACTTCAACACTGCCTTCAAAAACTACCTTCCCTCTTTCAGAGAGAGAGGATTCAGTGCATATACTTGCAAAAAAAGAGAAATCAACTCTAAATCTTGCAAAAAGGTGTTTTATGCCATTATTTCACCAAAATTATGGAACCAAATGTTGAGAAACAGTATCTGAACTAAAAAGTATAACCATCCCACTGACACTTCGAAAAACGTAGTATCATTGAGACAATCAGATACTTGATTGTCTCAATGATACTACGTAAATTCTTTTACGTAGTATCATTGTAATATTTTTTACTGTTATCTTAATTTTTTAATTAAAAATAAAAAACTCCCTTTAAGCATGTTTATTTTTGCATGATTTATTATAATTTTTGCAAAAAGAGGGCAATAACCTTCCGGAATAGAAGAATCGAGTTAAACTGAGCAAATTTGGTGTGTAAGTCTTGATGAAAGTTACTTAAATGTTTTGCCTCCAATAAATCAGTAATCCCCCTTCTCTTTCACCATATCATAAACTAAGGAATTTTTACAAAGGGGGCGGGGACGTTGAATCTTTTTTCGTACCTTAGGGTGTAGAGGCTTTAAGAAGGTTGAGAATCACACATTTAGATGAAGAAAACTTTGATGGTAGTGATTCATAGTTTGGAGAAATATCAGAGAATAACATTTTGCTAGATTATAATGAAGTTATCTTAGATGCATCAGTGAAGTCTTATACATTTAAAAATTAAAAAAAATATTTATATATATATATGTATATTAATATATTTTTTCTTAAGATTAAGATTCAGAAAAATATTTATGCTATCAAAAATATTTTAGATTACTTTCATTGGAATGCATGAAATTAGTTGAAAATTTTGGCTTTTATTGCTGTTCTATACATTTACTCAATAGCTTTGAAACATATTTATTCAAGTTGAAAATTATATTTTCTTTGAATATCATTTGTTCGTATTTGATCATAAAAGGGCTGTGGTAGCCGAGTAGTCAGAATCATAAACTCGTAGTAAATAAAAAAGTAATAAATATACCTTTTATTCCTAAAAAAATTATTACTATTCAACATTTCATTAATATAAATTCTACTTCCTCAGTACTTATGACTTCTACTTAGTACTATACATCAAACTCTAGCAAATATATATTTTAATATTAGTATTTAATTAAAAAAGACATACATACTAAAATTTCACAATACTCATAAAAACGAAATATGCATTTGAAAATTTTTATGTCATTCAATTAAAAAATGGGAACCAGGAAATAAGGAGAAAAAAATATCGTATACAGTTTTGCACCAAATATTAGGATCTTTCTTAGTTGTGAATTATTACTGACTAAAATTCAGCAACCCTTAATCTCTCACTATTGTAACATGAATCTTAACAATACCACTGTGTTGAAAATGGACATTCAGAACTTCCCAGTAGGGAAAGAGAGAGAGGAGAATATTCTCCTCAGCCCCATAATCACCGAATGAAAGGGATACTTCCCCCTAATTTCTGATGATTTGCCTTCTATATTCCACTTGCAAATTCTCTCTCAGGGACTTACTTTTTAAAGAAAGTATGGACATCATGACCCATAGGTACCTAAGAGATCTTTCTGTGTTTTCAACTCTTTTTCTTTCAATCGATTTTTTTCTTTGTTTTCCCATTTTTATAACGTCTAAATAATATATATACATGGTTGGGCGCAGATTTGGATCTTATTTCATAAACATCTGTTTTCACTCGTTCACTAGCGCCACTCTTTCAAATCAAATTTCTTTCAAATTTAGACAACAACAAATTATTCTGTCGCAGAATTTGTTGCTTAAACAAAATGTAATCTAGAATAAATATACTTCTAAGATTTCTCCCCCCTCCGATGATTTATCTGTTTCTACATTTATTGTTGAATAGCGTTGCAAAATAATTCAATTCAGGATACGAATGAAAAGTACATTTATTTTCTCAAACGAATATTTTACATGAAAAGCAAGAACACAAATTTTCACAATCTCACACCATATCTTTTTCTTTCGAAAACAGTTACAATAATTTTGCTGAGCGGCTTCAGAAAAACGACGAGAAAAATGGTTGCCACACAGTCGTAGAGAAACTATATGAAAATATTTATTCATAAATATTGCAAGATCCGCTTCTCTTGTTTGGATACATGTTTACGTTTCGCAAATAGTAAGCATCTGTCACCTGCTGAATGGTTTCATAGGTGTACTTTTAAAGAAAGTATAAATTTAATCATTTTTTTAAAATTTATATAACTCTTGTGTAGAAATATATTTCTCCTAGACGAAAAGCAATTGTTGCCGGTTATAGTTAAAATGAGCTTATCTGAGAATATAAATGTCTACGGTAGAGAAAAAGAGATGATAAATTTTAATGTATTGTTTTTAATGGTATGCATAATTCATAATTTGTTGATAACACTGTTACACAAAGAATGAAAAGCATGTAAGTAATAAAGAATTACCTGAATTTGAAGAGCATGGAAATCCTGAAAAGAATAAACATACAACGAGCAAACTATTATAACCACTCTTGTGTAAAATAGTTTATTTCCCAAGAGGTTCATTTATTTATAATTATTTCACTTTCATTCTTCGAAGAAATTTATACCAATACTGTGACATTCATAATAATAAGGGAAGAACTTCAATTGTATTTCGAGGACCTATTATTATTGAATCACATTCATTTTAAATTTACTCTAACAATTGCGATATGGACACACGCAATTACTAACAGCTTTGTACTATTCTAGAATTAATTCTTATAGTTAAAGAAGCGATTTATCATCATAAATCAAATACGTCATTTATATGTAGAATTCATTTTAATCGTTTCAAATTTTCAATGATGTGCAACATCAATATGTCATCATGATTAATAATCGTTCGAAGGAAGATTATTTGGTTATAATAAGGGTTATATTACTAAGATTATTTAGTCATGAGATATTTCAAAATTTAAGACAGAAGAGATTATTTGGTTTAAATGAAAACTAATGTAATCTGTTTGTAAGTCCTTAATAACTGAGATGTTATAATGCTTCTAATTATAAATTTAAGTATATAATAAAATGAACGTAATTTTTTTCTATTAAACACTCCCAAAATATAGATATAGCTCGATATTATTATAAAAAAATAAAGAAAATGTGGCTTACAAAAATTTAATTTTTTTACCAATTTTATCAAACCTAACTTTAAAATTATAACTAGGTTCCTTTCTATAAAACTTAAAAGTTATGGATGCACCAGAACTCTAAACGTGATTATACGACTTTCAAACAAAGATTAATGTATATAAATATATTTTTTTTTCATTTATGTATATAAATGAAATATATATGTATATATTTATTAAGATGTTTATGTACATAAATATATAATTTTTTCATAAACATTTACATAAGCACATATATATCTCGTTATTAAAATATGACTTGCTTTAATTTTAATTTAAGAAAAGGAGCTTTATTTAAATTGTACATAAAATAATTTATCTTACTCCAAGTCGCCTGATATTACGTAATAGAATTGATTCAGGAATAACCTTATACAGAAAGAAAATTTAAATTTTCAACAAATTAAAAATGTGTAATATTAAAGTAATGACTTTTAAAGGTGTTACTAAATTGATGGTATAAAGCTTACATTGTGTAATTATTATAATGTAAATAAAAAGGCATAAAAACACATATTTAAGTGACACGCAGTATAAATAATTGTATATATTTAAATGTAGCTCATATTTTTCGTTCGTTATACATTACCAATTTTAAATGAGAGAATATACTGAAATATTGAAATATCCAAAACATGAAATATTAAACAGTGGAGAACAGATATTTATATTTGTTCTTTCATTACGTATCTTACTTATTTATTCCATTTGCATTAAGTTATTTTTCGACATAATTTTACAATTTCTCATAAACACGACCGTTCATTTACTTTGAATTATACAGTAAAAATTCATAATTAAAAAAAATTAATATTTTAGCATCCTCTAAAGAAACATTATTCCTGTTTAAAGTAAACTGATTATTCAATGGTTACTAACTAAACAATTGAAATTCAGAAAAGATTTCATTGAAAATTTTTTTCCTTAGCCTTTCTTGAATAAAATTTTATAAAGGCAAAGCTCAAGGAAATTGACAAATTTTCTTTCTTCACAAATGTACTTATTAAAATATTGGTAGTTATCGTAATGACATAATATATAGATAATTTCCTTTTTCGAAACCGATAATTCAGAAGTTTAAAAACAATTCTAGTAGAAATGCAAGATTAATGTAAGATTTTTCTCTATTATTCCTTCATTCAAGTATTTAATGGCATTAAAAAATCTCCTCTTCATCATCGATTTTTAAAATTTAAATTTCAAATCAAAGACGAAAAACCAATATTGGCATTCTATAGCTATTGAAAAAAATCAGTGTGAATATTTTTAATACATAAATGTATTAAGTTATACTGCAATTTCGTCCCCAGGAGACCTTATTTTCAAAGGAAAGGATATACAAAAATCAAAAGTCTTTTTTATTTTTAAAATTCAAATATAAGTTAGTTTTGCTCTTTCAAAAAGTTCTACTCATATTCTTCTAGTTCTCATAGTTCTATTATCTACTCATGATTACAAATACAATATTGATTGAAAATCAAAGTTAATTGGTAAATTAAGAAATTATTTTTATGAATATGTACTTTGAAACTTTAATGAATCGTATATCATCCTGAAATATACGTTCATCATAAGCTAATATATATATATATATATATATATATATATATATATATATATATATA
>BMAW01114219.1:33686-83734 GCA_019974015.1 Nephila pilipes
CGCAAGAAATCTTTTTTTGTTGCGAGTAAATAGCGATAAACAGCTTTCTGAATCATCGACTCGTTGCTGTTTTTGTTCCATCGAAAGCAATCGCGGCACCCACTTGGAAAAAACCTTTTTCGTGCTCAATTTTTCATGAAAGATAGTAAATACACTTCCATATGATATCTGTGTCATCTCAGCAATCTCACGGAGCTTCACTTTACGATCTTTCATTATAATTTTTGTCACTTCACTCACATTTTCCGGTGTAACGGCTTCCACAGGTCTACCCGAGCGTTCCGCGTCATTTGTGTCGGTACGACCACGTTTAAACTCGGCAAACCACCGACAAATCGTTGCTTTTGATGAACAAGAGTCCGGGTAACATTTTTCAATCCATTGTTTCGCTTGCACGGTGTTTTTACCCATTAAAAAAAAATGTTTTATCAGAACACGAAACTCGGTTTTTTCCACTTTTTAAACAAACTACAAAACGACTTTACTCCGACCTCGATAACTCAGCTGTTTCTGGTCCGATCGACTTAAAATTTTGACACGTTTCAAGCAAAGGTTAGTACTCTAGAAAGACCTGGTTACTGGTTTACTACGAGCGCCATCTCTGTGTTAGTCTTGGGAGTTATTGATTGATGTGTTAAAATAGAACAGCGTTTCACAATCTAACACAAAATCAATCATATTAATACAAATGAAACTACGTGTTTAAAGAAATTATTTAAAACGAATCTATGTTTATACAAATAAGATTAGAATTTTTTTTTAATAATTAAATTAACTAAAATTGAAAACCTAAAAACCAAAAATCAAAAAATCTGTTAAGGAATCAGAAATTATCTTGAGCGGAAGCCGATAGAAAAAAAAATCAAAGATTTAGAGTGATAGAAAACGTGTAATTAATACTGCTTCATTCTTTGGAATAGAATAATGTGTGTTTATACCGAATATTAATGATCAGTCCATCGCAATTCATTCAATAATATTGTAAAAATATATGGTGAAAAACCAAAAATCAGCAAACGTAGGTAACAAACCATAATAAAAGGAAGCAAATATAGTAATCATCTTCAACTTAATTGTAAGCAACCGAATTACATATAAATTTACTTCTAAAATTTTATAAAACCAAATAAATTCTAATACACTCGCATCCCCTATATATATTTATATATATATATATATATATATATATATATATATATATATATATATCCTAAGATTTTATCAAGTATAATATTGATTAGTAAATATATTTATTTATAATGAAATGAAAAAAATGCCGAACTAAAAAATTCTCGCAAGTACGGCTTCCAATTACTAATAATTTCCTCATTATGGTATTTGGGGAAATTTATTCCTAAATTATTTAACTCCATATGCAAAAGTATAGAATTTTTTTTATCTTTTACTTTAAATAACTTTTGCTTTTTAATAGTGAAGATAATTAATTTCATTGAAATTATGTATACATATTTCTCATACAATACAAAATCAGGTTATAGAAACATTGTTAGATACTTCATGCATATTTTTAATGCACAAAAATAATAAGGGTGCGTGATGTTATTGTGATTGTAAATGCACATGGTAACTATTCATGTCATATGCTAATTACAGTGATTTGCACGCGAATATGAAGAAATGATTTCACAGATTGATAGCAGCGCCCTCACTGGGACAGTAACATCTAGCAAATGGACTTAGACGCTAAAAGGGGAATGATCATGTCGAGCTATCTCTCTATGTTTTGATTAAATTTGAAATGTTAACAGAAAATGCTATAAAAGTATATAGCATAAATAAAAGTTTTATATTAAGCAGTTTGGATGTAGTTATCGATATGCACATTAAATATAAGTAGAATTTATTAACGTGTGTTAACACAGAGTTGTTTTGAGGAAGTGGCTTCTACTACAATACGTGCGCATGAAATATACTATACATGGTGTTAGTTTAAAATATTGACAATATAATTACATTATGTTTATAATAATTGCACTTATTTTTCTTAAAGTATATTTACATTGATGAGATACATTTAATTTTATATTTTATCCAGTGATTTTAATTTAATATCCGAACAGAATATCATTTTACACTTTAATAATTTATCATTTCCTCTTAAATATTCTAATATTTAATTTAATAATTGATTTTTACTGCACAATCGTCTATTTTTATTCTTTATGTTGTTAACAGTTTCAACGATTTTGTACTTTAGAATGTTTTTCATGTGAAAATAAAAGTACTTTAGGAATTTAAAGACGTAATAACTCTTTTCTTCATAATAACTCTTCTGTTGAGATTAGTGTTCGGAAGTGCGACTATTAGAAGTGAAACTTAATGATTCTTTTTAAATTAAAATCTATGATCAACTTTTTCACTTCATTGAAAGACATGGTACGGTTAAAGATAGTAGCCCAATACTGGAATGTAGTGGGGGACATATTGAGAATATTCTGACGTAAATCTTATTAAATAAAAGAATGATTTGACAATTATTATCGCTCTCTTGTTTTCCCTCACCCCTATAGAAGTAGTAACTGTCGATATTTTGTTAATGTCAAAATTTTGAACTATTTTTTTTAATGCCGAGCAAAATCTCCCCCTACGAATACAAATTTGCAGGATGCATGTTATACCATCACATTGATCTATTTTAATCTCCTTTTACTGTCGCAACGAACTTTTGAAACCCCTAGATATAAACTATAATAAAATACATCTGCATGCGGTAGTAAAGGTCACAAAGTTCAATTTCCAAAATATAGTAATTAGTAGATATTTTAAAAGTAATCAGACTTGGAAAAGTCATTTTAATTTAAAAGTCAGGTGCCGAAAAAATAAAATGCTTAATGAAAAATATCCATTTGCAAGCTAATCCATGAATAAAGAAACGCACAAAAACTTTTAAGCTGTTCTTCTGTAAAGTTTCAAAACTAGAAGTAATACCAATTACCTCCAGCATACAAATATATTACGGTAAAAGTACACAATAGATAATATTTAGAAATAACCTAAACTTAAACTACAAATACGTATTTTATGATATTATGGCTTCAGAATTAGAAAAAAACACCCAAGAAAAGCTTTGTTTGTATATATTTGTTTCTCAAAAGGGCATTTTATACAAATGTAAGCAAAAATTAAGACTTTCCTCAAAACATCGTAACTAAAAAAATAATGAACATATTTTGACAATTTGTAAATTGAATAATACAGAATATAGCATTATCTAGAGAATACTATTATTTTTATAATATAAGTCTTACATAAAACGTTATGGTAGCTCAAGTTCTGAAGAATGAAAATTTCTTTAGAAAGTCAATGTAATTTTCACTTCATTGTAATTTGTCAAAAAAACTTCTACAAATATGAAAAGAACTAGTTTATAAAATTCACGTTCAAGTAATGTTATAACACTTGCAAAATTCAGTACTTAAATAAGATATAAACAGCATTCAAGCAGACTTTTAAACATAAAAGATTGGTTTTTTATACAAGATAAAAAAAAATTCGATATTGAGATTAAAAATATTGTGTTTCGAAGGTATAATGTTTCCTTACTATTTTGCCCTTTTTAAGTGGCGTTAAAAAAGGATATTCAATATAGTTTTTTGTTTGCCGTTTTAGCACCATGTGCTATGAAAACTGTTTTCAAAAAATTATATGTGGTTTAGTATGCGGTCAATTCCCCTAACCTTAAGGACACACGTTTGGACCTCAGATACGATAACCTTCGTTTTTTCTTCTACATTCACGTGTCATTATCTGTATTAAATATCGATTTTAGAAGTAGAAAAACTCAATTATTAGATTTTTCTAACAGATCACACTATTTGTTCCTAGCAATGCGATTTTACTGTCAGCCAATTGTTCTGCTATTTAATAATTGATTCCTTTTATGGCTGAAATTGTTATTGATTTCAAAATGTGTGTCTGTTAGATTCTAAAGGAGTTGTCTCTTAGGATGACAGGAAAAAAACCCTGATAAATAATGAAATTTATGAATTATGAGTAAAGCCAAAACTTTGTTAATAATAAGTTATTAACCTTTAAAATACTTAAGACATTTCCTAATTTTTAGAAATTCTGAAAGAAATGTTATTATTTTTCTGTGTTCTTTCTTTTATAAAAATTTCTGTTAGTTGTGAAAAAATATTAGGAAACGATGGTTTTTTTTGGCAAGGATGACTAATTTTTTTTCGTGTAGTAATTATTTTTTATCTCCTTAAATTGAAGCAATGATATTTTGGGAAAAACATGAAATGACTCTCAGTAAACAATTTGGAACTGATGTATTATTTGGCGGTAGTTTTCTTTGCTGAAAAAAAAATCATTTTCCCGCTCATTAAATTTATCTAATAAAATATGTTTTTCAAAATAAAAGAATTTTTATTGATTACTCTAAATGAAAATACTAGAAAAACAGATAGTTAATCTAGCAATAAGAAGTTTCATTAACAAATAATTTCCATTTCTTTAATTTCTGAGACATTCTCTCGCATACAATTTCTGTTCTATATTAAAAATATTTATATATATATGCAAAATAGATAATAATGTTAATATAAACATGTATATAAACCAATATTAAATTGTATAACGATATCTAAAATAAATTTAAAACATTCAAATGCAATTAAAAGTAGTAAAATAATATTATTAATGCATTATAATTACTAATATTATTTTACTAATCGATGTTCCTTGTAGAGGGGAATATTAATACTATTATATTAATATTTCCCTCTACAAGGAACATCGATTTCAGCTGTCTGGTGTTCTCCAGAGAATACGATCTTGCTGCTAGGCGTTTCTCCAAGCATCCCACTCATGTTCGGAGGAAATTAAATCAGTGGAGCTCACTGGATAATTTATTCTGTCGTATCTTCACTTTCTACAAGTTTATCAACGACACAGATCTAGTGTCGACGGACATTATCATCCACAAAAATAAAGTCTAGCTCACTAGCACCTCGGAACAGATTAATTTAACTGGTGAAAAAAATAAGGAGTTCCGTTCGTCTATTCAACATAATGCCTCCCTCCATAAGCACTGCATATACAACTCGCATGATGTCAATGAGATAAAACGGTGTCCGTCTCTCTCTCTCTCTCTCTCTCTCTCTATATATATATATATATATATGTTTAAGGTTTTTAACTGGAAACATTTAATTATAATGTTTTATTGTTTCAAAAAAAATCTTAAATTTTTAATTGGATATTTCTAATTAGATAATTTTAATGGATAATTTTAATTGGATAATTTTAAAAGGATATTTTTAAGGGATAAGTTTTAATTGGATTAAAAAAAATTCTTTTTTTATTTTTGAAAATAATTAGTAATTGAAATATCTCACCATTCAATTTTTCATCTTTGTTTATTGTTTCTTTCCTTTAAATTACAACTTGATTTTTGTAGTAATCCAGTTTTGCCCAACAAGATGCATTGGGGAGGGTTGGTACCATAGAACTAGTTTAACCCCACAATCCAGTCCCCAGTCTGAATATGCATGTTTTGTTTTGTTGGGTATTCGAATTATTCGATTTATTCTTTGGTTCAAATTAATTTCCAATTTGATTCAAATTTTACTCATCTCTTAGTTTCAAATTTGATTCAGTTTCAACTTTTTTACTTAGTTCTATAAATGTTTTTGGTTTTTAATTGTTCTCTTCCTTTTGTGTTTTTTAATGATAAATTATTTGCTTTATCTTATACATACTTATATATATATATATATATATATATATATATATATCAACTGGCACAGAGAATCGTTGCTGAGACTCAAAGACTCATCAATAAACAGTATGTGGACGTGAATTTATTGGTGAGATATCCAGTCTTTGTGTTCTTCACACCACTGTAAACGATGCCGCCAACGGGCTGCTTTTAATGGTATGCAACTTTCAGGACTACGGACATCTGGCCATAGGAAGCCGCGATACATGTTGTCCGGTTGTCGTACGTAGTTGCTGAACAATGTTACCCGATGTCTGGTTAAGATCTTTTTCTGCATATAGAACGATAAACTGGCCATTACTTATTATTGTTTTCCTTGGCCGACCACCTTTTCTGATAGCTTTTATTTTGGAAGGCATTTTAAGGTGTTGAAAGCACACTTTTCTCAATTTCTAATTCTTGTGCAACTCTCATCATACTACGACTCTCGTCAAGCTGACCGATCATGCTATACGTGTAAAGGCATCCTGATAGTTTCTTGCAGCCATTATGAATGTATAATTTCACTTTCAGGGAATATATATATATATATATATATATATATATATTTATATACATTTGCATACATATATTAGAGAAAATTATATTAATTTTAAAAATAATCGTAAACTAAATAGGCGTATTCCCCGAGATAGAATTGTGAATAATAGTTTGACGAACAACTACTTACTCAATCATAATTATATATAGAGAGAGATTATTTAAATATATATATAGAGATAAATTAACGATTTATTTGTTTTGAATTACAACAGTCATTATGACGATAAGCGGAACTTTTCTTTTTGATCTACATATTTGAATCGAATTCAGACTAATAATAGTAAATATGATAAACAGAATATTTTGACGTATAATTGAAAATTATATACTAAAATTATTTGTAATTTTCATGACCAGAAAGCAGTTTTAATTTTCATATTAATAAGTATCTTTCTGGAGAAGGTGCTTACATATTCGAATTTTTAGAAATATTATTATTGCATTTTAAAGCTTCTTAACACATCAAAGTTTCGTAAAGTTATTCCTTTAAAAAATAAAACACCTCCGTATTAGACAATTTCATCATAAAATGTAATTCTAAGAAAATTATATGTATCACATTGAAATACAAATAAATATTTTCTACTTCTTTATTCTAGACGCGGTAGTCTAGTGGTCATGGTCGGAAACACGCAGTCGTCATTGGTCGTTCGAGTTGTGGAATCGAGACCTTATACCTCTAAAGAATCAATGTTTCGCCGGTCTGATGTACGTTATATCTGATGTAAGCCCTAACTCCTTCGCCGGTCTGATGTAAGCCCTAACTCCACTTTATAGTGTGGCGTGGAAGTTTAGAAAGGGAGGTACCAACTCAGGCGTCGTCCTTGTTCCCTTGACCGAAGTTAAAAATTATCAGGTCCGTCGCCACTAGTTTTAGTGTTGCTTCTAAGAAATCAATTAGCTTTTTGACAACTATTTCCCTTTTCTGTTTGAGATAAATAATATAGTAATAAAAGAAAGATGAGAACAAGAAGAATCACAGAAAGTTGGGTACAGGGGGGTTTTGGTTTTGAGTACATGACCAATGCGAAAGCAATTTACTTATTTTTTTATTTTTATTACTGAATGTGATGAAAATATTTATTTGTATAATAGATCTACATGATGGAAGTATTACAAGTTTCTGTTTAACTATGGAATAGTTCCACAATGAAAGGATAAAAAAAGTAGTCCTAAAATAGAACAATAGATATAGGAAGACAAATGGTATATGTATGAATAAAAGTCTGAATGTGTTTCTTTGAAAATGGTAGAATTTCTCACTGCTTCTTTCAATCACTATTTAAGAAAAATAACGTAACTCGGACAAAATCACACATGAGGAAAAATATTTAAATATTTAGTATTATATTAAAATATTCTATTCTATATGAGTAAGGGATGTTAGAATGAGACTTAACTATCAACCTATTTTTCACATTTTTTTTAAAGATATTCGAGCATAAATTATGTGCTTTAATATAATTTAAATGGAGGTCTACTTGAACGAATATACATTAAAATGGGTGATTTTTTTAAAAAAAAAAAAAAAAAAAGAGGGAGCTTATCACCTTAGCCAGAAATTTATCCTTTGTTATATTGTTCAAAAATACTCATGTGGTTATATATGCACAATATTATGTCGGGTGTTTGAAACCGTAATCGAAAATGGGGGAGGGGGAGCTGAAATTTTAAACCACTTAGATACTCGGTAATATCTTGTAAGCAACAAATATTAGTAATGTTTTAATGTGTGGTACTGTGTGAAATAAGTACCCTGTAAAGGCTGTAAAAGAGTACATTGCTAAATTTACATAAGATTAGGTAACACTTCTCAATGAGAATTTTCTTAGCTACAGATATACATTAGAGTACTACATTGTATTCGCATTTTTTTCCCTTTCCTTTGCTCATGATTTATCCAACACAGGCTTTATCACACCCATATATAATTTTTTGGAAGATCATACTTGGTACCGTTTCATAGCTTTCGACGTAGATTGTCCGAGTTCTTGAATGTTTCCAGCGCTTTCAAGTATTTGATCTGTTTCGTGTAGAAAATTTTTATATTTTACTTTTCACCTCTTTACTGTATTATACATAGCAAATACATTAAACAGAGCACAGTTTATGAGTTATCTCTTTTGGTCCATTTTGTGGTAATACGTGAAATAGAACAGTGAAACAGATACTGAAAAAGAGATTAGTACGTTGATCCTGCATTCAATAACGTAATTCCCTCTGATCCTAGTTTTATTAAAAGTTCGTGAAAAACATAATTTTACTTGATCTGCAAGTAATATGTTAACTTTAAGTAACAACATTCCTAATTCAGCTAAAAAATGTACTTGTGAAAAGTTTTTACTGATGTACAGAGGATAAATTCCTATATTAAAGCTATAATTCTCGAATAGACTACTGTAAATTGATGTATTATGATGATATATTTAGGAATAATCGTTTTATATTTAGTTCGACGTTTTTGTTTGCAAAAGCAACAGATATTTACTTTTGTTATTTATACGTTCCAAGCTAATGAGTGGATGTTAAAGAAAATCTATAACATTTTGATATGTTAAGTTTGAAACTAATTTAAAAATAAAATCAATTTTAAAAGAAAAATCAACGAAGAACATTTTAATGCTATATATTAAAAACTTTTAGATTCTTTCTGTATTTGATTATGATATATTCCTTTCGAGACTGTATACACATTGAAAATAAGACAGAGTAATAATTTGTGATAGGGGATAAGAAACTACAAAAAATTATGCAAATATAAATTAAATGATTGATTAAAATGCTATATTAAGAAATAGCGTGTATTATTGAAATGTTCATCTAGACCAAAACTATATAAGTACTATTATGAAGCCTTGTACATAAAGCTTTCAACAGAACCTAAATCCTAAATGTATTGTTCCTAAAATGTTTGAATTTATAAATCGATTATGGATCATGTAACAATTTATGTATTCAGGATTTTGTACTTACGTCATAATAACGTAATATGGATAAATACTAAACACAATTATATAATAGAACAGCTTACAATAAAATTCTCATTTGGTCTATATCTAAGGGCAAAGATATTTAGGAAAATAATAAAAACGTACAATTTTTAATACATTTTAGTTTTTAATGTATTTTAATGCATTATCAATTTTTAATGTGTTTTTTTAGTATTTCTATTTTATATACTATTCCTATACCAATTACAATTTTTAAAACTAATTTATTTACAATCTTCAAATCCTTCTTCAATATATTGAAATTCGAGGAATATCTCATTTTTAAAAGCATTTTCTCAAGAAATATATTTAATGTTCTTGAAGAGCAAGTAATTTTTATCTTCTTAGGAAACTAATTGGAAGTAAATACCTTAAGGCTTTTCTCAACTTGGTAATTAGGAATTTTAATGTGGAAAAGATAGAAGACATCATTAATTGAAATAATATTTAATTCCATTTCTGTTGTTTGTTTCGTTCATGTATGGAAACTCACCGCAATTCATTAAGAAAAATTCAACTGAAGGTTGAAAATAGAGTTCTCATCAATAAGACAGTAAATAAATTTAAAATAATACTTGTTCATTAATATTCAGTTATTTTCGTGTTTTTACAAAACTGTCTTTTACTCGTATCTAATGTAACAATGTAGAATCTATTTTACTTACATTAATAAAAAAATCAAGAGTTGAACTTAATGAAGGATATAATTATACTAAAACTCTTTTCCCTCAATTTCTTTGCACTGAATGCGTAAAATAAAATTTATTCAATTATAAATAAAAATAAAGTTAAATTCCAAGTGGATATTCTTAGTATTTAAATATGTGAATTTTCAAATTTGAAATAAACTTAGATGATCTATAAATCTGAGTTTGAACTTTAAAATAAATTCAATTTTCTTTAAACATTTATTACAGCAGACTTATTTTAATTCATATTAATTGATAATTCAAGGTGATTCGAAAAAGATACAAAAACCTTTAACACAGGTAATAGTTCTCACTATTACAAACAATTTTCAGCAGACAATGCAATGTCTAAAAAAAACGCGTTTCAAAGAGTTTTAAAGCACTTCTCAAAGAGACCATTCCGTAAGCGTTAAAACAACATTCCTGTTGCGATTTATCGGGAGTAAAAGAACATTGTACTTGCCAATATAACCTGGGAAAGAAGAAGGAATCGGGGACAAATCTGTGTCGAAGTGAATAAAAGGCCTCAAAGGCCAATCCTGTCGAGTTACTCCAACGTGCAACTGTTCTGTTGTTGTTGTTTCTAATCTTATCCGGTCTAGCCAATGGGCTCAATCACAGATCCATGAACCCCAAAAATACTCAAAAAGTCAGATAAAAGAAGAGGCTGCTCGATCAAGTCCTTCATGGAATACCCCAGAAAGGGAAGAAGATGTTCAGGAGAGCACGCATTACAGTTAAAATTTTTACAGATGGAGAAGATCTGGCTTCCTTGGTTAAATTGTCTGTACTTCATGTGACCGTTTAGAAATCTTGATATTGAAGTCTGATCAACTTTAAAAGCGATGGCTCCACCAGGCCGTTTGCTATAGTATCAGTCCTGTGTTGGAGTAGAGCGTCAAGAACGGTAGAAAGTAGATTTAATTTTTGAGCAAGTCATTAGAAAGGTTAAGGTGGTGGAAGTCGAAGCCATTGAAGTATCCTCCTTAGTTAGTCATCATTGTAGAAGAAAATTTTTTAAGTAAGGTCAGTATAGAGACTGACACTCTATCACCTATACGCAACTGTTCAAACAGTGGTAACGTGAGGGATGATAGCGCATTTTAGAATTACTGAACAAAACAGACTCGCATATCATTTATGAAGCTGCACACGGAAATACCATTGAGGCACGAATTCTAGAGAAGCGTTTTCCTCACAGGCAGTTGTCCAATCCGAAAACGTTTGCGAGTATATATAGGTAGCTCTGCATAATGGAATTTTCTTAGTTTCACAGACGGATGCAGGTCGTACAATGGTTGCTTACGGTTTCTTCTTCTATTCCAGGTAATATATGTATGTATGCTGCTCTTTTTCATCCAATAAATAACAAAAGGAAAACAAAAGAAAAATATTATTCGATAGACAAAACGGAATTATTATTCATTAAAAATCACCAAAAATATTTGGAAATAAATGTGATAATAAGAGACATTTTGTTAACAGGAGATTAATAACGGTTGCGCTTATAGTTTTCCTTATAAAGGATTGTCTGTTCCTTTGTATTTTTGTTGGAGAAGCAATTTGTATAATGTTTTAAATTATCTTTTAATATAAGTCTAAAAGCGAAGATATGTTTCCATTTCTCTCCTACACCGCTCATTCACCTTATTAAATTTCTTGTGTATAACTGAGAGCATCGAAAGTACAAGAACTATTCATCTTAACTTTTTGATTGTTTAATTGTTTCTCTTATTCTTCCAGAGTGTTCTCGTTTTCTCTCTCTCCCTCAATGAAAAGTTTTTCAGTCACCAAAGTACAATAATAGAACAAAATTAACAATATTCACTTCTCTTACAAATCAATAACAACTACACAGGAGTATCGGTATTGCTTGATTGAATGAGTCACAAAAAATAAGTTTTACACAAACATATAATGACTGTAGTTATGTCAGCCCTTCCTCAAGACAAACCGATTTGTTAATCTAAATGTTGATTAATATGAAACCAATTAGAAATGGTCTACTGTAATGAAATCTACTGTATGAAATGATGGTCTACTGTTTTAAAATCATGATATACACGTATGACATACATACGGTTTATTGTATATCAATTTTCAGAAATTAGTGTTAAAAACAAAAGCTGAAAATATTTTCTCAAAGAATCCTTTTATTTTTGATGTTACAGCAAAATAAATTGATAATAGTTATCTATTATTAATCTTTCAAGTGTTTCAATACACTTATTTTACCCTTTCTTTTTAAGGAATTACTTAAAATTATAAAAAGTCCTTATATTGGGAAAACACAATAAAAAAAGTGTTAAAACGTTACAAAGATTGCAGTTACATTTTAATACGAAAAAATATTTATTGCATTTATACCTTTTAACTAATATTCTTTATTTTTACAATATTTATATATACTCTTAGACTACAATAGATAAGATCTGGAAAAAGAGTAATTTTTTATTTATTAGAACTCCAGAAAACTCAAACTTTTCTTTTCATCATAGTACTTGGTTTAAAAAGAAAAACTCAACAGCATGGAAATAATTCATAACAGCTTTTTTATGGAATTTGTTGGCTCAAAAAATAAGTAAATTATTCACATTTTAAAATTTACTTTACGCACACTATTTCCAAAATATAAAAAAACACGTTAAATAGTCAATATAATAAATGTACCAGTTAATAAAATGCATTAAATACTAAAATTAAATAAAACCTAGTTATTTTAGAAGAATAAGATAAGGAAAAGTTTTATTGTTAAAACAATAAAGCAAAACATTGTAAATACGAGGTTTCAAGAGTTAGCCAATTCGATGTTGTGTAATTTGAAGTACATCTCTTACTAAACAAACAATCTTAACCCAACAACACATTTCTATTTGAGGTTCTACAGTTCCTAAGGATTATTAACTCGTGTAAGAAGTTTGTCTTCCTAACGCATAAACTTTCACTGGCTATAGTTGTTGTCCCTTGCCTTGGAAACTAATTAGAAAGGGGAGATCGCCTGAAGTGTGTTTTCCACTTTTGAATCGAACATTTTAAAGCAGGAGAAACGGGAGGAATTCTTAATTGTGTGAATAGTAAGTTTTGTTCTTATAGTGTTTTCACTTCATTTGAGAAAATGTTTCGTACTTGTTCATAAATATTCGACTATTTTTCTAAATAAATGTATGTGCAGTTTAACCAATAAATACAATTAAACAATGACTAATTTAACTTTCTGATATTCAAACTTTATTACTGATTAGTATGAAACATACATTATAACAAGTAATATATATAAAAAAAATTAAATCACTTCCTATTTAGGTCAACAAAGGAAATTTTTATTTGAGTTAATTTTTATTAATTAAATAAAATTAATTTAAATATGTATGTACTATATACATATGACAGAATCACAATATTAAGTGGCAAAAGAAACAATTCCAGGAATCTAAACGCTTCGTCACTGACGGTATTTATTCCTAAATTTATATCCTGTTAAATATCTTATATAAGAGAATTTTTTTCTCCCATATAAAAACTAAAACTAATTATTTGAAAATTAAAAAAAATTAAAGCTTCGACGAGATTCGATTCGAAGTCGTGAAGATTCTACGCCGACGCTCTACCAACTTTGACATTGCAAGACAAATGACATGGTAGAAGCATTGGCTTGTTTCTTAATTCACCCGGTAAATTATATGGTTGGAATGCAGTTTAACCCAACCACCCTTGGCGACAGGAATTATTTGGTGGTATTTTACCAAATGTGTCTACCCTGATCCGTTTCGCAGACTTAATGTTCAGCCAAAAACAAATCGCCAAATTTGGCAATTTTTGAAATCGCGCCATTTAATTAGGCTCACCTGCAATATATATATATATATATATATATATATATATAGGGAGAGTGTGAACTAATAGTAAGTATTGTAAAATATTACTTTAAATAGTAACTCATACGATGCTTCCCAAAAACAAATACATTCAAATAGTTTAATGATTATTTTTTAGACATATTAATTAAAAATATGTGAGGGTATGACAATCATTAGAGAACCAGCAACCCATATAGATAGTATCAGCATCATAGATATTGGTGTTTTTAGTTAAAATAGTGGTATCATTTTTAGGTAAGCTTTCAATATTCGTTAGCAATATTCTATGGTGTTCTTCAGTTTACGATGTTAACAGTTAGTTTTTATGTAATTTGCAGAATGATATGGCTTGGATCCAATAGACCTTTCAGGACGAATGGAGCTGTACCGTCAATACTGTTTGAATTTGCATTGATTTTCGATGTATTTCTCTTAATTCCCTTTTTATTTCGGAAGGCCTTGACTCCTGTTTATAATTGCGAAAAAGCGTTGTTTATCAGAAGAATATACTCATATGGTCAACGAGCCAATTAATGATGAGAGTGTGAATAATTTTCTAAAAGGTTTGAAAGGAATACTTCTAGTGATTCTGATGCAGACATTTTGTCAGAGACAGACAAAACAGGACTTTGCGTTTCACCGCTTTTCGAGAATTACCTCACTCGGTCTTCACATTAAGTTTTGTTACTTCTTGTAAATAGTCTTTATTGCATATTTTTTTTTAATTAATTTTAAAGTTTATTGATGTTTTTGTCAGTAAAACTTCGAAATAATTTCAATTGCGCTTCTGAAAACTATTTCTCTAAGTAAGCACTTTTTTATATATATTTTTCTGTGAATTAAAGGAAAAAGATTATTAAAAATGATAATTTTAAAACATGACAGCTGAATCAATAATAAAAATTGTACCAAAAATTATAACATTGGGACGAAAACTTTATTTTGTGATATTTTGTTCCAAAATTAGGCTCAGCGATGCAAAAACCTCGGCTCATGCAACAGTTCCCTACGATTCTCTTTCCTTCGATTCTCTTTCTTAGAACTTCCCCAGGGAATGTCCTAAGACAAAGCGTGCCATACCGAAATGGTTAAACCTGCTTAACATCGCTTCGCTATACCCAAAACCAGACACCGCAAGAACGCTTTCCCCTTCTTATTTAAAAAATAGACATCGCTAATTTTAATTAAATAGTCAATAATATCACAAATCTAATTGAAGAGGCATCAGAAAAATCCATTACAGTTCATTAACTATCGTCAGAAATTACACAAGATCACTTTCTCTGAAATAGCTTTCACCACACCTGAGTCCTAGAACTAAGCAAAATAAAGATCGCTTACCAATTCATTCGCATCGAATGAGGCACTTCTCGAGTATTGAGGGTTTGATTCCAATTACTACTTATATTAACCAGCAATCACTTCTAACTTATTAAAATCACAGATGATTAACTACAGTAATTCCTTCTAATTTCTAACTTATTGACATCTGTCGCTTTTCTGATTATCTTTCTTCCCTTCATTCATTTAAATTTTATTTCGCTTTTATATCACTATCCACAATTCAATTTATTACACTTATTATATTCATCCAATTAGCGTCATCGCGGTTCAGTTTTTTATAGGGAAAGGAGGAATTTTTAAAGCAAAATCAGAGAGAAAATACTCCAAATGTTAGTTAAGGAATTTCCAGAATAGCACAATGTTACAAGCTTTTTATGTGGCCGCGTTAGAGCAGTGATTAGTATATCTGACTGCGAATAATGCCGACGCAAGTTCAATTTCGGACGGCTTCGGATTAATAATGGATTATGAGTATACACAACAATAAGTTTTCTCCGACGTAGATAAATGTAAACTGGAGGACCAGTGTCGGCCTAGCCACTCTATCTAGACACTAACTTGTGGGCAACCCTCCAGTTTGTTTTTTTGAAATTTTCATTATGTTTTTCACAAGTTTTGCTCCCTTTTTTTTGTAAATGGACTTATTTTAAAATTATATTCTAGACGAGGAAGGGGTCTTCGTATTAATTTAAATGCCTATATATGCGTACAAATATTATTTTGCATTTATGTAAATATTTGACTTAAGAAGTTCATTTACACACACGCATATACACATACAGATATATATATATATATATATATATATATATATATATATATATATATATATATATAAGTTAGGGCTGATCAGAGGCCTTTTTTAATCATCTAAAACCTCTTGGAATTTTAAGAAAACTAACTGGCCTTTGTTTACCGAATTGCTGGAACATAGCCTTAGCCATCAAAAACTTGACTTGACCCTTAACCCTAATAAAGTATATAGTATTATTAAGAATACAATTATAATGCGTGCTAAGAGAACTATCCCCAGAGGAAGACAAAAAAATATAAGCCTTTTTAGACAGAAGAATTGGCCTGATTGAAAGATAAAAGAGACAGACTCAGGAAAAAGGCGGAATTGACCTCACGCTCTTATGATGTTCAAGCTTGGAGAAAACATTCTGCAAATTTTAGGAAGGCTTTAATTGACAGTAAACAATCTTCAATCGTCAATTTTGTTTCTAATATCGATTACCAAACTGATAGGAAAAGAACCTTCGAATTCATTGGTAATTTAAGGAAAAATTCTGATTCACCCAAACAAGCATTTTAGTTGTAGATAAAATGTTTTCTTCAGACCCCGCAGTCGCAAGTACTTTTGTGCAGCATTTATGTGGGGTTTCTTGCAAAAATATCTACGCAAAATTGATTTCGGTGGGAATCAAGCAGAAAACATTATTCTTATTGTCAAAACTTTAATCTAATGCGAAATCAGTTTTTGAATCACCTATTACTAAAGTCAAATTGACTAATGCCTTAAGAAGTCTATCAAGAGGTAAATCTTCTGGTGGAGAAGGTATCCATTCCGATTTTCTTATTCATAGGGTGCCTTGGGCTTTTGAAACCATTTGGTTATTTTTCAATTTAATTTGGAACACTGGTAATGTACCTGCAAACTGGAGAACATCTATTATTATACCTATATATAAGAGGGACAAAGATCCTAATAATTTCATTAATTATAGACCAATATCGCTGACTAATGTAGTAGAGAAGGCGATGGAGAAAATAATTGTAAGAAGGCTCAACTATTACCTAGAAACTAAAGATCTACTGGCTGAGGAGCAGGCGGGGTTGAGAACGTTTAGATCTGCCAATCATCATGTAACACTCTTGAGCCAATTTGTCAAGGACGCTTTGGATAGCAGACAGGTCCTGTTGACAGTTTTTATTAACCTCAAGTCTGCTTATGACAATGTATGGCGTGAGAGTCTCCTATTTAAGCTTGCAAATCTAGGTATTAGGGCAAATCTCTTAACTGGCTTCGAAGCGTCTTGTACCAACACTCTTGTAGAGTAAGGTACGGCAATGCAATTTCGAAATCCAAGGTCCTAAAAACGTACCTCCCACAGAGAGCCGTTAGTAGTTGTTCCCTTTTTAATATATATTTTAATGATTTGATTCTTAAAATAAGGGATGCTCATGGCGTTAAATGCCTCTTATAGGCCGATGATCTGGTTTTCTGGACAGTTTCTAAAAAAGTAAAAGCAAGAACATGTATAGAGACTAAACTGTCTGCTGCTTTGAATGCTGTGGAGGATTGGTAAATACTAATATGGAGATAAACTTAAATAAATCATACTGCCTGACATTTTCACTTATGCATCATTCATTGTATCTTCAACTTCTGTATAAGGGTAATCAAATCCCCGCTTCTGATAATTTTAAATATCTAGGAGTGGCATTGGACCGCAAACTAACATGGAAGTCTTAAGTCGAGGACATTACCAACCGTGCCATGAAGAGGCTAAGTGAATTGAAATGCTTTGTAGCGGCAAGGTGGAGTTGTACTAGAACAATTCTACTTTAAACCTACCACGCCTTTATTCGCCACCTTTTGACTTATTCCTGTGAACCACTTGTTGTGGCCGGGAAAAACGTACTCCCTGGAAAGGATCTAAAATCAAACCCTATGTTATTGGGGCCGTAAGGACCACTTCGATAGATGCCATACTTTTGTTGACTGGTGATTGGCTACTTAGGCTGAGAATTAATTATTACTACAATTCAAGAGAAGGCTATTGTTCTCTGGGAAAAGATTAATAGAGTGCCTGGGTGATTTTCACTTTTGAATGAGGTCAGTCGGGACTTGACCAGAAATCTATAGAACTAGATGGGCCTCCTTCAGGGAATCCTTCAATTAAAAACTTCACTCGTCTTAATTTTTGAGCCAGAACTCTTCGTTCCACCACAAAAATCAAAAAAATTAACAACTACCCGGATTAATCATGACCTGTGTCAAAGGGGTACTAAAAGTAACACAGTTTTTTCTATTTTAAGAGCCTTGACGCTTGAAATATTGCATATTTACTACCTCGAATCCGAGCGGTTTCAGATTCTTACAGATGGGCATATCCTGGACATTGGCCCTAACCAATGTAACGGAGATTGCTACAAAATATTTTCTTTCTACATCCCCGTGGAAAAAGGTATTGCATTTGACGAAGAAATTGTTGCGATTCGCACAACCCTATCCCAGTTATACTGCGACCAGGTTAAGTTCACAAGAGCTGTTGTCCTCTGCGATTCAAAGGCTGCTTTCCTAGCCCTCGTATCTGATGAACATACCTTAACGCAGGACATTTTGGATTCGCATCATCATCTCGAGAACCTTGCTTCTATTGAGAGAATTATTGTCTTCCATTGGGTTCCTGCCCACTGTGGGGTCCCAGGTAACGAGACTGGGCACTATCTGGCAAAAAGGGGTGATTAGATTAAGCAGAATGTTTCTCGTCCATTGCCTCTCTGTACAATTAAAAACCTTATTAAAAAATTCTATCAAAGCCCACTCTCAGGAGGACCTTTCCAATCGTATATGAAACAAGGCTTGGTAGAATGCTGTCTCAAATTTGAGTAATGGCCCAAAACATAGAGTGGTCGCTGAATTCCGCCTAGCCACCGGACATGATTGCTTACAGAAACATCTTTTTAGATTCAAAATTGCTCCTTCACTGGCTTGCACTCTGTACAACTCTGGTGAAGATATGGACTCCGCTGTTTTGTTGAAGCATGTCTTGTTCTTTTTTGTGTTCTGTTCCTTTGTAATTGTATTGTAATTTTTTTTCTTTTTTTTTTCTTTTGCTATAACTGTTTATAATCTATTATTAGAAATAAATATTTATATATAAGTACATATCGGACATGTATATCAGCTAGTTCAATAATAATACAGTTATTGTAATTATAAAAATAAAATATTATTAGTATTTAAAATCTATTATGTAAGTACATATGACTCATAAGAATTACAAATTAAATTAAATAATTAACAATTTCAATAAATAACTATTATCCGAAAATATAAAAATTAAAGAGATTACATAAACAATAAAAAAGGTTATTGAATCATACTTTCTTAAAAAATAAATTTCTGATTCAGAGAAAATAATTATGTATTTAATAATTATTACGTTTTAAGTGTCATGTGATAAAATTATAAAGATATTCAGCAAACAAAAGTATTTGTGAAATTTATTTTAATTAAAAGGAAGGTAACTTACTCACACATTTCGTGTTACGTAAAATATAATTATTAATAGTGTTTTTAAAAACAGATAGGCTAGTACAAATGGTCCAATAAGATACATTGGAAATCATAACAATATCGTTATTGAATTTATTGTCTGCAATTTTTTAGTAAATACATCAAATTCAAGAATATTATTTTTGGTTTGCGATATTTTAAATAAATGGTATGAAAGGGATAACTGGTAAGTATGTTTTACGTTCTTTATTATTATTACTTTGAATAAGTTTCAGATCATCAATATATCTAAACATTATGAAATTATTATAATGAATATTTATGTTCATAACAATGTAAATGTATATCGACAAAACTGTTATTTTCAGGCCCCCTTCTCGTATATCTTTGGTTACCTTATAAATTTCATTTTTAAAAACAATATATTTTCTTTTAAAACTAAATTAAAAAAAAAACATTTAGAAACAACTCAATTAATATAAAATTTCTTAGAATTACTCATAAGGACTTTAAAAGAGATTAACAATATCTATTTAAGAAGACCTTTGCACTTATATGGAGAAAACATTTTTATTGTTAACATGATTAAATATATCAAAACTATAGTTAATAGTTATTGATTTACTATCAATAGTACTTTGCAAATTTATCTGTAAATTTGTACCATCTAAAGTGATTTTATGTCTTAGATCCATTAATAACATTTCAAAATTTTATCGGACTCTTATAAGACTTTGGTGGAAAAAAATGTAAGAATTTAACAATATTTATAATAAAAGCTATTCACTTTTTATAGCAGTTATTTTGTTATACAACAACATCTATTTCAGAAAATCTTCTCACTCTTCACATAACTATGTACTGAGAAAATATTTCTATTTTCAGATAATTAACTATATCTATACTATTGTTAATGGTTGCTGATTTATAAGAATTATCAATAGTACGTTGGAAAATTATTTATAATGTTGTACCAGCTAAAATGATTTATGTCTTAGATCCATTAATAACTTTTCAAAATTTCATTGGATTCCTTTAAAATCTTGGTGTAAAAAATATGTCAGAATTTAACATTATTTATAATAAAAGCAATTTTCTTTTCAAATTCTGTTAGAAATTTTATCACTCATACTAACGGTATTAAAGGAATTATTATCACGATAAATCATTTAAATAGGAGCAATATCCCTTAATTTGATGTTTTGGAGAAATTTGCTTAATATTTTCCTCAAAAATGAAATTTATTTCCTTAACAAAAATTATATGAAATTAAGACTATATTTTTAAAGCCTTCATTTTAGAGTATAAATACATTTGAAAAAATAATATTTGTAACGAAGCTTGATTAAATTTATGCTTGTTTAAGAAACTCTTATAATATTTACAAAATTTCGTAAGCTAAAAGGAAATATTTTTGCTTTATTAATATATATATAAGAATTAACAATACATATTTACCAAAATACATTTCAAAAATTAATATGTTTCTGAAGATTATGATCTGTTAACACTCAGTGAAATGTTAAAGTCAATAAACAAGTAACTATTTATAAACCATATCATAAAGATTCGGACCATATCATAAAGAATTCTCAAGAGCGTTATCCTTAAACTAAACTTTGGGATTACTTTTTTTTTACCTAATTTAAATTTTGTACTTTGTCTTGTTAAAGTGGATTCATGTAAATTGGTATTACCATATGAAAAGTGTAGTGAATGGGATATTATCACATAAATAGATTAGGAGAGTAGGATACAGAAATAGTCATGAGATAGTTGAGCACACTATACGAAAATGGGTGCGAGAAAGTGTGAAAAGATATTCTAAAAGCATACCTCATACAAATAAAGTCACCAGTAGTGTGTTGGAATCAGATGCAGTTTTTGCAACTCTATTATTTGCTGTTATTGAAATAAGCAGAATTCTGAAATTCAGTGCATGATTGAAAAAATGATAAAAATCCAAAAAATATGGTGATAGACTGTATTCTGGTTATATATACTAATATTACCAGAATATTATTCTTTTTCATCTCAGCGACGGAAAGACTACTACATTATTATACGAAGGGATATAATATTTCACTATTTGTTTTGCGCTAGACGGATAGATTGCGTCTGCTCCATATTAGTAATACTTTTTTGATAGTGTAATTATAAGGATAGAGTAAAGCAGTTAAATAATATCTTAACTGACTATTTATTGAGTATTTATGTCTCCTTATAAAAATAACGACGGAAGTATGTTACAACATAACGCGCAGTATCTTGCACAAATTTGGGATATGAATAAATATTTAAACTTTCGTGCTGAAATTTGTATGTTTAAACATGGAACACTTACATATATAATGCATTCTTTAAATACCAGGAGAAATAAATTTTTAAAGCAATAATTGTTTTGAATATTTTACTTACTACCCTACAATTCACATAAGCATACGTAAAATGAGTTCTTGCTATTTTTTTTTTTTTTTGTAATATTTCAACTTGAGATTCTTAAAAGTGTTATATATATATATATATAATGCGTAAACATATTTAAAACATGCTGGAAGAACTAAAATGGTGTAAGTAATATTTTTATTTAAGAACTAAATATACAATCACTTAAATATATAACATCTGACATGAAATAAATGGAATTCTAGGTAAAAAATTAAGAATTTTAAAATTTTAAAAACTTCAGTTATTCAAATATTAAGAAAAATATAAATACATTTTACTTTTTATAAGTAGCAGTGTTAATATGCAATATATTGAAAATATGAGTAAGTTTATTTGAAAAATACACTATTATTTCGATTATAATGCTAAAATGTTTCAATATGTATTCTTTTTAAAATACTCTACTTTTCTTCCCAAGGGTTGTAGTATACAAATTATCAGTTGAAAGATACAAAATATGTTTTAATATTGTGCGAAACAATTTTCTCGAAATCTCTTGCACGAACTAACTGTAGTGTCGTTTACAAAACTTTGTAAGTATTTGAACTTGCTTTTGTCCAAGGGCAAAAGAATGTTCAAAATAAGTGAAGGAAACATATTGTATGAATAAGATTATGAAATATATATCAATAGCACTTGGCTTACAATAAACTTGTTTAGTTAAGAAAAATATGATTGCCAGAAGCAAAACTTACTTCAACTTAGTTGTTTATTTTTGGAATTTTTGTCCTTTTTTTTATAACAGTTATTTTATAACTATTCCAAATGAAAATTCGTTCTGTATTTCAAAATTGCTTGCTATGAATGCATTTATTCCAAGTTTTAAAGTAAATGAAAGAAAAAAAAACTTCATTTTTTGGAAAAATAAAATAACATTTGACATTATTATTATTCATTACACCGGCAAAACTCGTTTTTCGAGGGTGAAAATAATGGCCTTCATTATATTGGTAAAAACGGGAAAGAACTTGGAATCATTACTTATATTGAACAATTTTTATTACTGATATAATCGATGTTATTTCGGTGAAAATTTTTTTTAGTATTTGACATCTACAGTAAATAAAATACTGTTAATAATAATTAAAAATTTTACAGATACATTATATTTAATTATATAATTAATCTTTCTTGTTCCTCATTTTCAGATAATGTATTCTATTTGCATACAATTAGTTTTCGAAACACTTTTTTATACCTATACACTAATTATATAAAAAAAACAAGTTTGCTTTAAACATATCATTAAGATATTAATATAAATTTATAAAAATGTGCGAAGGTCGACCTTCCATTTTCAATCGATAAATAAATTAAAATTCAATATTTTGATTCTTAATGTCTGCAAGAAGTGCGATATTTTTTGAGTATTTCGATAAATTGCAGACGTGTAAATATACTTTGAATAAACTCTTAACCCACATTTTAAAATAATTCCTATAGATCGTTTTATATTTTTACATTTTTCCATCAATAGAATGAGAGTACGAAAGAAACAAATATACAATAAATGAAGCAATCACGCTCATAATAAACCCTGTTTTATGTAATCCAAAAGGAAAATAAAATAATTTCAAATGAAAATTCTTAACTAATGAAGACAGTTTAGATTATCTGCATATAAGTATATAACAAGATGCAAAAAGAAAATATAAAAAAAAATTAAGTATATATATATATATGTTATATATATATATACATATAATGTATATATACATACATACATATATATATATATATATATACATATAATGTATATATATATACATTGTTGATACATACATACATATCATATATAACAATATATATATGATATATATCATACATCATAATATATTAACATATGTTATGTTACATATATATATATATATCCATATATATATACATATATACGCCTAAATGTTTATAATGAACACCATGAAAGAATCATCAGAATCAAGAAATTTATAGAAAGTGACTTGTACTGAACAAATAAATGATGAAATTTTCAAAACAAAAGAAAAACAAATTAAGCATCCGAAATCAGTATTTGGTGCAACACCCATGTCGCTGCTAAACTGCTCATACGACGCTGGCATGGAGTGTCAGGCAGAGTTGAACTATCTGCTTGGGAAGAGAATTCATATCCGCTGTGCAACTCAAAATCTGTTCCTTTGAACCTGCAGGACGCGGATCACGAGCAGACGCCGACAACCATATCACCACACGGCTCATAGGCGATATCCGGTGAATAGCAGGCCAAGGAAGAAGTTGTACAAGCATGTACTGAATGAAGTCTCGAAGTCCAGCGCAACCAGCATGGGCGTGCATTATCCGCCGCGAAAGATAGGCTCCAGGATTGCCTGAAGGAAAGGCGACTTCGCCGTAGTGACCTTACGCGGACGTACCTGATTATTGATGATTAGCCCAAATTCATATCAAATTGATCTGTCCAATGATAGCAAATCACTTGACCATAACCTGCACGTTGTTCGACCACCTATGCACAATAATACACTCAGAGGAAGGCAGCGTTGCCATGCAACGTCTAACGCAGACACGCCTATCCAGGGTCTAAAATTGGCGTGTATTCGTCAGACAACTAGGTGCCATCCATGCCTGCTCTGTGCTCAAGAGCCCACTGCCGACTCGAATGCATCGATATCTGCCGGGGGAATCCTGTAAACACTTCACGCACAATCCACGGCGCAGGCGAACGGCACGACGCGAATTGATCAAGCCACTGTGTACACCTGTCAGTAGACCAACGGTAACGCCGGCTGCCTGGAGGAATTGCGATCACTTCCACCTTACCGCGGAGTCAGAATATCCAATCCATCGCGCTCTGGACGTCACCTTCTGTCGTCCAGTGCCTGGTTTTTTCGGTTGTTCATGCGTCTGGTCCGCGCTTTCCCAAACTCGCATCACTGTGAACTGTTCCGCTGCATACGAGCCTCTATTGCGCGATAGGAAAATCCTCTTCTCGAAGGCCACTGATTACCTCCTCGTTCAAACTCCGTAAGTTGTATTTCTTATTCTTCCGTCGTGGAGGCATACTCGTCTCACTAAATTTTGCCATAACAAATAATCATAGACTTTTTTTCAACGTCTGCTACAGCACTTTAGTTTACGCGGCTTTCAGCATCAATCAGATGGCGCGGCTGCGCACGCTGCAAATGGTTACTCTGAAACTTTAATTGCACTATGTATCCTACAATTGACATTTGCTGCGAATTTCATTTGATTCTGATGATTCCTTCCATGAAGTGTTGCATTTTCTACAAACAGCAGTTTTATATACATCCACACACACACACATACACACACACACACACACACACACACACACACACACACACACACACACATACATTACACATATATATATATATATATATATATATATATATATATATATCGGCGTTTCAAGTATATAGTATCCATCTTGAAGCATTTTGTTTGTTTTAAGATTATTCTATCTTTTTACTCACATATTTGAATCTTCATTTATTTAAATTTTTGTAAGTAGTTTTGATATTTTGATTCGTTGATAATTTTTAGAATTATAAATTCTACTTTTGTAATTTTTGTCATTGGACTGTTTTGTATTTCTTATCATTGAAGTCTTTTGTCCTTTAGATTTCCCAATTCAGCTTACTAAGTCGCAAAAGGAGAGGATTGGCAACATGAAATTAGTTTAACCCCGCTCGCTTATTTGGTCCTTAGCCCAAAACAGCTTTTTGACTTGCTAAGTTCCATATTTTCATCTCTTTTTAGATTCTTTTTGGCGTTTTGTCTTTTTAAATATTTATTTTATAGATTATTTTATCATAAAATTTCAGTATATATATATATATATATACTTTATTTCTTCCATTTATATCTTGTTTCTTTGAATATATAGCAATAACATTATCGTATATAATTTTTTTTGAAAATGTTTGATATCAGTGAAACATTGTTTAACTAGCAGAATCTGTCTTAAACTACAGTCATTATTTGAAAATTTTATCTTTCATTTTTTTAAAGGGAGGAGGTGTTTTGAATTATTTTTGTTTTATTAATATTAAGTTTGAACTACACTTCAAAAATAATAATAAATAAATATATTTAAAAAAACGACACCCAAATAGGATTTGTCCAATGAAATCAAAATTTGGAGGATAGGACAGTTATGTAAAGAATAGAAAATGATTCAAATTTCAGAAAAATTCAATGATTTATTTCAGAATTACATAGCTACAAAGTAACGAGCTCAATATGGTGTCAACCCAATTCTAGCCCGGATGCAAGCTGCTACTGGACGTGGCATAAATTGAGGAAACTCCCTGATGGTCTCTTGTGGTATTTCTTTCCAAATTTGCTCCAATTGTCGGTCTACGTCATTAACATTCTCTGGTAGATGCAGTCGCCTTCCTATCATATCTCAGACACGCTCGATTGGAGAGAGATCTGGTTGGCCAAGAAAGTTTTAACAATCTGTAAGATAGTGCATAGCAACATATTCCGCATGTAGTCTGGCATTATCTTGCTGAAAAATGAGTCCAAGTTAAAAGGAACGATAGTAAAACAAATCTCAGAATGTCGTCAACGCACCGCTATGCTGTAAGTGTGCCTCTAATGATATAATCCATAGGTCCGGCTATCAACAGATCCTAACTCCTGGTTGAGGGCCCGTGGCGGGCAATAGCGAAATAAGGATAAGCACGTTGCCCTGGACGTCTCCAGACATGTCTTTGATGATCGTCAGGACACAGTTGGAAGCGGGATTCGTCACTAAACACGATACGACCCCAGTCAGCATCATTCCAACCTAATCGAGACTAGCACCACTGTAATCGGGCTCGACAGTGTACAAGCGTGAATGGCAGGTGGCGTAGCGGTCGGTACAAGCGTATATTTCGCTCTTTCAGCCGTCTATGATTGGTCATGGTAGACACTCGTGTGCGAGTGGCACGTCTGATGGTTGATAACGATGAATGATGTGCTTTGACAGCTGATCTGACAATCACTCTGTCCCCTTCCCCCGATCTGCTGTGGCCCTAGGTCAACTGCTACCCTCTTGACACCGAAATCTGCCATTGTTCACCCATTCTTGCCAGCATCTTCTAATCGCCGCATCGCTTCGACCCATAGGACGAGCGATTCTCCGATTTGCCGAACCTACCTCTTTCAATCCAATGATACGACCTCTTTCAATCTCTGAAAATTGCTCGTAATGAGTTCAAAACCGCGGAGATATTTTTTCAGTCGTTGAAAGGTGTCCTAAATTGCAATACGATAGAAAATATGACTATCAGATTGAGAATCGCTTTTTATATACAAATGCTAAGTACGCAATTCTGATGCGCTATAGCTCCTTCTAATCATTACATTGGACACCAAATTTTATCTATTTGCATGTTTGGTCCAAATGTCTTTGCATAAGAAATTTCATTATAATCGGGCAACTCCTTCTTTCGGTTTTTTTAATAGAGTGTGTTTCATAAGAATCGGTTTGATTTATTAAGTTTGTCTTATTTTGGCCTCTTTTTTTTAATTGTGTTGCAATGCTTAAATATTTCTCTTATATTTTTTATTTTAGGTATACAAAAATAATCCATATATTCTTTCTATTATAAGTTTTCTATTACCTTTAAGAAATAATTTTTATGATTCTTTAATTCAAAATTTTTTCTTTAGTTTTAATTTTATTTCTTTACTTATTTATTTATTTATTTTAATTATTCCTTCAGATTTCTTGGGGAAGAAAAAGGATAAAAGTTATTAAGATTTTTAAATTTATTTAGAACTATATTTGTTTATTAATAAAAATTTCAGTGTATTCTTATAATTTCCTTTCTAGGTATAAAGACTTATTGAAATATACTTTTAATTGGTGGGACAATTAAATATTATTTTTGTTTTGTAAAACCAATCACTAAATCAAACATAGTTTAACCTTTAATCACTCTTTTTAAGAAGCATTCCCTCCCCATCTTGGATGGATTGTCTAAGAACATTACTTGTGCTTGTTAGTAATTCTACAAGTTAAGTAATTCTTGTTAAGTCATACAAGTTAAGTAATTCTTTTTAAGTTGAAATTATTTAGTTAAGCGTTAAAATATGAAGAGATATTTTAATAATTACTCAATTCTATTTTGGTTTAAATGAATTTTTATTCATTTGATCATACTTTCTTTTATTTTCTTGATTGAATTAATTTTTTTGTATTAGAGTTTTCAGGTTATTTTTGGTTTTATACCATTTTTTTTTACAAAGTAATTTTCTGAAATGTGAAGTTGGATCCGTAATACTAATATAAACTCGCTACCACTCAGCCCTAACCCTCATACACTATTTAGAGTTACCTTATCTCCACTTATGACTGTATTTTCTTAATTCTTTCTTACTAAGATATAATTTGTAGGTTTTGATAAGATTTCTTATATTTTGAATTTTCCTATATTTTTTTAAATTTCTAGTTTACTATAATTTCTTAAATTTATGCTTCCAACTATTTCCAAGTTAAATACGTATTCTTGAATGCTTTCTAATAAGTTTTCAGCAATTTATAAGAACTTCTTTTTTCATCATAATACTTTTGCATGCTTTAAATTTTAGATAATATATTTTCAACTTTACTTTTCATTTCTTTTATTTGATTTTATTATCTGTTTATTTTATTTTTGTAATATAATATGCGTGTTATTTATTTATACTTATGTTAATGAACTTGTTTATTTAAAAATAAGCATTATATATATACACTCATTTCCATAAGAAAATTACGTGAAGGCACGTGATAGGCAGTTATTTATGTGATTAGAAATGCAGCGTGATTGCGTATTGCCACCAGAAGGCGTTGCGCTTCATTGTCTTGCGTTATAAAACGGGAAAGCACAGCTCGTTTGCGTGTAGTTAATCTGTTGCAGAGGGACGCTTACCTGGAGATGCCATTACCCAGCCATCAGAGACAATATGAGCAGCTGTCAGAGTTCGACTGGGGAACAATCACAGGGATGATAGACACCGGGTGGTCAGCTCCGCGTGTAGCTCCCCACCTAGGCCGTTCTTATTTTACTAGGAAGAGGTGGAGGGACCAGTGGGCAAGACATAGGTCTGTTACACGGCAGCCACACGGAGAAAAAACAATACTCAAAAATGAATAACCAGACATACTCATTTCGAAATGAGTACGTTTGTATTATATTTGAACATATGACTTTATCGAATGTAAAACAGTACGCGTACTCAAAACCAAATATAATTAAAGTAAATCAACACTCTCAAAAACTTATTATAGATATTGAGGACTACAAAATTTCCTTCAAAATACTGGCTACGTATTTTAAAAATTGGGGATCAAAATCAAGTTGGGTTCGCTTAAATATTTCGAACTACATTTCGTATTAACTGTGCTACACGCGGAAGAATACATGAATGTTAAAATGAGAACGTATTACGATTAAGTGTTCCTTTAAAATTCTTATCATTTTTAAATCAACATTCTATTACTTTTTTAATGGCAAAATGTTTTTATGTTATTTCTTTAAATTTAAAATTAATTCCATTCATTTTTACAGATTTCCAGATTGGAGTGTGGATCGGGGGTAATAATTAAGATAAAATATCCATTATGCATTAGTTTGTAAGTTCATTTAATAGTTATACATAATGTATCCCATTGTACAGACATTTTGGAATATAGAATAATAAAAAGTCTTGAAATGGATTATCGTGTTTCATTTTACAAATTGATTAAGCTCATTTTGTAATTTCTGATCTAAAAATAGTATTTTAAAATTTACAAGAAATTACTCTCTTAGTAAGATTAATTGCCGACAAAAATATTTATGACTTGCCCCTCTTTAGACAAATGAAAGAATTGTTTCTATATAATATTGATACATATGTGACATATTTATTTATTTGAAAGAATTTCAATAAAAAATAAAGCACTGTAAAAAAATTTCACTCATATTTAGTAACTTCACGACATGTTGTTGATTTGAAAGAAATAAAAAATTTGTTTAATTATGTATCTTTACATGTTAGAAATTCCTATATTTTAAATGATACGTCATTGTACGTTACATTAAAACATAAGCATTTTTGTACAAATGGTGATGGAGTTAGGTTGCAGTATGGATTATATAGCAGTGTTTATATATGCTTATAAAATGTTGGCGAAGTGCTTATAAAATATTGCAATGGAAATGTACTTAAAAATATTAATGTAAAATGCTTGAATCTTCATAATAATTCAGTATATTTGATAATAACTAATAGACCAAAAACGAAAAACAAATTATTCATATAAAATTGGATACATGCACTTACAACAAAAAGAATCACTAATCGTTCGGAAAAGTAGCGAACCAAACTCCTTTTTTTAAATTCCAAAATGTCAATTTTATTTCAAATTAAATTTTTTAAAAAAATTCATTTACTTTAAATCATAAAATCTAAAATATCTAATAAATCAAATATATTTCTTTACTGAGAATGTACAAAAACATTCGAAACAAAAGACCGATTACATTGTTTAGAATAACTGATTTTCTATAAATCACCTTTTTAAATTACAGAGTTTTTTCAAGAAGTATTTTATAAGCGACACATTAATTATAAGTTTTCTATTAGTATTTCACGGAACATAAATATGCTTTTAAAGCAACTATTTTTAAATTTGTTTTTTTTTATAAAAAACTCATGAAGTCCAGAAGTTATATAGCAAACCCTTATTTTAAACACCTTTCACGAATGTATTGAATTTCAAACACTTACTGTGCCTTATTATTTGAGAGAGATTCGAAACTTAATGTAAAAGAAATCTAATGCCGTCGATTTCCAGCTGGGAGAAGCCATTAACGAATATGTGATGAATTCTTTTAGAGTCCATAAAGAACTTTGGTAAAAGAAAATATCCTTTCAGTGTTCTTATTTCTTAATATGAGATTTCAGTCTATATGTTCATTGTTACTTTTGAGTCGCCAAAATTTCACAATATTGCTATCATCAAATATTCACTAAATGTTACATTTATTTAGACACGATTTATAGAATTAGTTTTCCTTAACATTCTTATGCAATATTAAATTTATTTCTTCTGTGTGATAATGCATTATTATAAGCTTTCCTCTTGATTTCTAGTTAATAAGCTACTGCTAATAACTTATTAATGTATGATTTGTATGAGTATTTATGCCAACATTTTTTATAAATAAATAAATAAAAAATTATTGAGACATGACTTAGTTTGTATTCCAATGATGCAGATATCTGCTTTTTGGGTATGAATTAATAAGCAAGAAAATAATTGTAATTTTTGTAAGACATTTACTTAAATAAGTACTTTTTAAAAATGTCTTCAGCTGCTAGAGTATTTTTTTTTACAAAAGAAATATTCAATAATGAATTGAATTATTTTGCAACACAGTTGTATTATTACTCTGCTTCATAATATGAATTGCATGTAATCAACTTAACTAGTTCAGATGTCATCAAAATCTATGGTACCAATATAGCAATTAATAATTACTGATTTTTTTTATTGAAATAATACGACAGCTTTCGTTTTACTATAAACTATTATGGGTTAAAATACAGTTTAGGCTCACCACTTGGTGCGATTTTAAAAGTCGCTAAATTAGCCATGTCTTAGATTTACCATGTATATGTCGACAAGTCTACTGTAATAAGTCAACGTGTAAAGAAGGAGGTCTTCATTAGGCAAATTATGGCCGAAAAGACTTCCGTCGACAAATGGTGGGTCTAAGTTACATTCCAATAACTATAATGAAGCCATTTTACTTTGGAGTTAAATTGAAGACACACAAATAAATGCTAATGTAAAATAACGATTTAGTGAACAATGGAAACATTACATCAGTTGTTCTGTAGAAAAAAAGAAACTCCAGTTAAATGGTGAGTATATCCGAACATCCAGATAGGAATTAAATCTTGGTCTGAATATATATATATATATATATATATATATATATATATATATACATTAGAATAATTAAAACACTTTGAGAATGTGTATTTCTTTTTATTAAAGAATATATTTTGCCATAAATAGTGCCATTAAATTATGTTTATCGGCTTTCAACTGCAGGAGAGGTTCACGCAATTAACAAACTGGTTCTTTCGGTGCAAATCTAACTTACATCGTAAGATTCTTCAGAAAATATAAAAAAAAAACTTATTTTTAACAAGAAAAACAAATTAGCGAAAGAACATAAATCAACAATAAGATAAAGTCACTATTCCTACAATCGAACACATCACATCAAAATACGTAATCACAATATTAAGGAAGTACTCAGTATCGGTTGAAAGATAGAGGCACTTATACTAACTATACTAATACATATTACTCAAGACATTTCTTTATTTGAATGAGGGAACCTAAGATTATGTTCAAATTTAGTGACGTGGTGAAGACAATTGGAGAGAAAAGGAGTTTTGAGGGAGAAGAGGAGTTTTGTGTGAGTAACATAGAACTAATAATGACAGATTTACAGTAATGAGGTGGGAATTTCTAGGCAGTATCAAAAGGTATAGGGTTATCTATATGGGTGAAATGAGTAGAGCGTGGAATGACATAGAAACTAGGAACCAATATCAGTTGTCTCCAAACAATTGATGTCTTAAAAAGTGAAAGTGTGTTTAGTGTTTGAGGGCGCGAGTGAATATATCGAAACCATATCGAACAGTATTGTGCCAACAAATTCGGCGTTTAATGGAAGAAATCCGCCACAGAAACTTTCCATATAATACATCCAATTTACCTGGATGAAATCACGTCCAGAACGCGCGTTTTTGAGAAGACAAAAACATCAAAAATGGCAAGGAAGATGTAAATGCTATTATCTTCTATGTTGCAAGAGATGTAGTCTCAAAGGAGTTTGTGCTTGTGGTACAAACATTGGAAAATAAATTTTATGTTAAAGTACTCGAACGTTTGAGGATTATGATCCACCCCTTCCAAAGGAAATCACCGATACTGATAATTCCATTGCGATAATACTATTAGTCGTATGTTACATATTATGTAAATTAAGGTTAAGATATTCGAAAATAAAAGAAAACAAGTTAAAACGCTCATCTCACGTTTGACTCTAGAAGGCTGGTGGATTAATTTGTCCGTCTTCCTGAAATTCTAAACAGTATCAATGACTGCTATGGAAAAAGAACATGCAGTTAATTTTTTGGTAAATAATATATTGAAATAAAATTATTTGCAACTTTCATATTTGATACATAAATTAGCGCATCGTCTAGCATAGAGATAGCACAATGGATGAGTTCGAAAGTTCTATTTAGTTCAGATCAGATGTCTTCGCTTCACTTCGACAATCATTTCTCCTTCTCAGCTCAATGGCGTTGCCTCCAGCAGAACGGAACATTCTCCCAACATTGAGGTCAAAAACGTTAGAGGAGCTTAATCACAATCCTAGTCTCTAAGCGGGTTCAATCGCTCAACTAGTCTTGGTTACAATCAAATAAACAGAAGCAGCATCCAGGGTTGGTTGCTTCGGGTCAGATGCAGAAGATGTGGACTGCCTTTGAAACGCTTTCTTGTAACGTAGATCTCCTCCTGTTAAAGGATAATTTTCCTACTGAAAGACCTCGAGAGGGAACAGTGTATGTATTGGACGGAGAAAAATTCTATTGTCTGTTTTCACTTTGGCTTGTCGAACAACATTATCCCTGCCAGGAAATATCTCTATCATTTTGGCTAGAGGCCAATAAATATGACATTTATTTATGTCCTCCACGAAAAGGACAATTTTTGAAACCTATTTCTCTTCAGAGTATGCTGTCATAAGTGTCCGAGATATTCAGTTAGGAATCTGTTGTTAGATTACTTTAAATTCGTTATCTGTATTTCGCAATTTGATTCAAAAGTTTGGAGTCTGCAGAATAGATATCAGAAATTCCTGATGAGGGCAATTCTTACAGAAACGTCATGAGGATTAGTAGTAAGGGATCTCAATTGTCTTCTGAAACTTAGATGATACCTCAAGAATTAATCACCTGTTCACAGTCGTATAGAATGATATTCAGTTCTTCATAATTTGAAGATGACTGTCCCAAAACTCTTCTTAAGATCTCTTTAACCATTCGCACAAGTCTTTCCTACCAACTGCTCCACCAGGATACTATAAATGGATTGAACCTCCATCTTGTTCTTCATGAGGAGGCCTCAGCGCATATTATATTCCAATTTGCCTTTTCAAGAGCTCTGTTAGTGTCAACGAAGTATGTTTCGTTTTCAGAAGAAATCACATTAGATTTGCCTCTCCTGGCAATGAATCTTCGAAAAGACTGAATGAAAGTCTCTATGGAAAGTGATTTTATTAATTCTAGATGAATGGCACGATAAAAATTGAGCAAGTGTACAAAACTAGCTAAGATCATTTATTCCATCAGAGAGATGAAGCAGACTTGCTAAGTCAACTCCAACGACTTCAAAAACGGCTTCTACTCTAATTTTATCTTCAGGTGGCATTCCTGTTTGAACTTTTATTTTTGGCGCATTGAATCTCTAGCACTTAACACATTTTCTGATGATATTACGAATGTATTTCTTTGATTTTAAAATCCAAAATATTTCTCAATGACGATTTAATAATATGCTACTTTAGCATTTTAATTCTCTAGATGTATTTCATATATTAGTATTTGTACAATTGAATAATCAGATGGGATATTAACAGAATACCGAAGTTTCCGCTGTCTTCCCATTAAACAATTTTTGTTTTGGCTCTTATAATTCCATACCCATCTTTGATAAGTCTCAATAAATGAATTTTAGGATTATCTATGCCTACAAAGGATTCTTTTTGAATTAATTTGTGAAGTATTTTTTTCAACCCTTTCAAATTCATCTGTAGAAATTATAGGTGACAAGTATTTCTCCCCATTCTTTTTGTTGCACAAAAATCTGTAAACCCATGCTAAAAGCCTTACTATTTTTCATTAAGATGAAAGCTTATTGTAATACCAATTACCTATTTCTTTGTCCTCGAGGTTCAAAATTTCTTTCTTTTTTTTTCTTTGTTTAGCGTTTCTTCAAGAACAGATTCTGTACTTATGTACGCACAAGTTGCGTAAGAACGTTTGTAGGCATCTGAATTTTCAGATGCCTACAAACGTTCTTACGCAACTGAAGTGTTATCGTGTCTTCATTCTCATAATCAATATTTAACTATCGAGGAATTTATGTTTGTGAAAGTGGATGTAATTAATTTAAGTCAAGTATATAAAACTGCTTATTTAGCGATAGGGGTGATTCTTCATCACAATTTATTTTCCATATTCCTGTTTCTGTAAAATAAGTTTAGGTATTAATGTAACAGGAGTATTAAATCCTATGAGGTCAAAAATCATTTGAGTTACATATAATATCTTCCTTTTTGTAAAGGGTTCATTAATCTTCAGCATGCGTTCGATTTTGTTACTCTAAAACTGTCTTCTTTTAAATCCCACTTTTATTCTAAAATAGGTACCGTTTTCAGTTCATTCTCTTTATAATCAATTATTATGATATGTATATTCGATTGCTAACATCTCAAATTAAAATGTACAGATGCCAAAAATACCTTTGTTTCGTGTAGGAGTTCTTCAGTTACTTCAATGTGATTAACATTGACTAACGAATTATCGATATAAAAGGATTCTTTTAAAATTGGAGAAGTCCTTATAAAATGTTCTAGAGCTGCATTCAACGAGTGGTCGAGAGTAGCTCCTAACAGAAAAGGACTTGACGTCAATCCTAAAAGTACTCTGTTAGGGTGATATAAATTTTCAAATTATTGTCAGCATCAAACTAAAAAAAAGGTTAAGGCTCCCGTCTACCTGCAATTTCGATTTCGTCAGCTTATTGTTAATCCAATGGAATTACGACTTTAATTCTCGCATCTTTACTATTTGATCTATTTGAATGTAATAAAGTGCATCTGAAAGAGCAAAAAATAATGAATGCTTCTGTGGAATTATTTCCCTCTCCGATGTTTAAAAATATTTTTAAACCTATTTTAATGATTCGTTTGCGAGATTTCTGGTCTTTAAAAATATTTAAAATATTTTTAAAAATTAAAAGAAAAAATTAATTCCACAGATGCCTTCATTATTTTTTGCTCTTACAGACACTCTTAATTGCATTCAAATAGATCAAATAGTAAAGATGTGAGAATTAAAGTTGAAATTCTATAGGAATAACATAACATCCACGAAATAAAAATGGCGGGTAGATGGGAGCCTTAAGAAGTCTCAATCCTTTTCTACTACCTTTGTTTGGAAAAAACGCCTTTTCAACGTTTAGAGAAACACCAATACGATACTTTCAAAAATGATTTAATATACTTGTAATTATTTCTATCAAATTTTGTCTTTTAGTTAAACAATCAATTAAGTGAAGGTGAGTTTTTTGTATGAGCAAATGCATTAAGAACAGGGCGCATTTTGGTTGTTTCGCTAGACTCTTTAATTATAGGATGAAGCGGTAAAAGTGTACCTATCTCTTTTTCTCCTTCACTATTTCAATTATTTAATTGTTTTCCCAACAGCTAAATATTTCTTATAATTCTTCACGTTTATTAATTTTAATTAGCTTAGTTTCTGTTTTTACAAAAGGACTTTATGGCCAAAGACCGGTTATTCAGGAGGGAAGAATTGTCAACAGTCCAGGGTAAAGTTCATTCCTATCATCCGTCCTACTCCCTTTTTACAGTTTCGAAGAAACTTTTTCTCGTTTCTTTTTGTAAAAAGATTTTTGTTTGTTATCTTCATTCAAAATTCCTATAGTATTTAATCGCTTAAGGTCTGATAATTTTTAGTCGCAAACGTGTAGAGAAAGAGATAGAACTAATAGGAAACAATCTATCTTTCCACTTTTAATTTTTCATCTCTCCATTAAAGTCTAGCCTTACTTAGTTTTAAAGGCAACTATTTCAAGTCGCTGAAAATACTCAAATCTTTCTGTGTTTAGTTTAGTTTTTTATTAACGTCACACTGGAAGTAACACGAGGGTTATTGGCGACGGACCTCGTAATTTTGAACCTCAGTCAAGTGACGAGGATGACACCTGAGCTAAAACCCCTTTTGTAACTACCACACTACGCCACTGTGAGGACTTTGGGTTCCGACAGATTTAACATGCATCAGCCCCGGCTACACGGCGGGTCTTTAGCGGCCAAGGATCGAACCAGCGACTGAACGAAAACCGCTGACCATGAATCCGAAACTATGTCTATTAGGCTACCGCGGCCAATTCTTTCTGTAAACAAACCAGCAGCAGTGTCTGCTGCCAACAACAAAAGTATTCCATCTGGGTTTTCCTTGAAAAAAAAAAAAATCCCCATTTTGAAAGCCACTGATGTATTTCCCTTAGCTTTCTAACACTTCAGTAAATTTGTTATTATTGCCTAGGTATTGAAGAACAAATTTTCGTTTAACCTAAAACTTCAATTTGGTGATTATATTTACCATATAAACTGCTTAAATTAAGTTGGTTTTTCCATTCTTAAAATTTTCTAATTTTAACATTTTAGCTGTATACTTGATTATGTATGTATTTTGGATTCCAGTATCGAAACGAGCTTTCATGTAACCTTTTCAAAAAACTCCAAAACTTTATGTTTGTAAATAAGCTTCGTCCGATCATGAACTATTTGTTAAGAATTTATTTACAGTAACACCAAATTTTACTATATTTGGTAGCAAGTTAATATTAGAAAAACACATGGATAAATGTCTTTTACTACAAATTAAACAAATAACGGAAATTTTACAATATTTAGATAGACGACGTACTTTTAAACATCGAAAGCAACAGCCCTTTTTAAATAATATATTCTTTCTCTCTTCATACGATAAACCCTTGACATAGTCATATTTATTCAAATCAGAATGCTTAGAACAAAATATGTAATCCGAATACTTTTATTCCATTTTTATTTTCAAACTAAAAAGCAACCACGGTTATATTATTTTTGATCTTTTCGGCTAGCCAGTTATAATTTTCATTCTTATAGTAGACATTCTGTCTCTGGGGGTTTCCGGGAAAATCGTTTCGTGGAGGGGGAAAGGAGTTATCTTTTTGGCGTGTGTTAGTAATAGCCTTTTCCAAAGCATTCAACTGTTTACTTAAAAAAAATCTAAGAAATCTTCTATTGTATAATCTCTTGAATCAGATAACTTATAAAAACTAAATTCCAAATCATGTGGAAGCTAATTCAGTAATATCGGACACATTAAATGGCTAAATGTTTGGGATCGAAATTTCAAGTGTTTCTTAAACTTCTTATTTGGGTTTGACAATAATCAAAAAACTTTCGAAAACTTCTTATGTCACTAGATCTCTTAAGATGTGGTAAATGCATTAGATTATTCAAATGAGTGTTAACAAGAATATGTTTAGGTGTAAAACGATATTTCAATAAATTAACAGCTTTCACATAGTTAATTTTCTGTAGAAATACAAAAAACTTCAATCGTATTTAAATCTGTTCCACTTAAGGCATCCGTACATCTTTAAAACGTTATTTTTGTCAAAATTTTCGATTTTCTAATTTTAATGTCAATTTAAAATATAAACCTTTTTCTTTCTAATAGCGTTTGAATTTTGCTTATACTTTCATTACAACTTCAACTACAGGAATTAGAATATTACTCGTTAGTTAATTTTTAATTGCATTTGAAAGTTTGTTTTTGATTTTTCTGAAAATGACTTTTCTCGACATGTTCACATATGGCAACGTAGATCTCAGAAACAGTTAGGAACCAAATTAATTTAAATTTTGTAAGTATTTTTTTTAAATAGATTTAAGAACCCCAACTACTTTTATGGTTGTAAAATTGATACGTTTTTGGTAACAAAGGTGTAAATCGTGTATAGTTATAATTTTTTTTTTGTTTGTTTTTTCATTGTTAATTTACTCGAAACACAATAAAAATTGTTGAAATATGATTTTCATCATGAAATTAGTTCCAGCCCCAAAAAGTGTTATGATAAATAAGATAAAAATTACAAAATAATGATATTTTTGTTTACTTTTGAGTTATGAGCGTTATTCTGATAATCAATTTATGTAATATTTTCACGATGTTTTCCACTCCAATTTTTTTTTCTTTGAATTAAAAGCAGATTATTAAATATGTTTTTCATAATTTTAGGTTCTTTTTAGCATTAAAAAATATTTTGCTAATAAATATCAATGTATTTCAAAAAATTTTCTCCGAAGGTGTACGGATACCTTAAGTGAACCTTCAGATAATTAAATTTATCTACATCATCTAAAAGTTTGTTATTGTGTATCGCTGTTTCGGATGAGTTCCAGAAAGTCAGCCATTGATTGATAACAACGTAAAATTTAAGAATGGTTATTTTCGGTAATATAACACTTAAAGTTTCAGAAGGATTATACATCTTTTCTTCAAAAACAGACGATTCTGCAAATGAACTATCTTTCCTATGAATCACTGGCAATCTCGATAAATATTTCTGAACTTTAAATTTAGGTATAATTATTTTTTTGCGATATTCTTCGGATGATTCTTTCTATTTCTTTTACAATCTCGTCGATGCTTCAAACATTTTCTTGCTCAATATCAATCAATTTAATAGTTTTGAATTTATCGTTTTGCTGCTCAAGCAATAATACAATTTGATTTTCATTCGTTTCAGATTTATGAAGCTCAGGTAATAAATTTAGTAGTGGATATTCTTAGAACTGATCTATTTTTTTTATACGTGTTTACTTTTACATCGTTCGTCGTTAGTCAATATGTATCAAATTACAAATAAAAATCAATTACAAATATTCTATAATTTCGTTTTCAAAATGTTTCAAATAACCTGAATACAAATTTAGTTTAGTTTTTTTTAACGTCGCACTAGAAGCAACACGAGGGCTATTGGTGACGGACCTCGTAATTTTGAACCACGGTCAAGTGACAAGGACGACATTTGAGCTGGCATCCCCCTCTCCTAACATCCACACCACGCCAACACTTTGGGCTCCGATAGATTTAACGTGCATCAACCCCGGCTACACGGCGGGTCTTTGGCAGCCAATGATCGAACCCGCGACTGAACGAAAACCGCCGGCCACGAATCCGAAACCATGACTACTAGGCTACCGAATACAAATTTAACCCACCCCTGCAGAGATGCCAAACATATGTAATACATAAAGTACGGTTAATATATTCGAAAGTAAAATAAATAAATAAATAAAAAACATTGTAAAACACTCACCTAGCTTTCGAATCCAGAAGGCTGGTGGATTAATTTGTTCGTCTTTCTGATATTCTAAACAGTTGTTTCAATGACTACTAAGGAAAAGGGACATTCAGCTAATTTTTTGGTAAATAATATTTTGAAATAAAACTTTTTACTTTTTTTTATATTTCATACATAAATTCGCGTACAGTTTCATGTAAGGATAGCACACCCGATGAGTTCGAAAGTTCTGTTTCGTTCTGATCAAATGTCTTCGCTTCACTTTGGCAAGCGTCTCGCCTCTTAAGTTCGGTGGCGTGGTTTATAGCAGAATGGAACACACATCTTCGTGAATGATAAGGGAAATATAGACAAAACACAACGTTGTCCCAACCACATGATATTCCAGATCTGGTTCCCCCCGACATCCTTTTGTTACCTGTGATAAGAAATCCTGAAAGGACATCACATCGGGACGATTGATGGGATAGAAGCAACTTTGAGTGAGAGCCTAAACAGCTTTTCGATTGACGACTTTCGGGCTATGTATAAAAAACAGAAAAAGTCTAGGAAATGGTGCATTGATGTATAGAGTCACAATTTGAAAATTACTAGAACACACAATATGCCTTCTATAATGTTTTGTGACATCGATCTCATTACTTATCGGTACGTAAATTAAATTAATGTAGCTAACAGCAAACCAAACTATGAAGGGAAAAGTGTAAGCTAATATTCTATAGATTCTAATTAGATATATTGTACATACAATTATTCACGTGTATTGTTGAATAAAATATATGATTTCTAACGTGTTTTTGTGTGTATATTTTTGATTGAATAAGATATAACAAGATAAAGATAGGAGCATCTAGTAATTTCAAGATTTTTTTTCAAAGGTAATATAGTATTAATTTTACAAAATTTTGTATTAATGCGGAAATAACGTTAAAAATAGATGGTATTTATTTCGATTATATATGTGCAATTTATTATCTTATCATACATGTAGGAATTTCTTTTTAATTACTAATTTATTAATTGCGTTTTTAATGATATTGGAAAACTAGTACCTCATTTTCTCATTAGATGGCACCATGGATCACCGTCGCTAGCTCAAGCAGCGCCCTCTATTTTTGATCCGGCAGCGCTCAAGGAAATAAAAGCAGCTCTCACTGCTTTTCGCTCGTCACCTTCTTCCGTTGTTAGCTCGTTGGCGCTATTTTCTATTGCAGCTCTGGACATAGTTTACACCACAGATGTAATTAAACCTTACTCCAAATGACCGAGCTCGTCTAGCACTCATCGATAATATGTCGTTAATATAGGTCGCCATCAACAAATGTTTCAGAAATTAGTTCCTTAAATAGAAATAGTTATGCAAGTAGAAATTTTGTACATAGTAACTATTTTACCTCCAGATAATGAATAGGATTATTTCCCAATGTCAAGTCTTTGGTAATCACAAAAGACAAATCCACTATGGTACCCGACGAAATTATATCTCCAAGACTCCGGAGCAACCGTGGGTGTCTGATCCAGATGTACACACCTACATATATTTTATTTTACATCATATTTGTGCTCCATATCATACTATATATCATATTTAAAATCTAACATTGCATATTTTATTGTTATACATATATTGCATTATATTTCACTGTTCTGTAATATGAAATATTTTATTCACATTTTATTACTGTTCTGTAATCATTATCACAATTCATTTTTCCATATTCAAACAAATTTATTTTGATTTCTTGTAATTATTTAGTTCTATTTTGACATGATGGACAGATATTTCAGCCTATAGACTATTTTTATTTCACATTTATGACAAATTATATTAGAGTAAAAATATCTTAGAAACTGATGCAAATATTGCATCCGTAATACCAGCAATAAGAACATTCAAGTGTAGAAAATGCTCAAAATTAAATAAGCAGGTTATGGCTAGACATGTAGTAAAAGGATGCGCAGTTTTCTCTAAATAATAATAATAAAAAAAAGCTTAGGATTTTGTACAGAAATTGAAAAAGATGCTAAGTAGAATTCAAGAAATCACTGCAGCGTAGACCAACTAAATTTTGAGCTGCTAGATAATCAGATATCATTTTTTTTCTTTTTTTTCAGAAAATATCTCGAATTCTTTTTGGATGAATTTCTCTCTTGTTTTCAGAAACTACAATTTTTAAACTTTTCCAGAGTATGAAATAGATGTATAAAATAATTCGAGAATATTTTTTATTCTAAAGAAATTTTTAATTTTAAAAACTGTGACCAGATATAACGAAGTTTGATATTCCAATATTTGTGATAATCCAAAACATCGAACATTTTATAAATTTCTTTAACAAAATTTTGCAATATAAATTTCAAGTATTTTCCATCTGAAATATTTTTTGATACTCAGAGTATGCAAGTACTTATAACAATTTTTAAGGCAAACTTTATGAAATACGTACATCATTTTATTTTTAGGAGTATAGAACAATTTCATAAATAGATATATATAAGATATCCTAAATATATAAAAATATTGACGAAACTACTTTTTGTGAAGTACATTTTGTAAATAAAAAAAAATAGGAATGTAATGAAAATTTTGTCATGCGGAGATTTTTTATATCTCAACACATAATTAAAATAAGAAATGTTATAATTTAATTTGTATTTATATATTTTACTATTTTTCACTATAAATGTATTCCTTTCTCTTAAACATTTGTGTATTATACTGAGCATAAATGTATTATTTTTGTTAAGAGAGACGGAGCATTTTGTAATGTAATATATCATTATGTATTCCTGTACTTTCTAATATTAGGTATAAATAGTTACCTGACTACATTTAATAACATGTTATTATAGATATTATGATCTTATAATATAAGTAAAAAGATATAGATTTCTATGATTGACTGTGCTATTCTTAAGTGTAATTTTTTTTAAAAATATTCAGTTCAAAGAACATAATATCTGACTTTTATATTTTAATTAAAACATTACTATTTTATTTTATTTTATTACTTTCTATTATTTTCAAGTTCTCATTTTTAAGCAAAAACTTTTACCTAAATTTAAAAAAAGAAAGAGTTACTTTTTTTTTATGCTGTAATGTTAGACAAACATATTTAAATAAAGTACTGTTTGAAATAAACAGAAAATTAAAGTAAAAAGTAATCAACTTTGGAATGTGTAATAAATATGTTATAAGTAAAAATAAAACGCTACACACACTAGAAAACTAAGAAGACCTAGGCTCATTTAGAAAATAAGTGATGAATACGTTTAGTGTGCTTGTGTGCGAAAGAAATTATTACACACTATAACAAAAAAAGGTTGCACCAAGAAGGAGTTTTCAGAAGCAGAGAAAAATTGGTGGATAGAAAAATTATGTACAGAATAGAAAACGCTTAAAATTTCAGAAAAAAATTGAATGATTTATTTCAGAGTTACATAGTTACAAAGTAACGAGCTTAATGAGGTGTTGACCCTCCTCTAGCCTGGATGCAAGCAGCTACACGTCGTGGCGTAAAGTGAAATAGCTCCCTGATGGGTCTCCGACTGAATTTCTTGCCGCATTTACTCCAATTGTAGGTCATCAACATTCCATGGTAGATGCAGTCGCTTTCCTATCATATCCCCGACATGCTCGATTAGAGAGAGATCTGGCTGGCCAAAAAAGTGTTTGACAAGCTCTAAGACAGTTCATAGCAACATGTGCCGTATGTAGACTGACATTGTCTTGCTGAAAATAAGACCAGGGTACTGCAAAAAGAACGGTAGCAAAACAGGTCTCAGAATGTTATCGACGTACCCCTAGGACACAGTTGAAAGCTGGGTTTCTTTGCTGAACCCTATACGTTCCCAGTCAGCATCATTCCAACTTGATCAAACCACGCACCATGTAATCGAGCTCGACAGGGTGCAGGCGTGAGTAGCAGGTAGCATAGCGGTAGGTACGAACGTAGATTTCGCTCTATCATCCATCTGTGAATGATCATGATAACACTCGTGTGCGGGTCGCACGTCTGATGGTTGATGACGATGAATCAGTCGCTGGGACAGCTGATCTGACAGTCACTCTGTCCTCCAGATCTGCTGTGGCCCTAGGCCGACCTCTACCGTTATGACGCTGAAATCTGCCATTGTCCACCCATTATTACCAGTATCTCCTAATCGCCACCTCGATTCGACCCATATGACGAGTGATTCTCCGATTTGCCCAACTTTCCTATTTCAATCCAATGATACGACATCTTTCAAACTCTGACAGTTTCTCTTAATGAGCTCGAATCTTGCGACGAGGCATTTTTTCATTCGTTGAAAGGTATCCTAAATTACAATGTAACAGAAAATTTGATCATCCGATTTAGAATTGCTTCTTATATACACCTGCTAAGTGTGCAGTTCCGATGTGCACCCAATTTAAATCATTTGCATGTTCGGACTAAATATCTTTGCCTACGAAATTTCATTACAATTTAGTTACTCCTTCCAGGTGCGCCGGATTTTTTTTACTATTGAGTGTATAATCCTTTTAGAATTATGGGTGCACATAATATTTTAATAATATTTAGTAATTGCTCTACAATTTTTGTTTGTTACTTGAAAATTTATTATTTAATGATAGAACCTTTTAATGTTTAATTATAACAAATGTCTTTTGTTATACTGTTAAGACGAAGACCAATTATGACATGACAATGAGAGAACTAAAATTATCATTAGGTACTAAGACAATGCGTTTTAATAATCATTAAAAGCTAAGAAACAAAAGATCAATAAAATTAATAAGAATTTTTACAACTGAAATAATTAGGAGATTCAAATATATTTTAATAGTATATAATGCATTTGAACTAATGTGAATACTCCGAAGATAAAAAAGGAAAACATATCAAGGATGTCATATTCAAATTCATTCGAAACCAATTCATTTGAATTTCGCAAACTTTGCTCACATTGTTATTATTCAATTAAAATAAAGGAGAGTATTTACTAAACCTAGCTACGTTTGTTACCCTATTTCTAAAGGATCTTTCTCTGCCCTATTCTTGGCTGGCGGCTCTCGCGCTACGAATACAAACTTAGAAACTTTTACGACACAACATTTCTCGTTACACCAATAATTTCGGAGCAAAATAACACGGGATAATAGATTCGACGAAGAGAATTATTCTCTAAGAAAGCACGTTATACTGTGTTATACACTGCTATTTCTCTAGTTTTGGGAAATTTAATATGTCTGGACTCGTAATTTTCTATTAAACAATTGGAGGTTTCATGTTTGGCTCTGTCTGGTAAATTGGTGAGAATGCCTAATTTTAAATATTAAATTTTGTAGGAAACACAATAAACAAAGGGCATAAAATTGGAACTGATTAGTGTTTTATTATTTATCAGAATATTAATATAAATTTAAAAAATAATTCTTGGAATTGATATTTCGAGAATATAGATTTATATAACAGCATAACGTTAATATGAAACATATAGAACACAAATAATATGTCAGTATCGATAAGTAACTTATACTTTTAATTATTGAAAATAAACAAATATAGAGACTAAGTAAAATGCATTTTAACATCAAAATAATAGAGGTTTAAGTAGCTATACCATAATTCATCGAGTTTATAAACTTCCTTAAGTATATTATTAATAATAGAACATCTAAAATTACTTGCAAATTTCTTAATATTACAGCAGTATTTTCAATAATGTTGTCCGTATTCTGGACTAAAGCATCTTTACTATAATACAGTCACATAAAAATATAAAACTTGGAAATTCATTAAATTTTAGATAATAATAGTGACACACATTTTCATGCAAATTTTAATTAAAGGAATGACAAATGCTAGAATGAGCTAGACAAAAATTAATTTCTTGGAATATTTCGAACCTTTCTTGGAGAATCAAAAACTTTTTTTAAAGAATATTTTGAAAACATTTACAACAGGAACATGATTGACAAACCAAAATTCATCACTTCCTGTCATAATTCTGAATTTTATTGGATTTTAGGACATTAACAACAATTTATATACTGCGACAATAATAATACAATAAACACTCAGTCACGTTCAAATAATTACAACAACCTTGTATGTTAATTTAAATATAACTGTAGACAGTTACAGGTAAGACCGATAAACCTGTTTATTGACAGATATAAAGTTGGTTTCAGGCTATCTTTTCATGTAGTAATAGTCGCCATTACGGATAAACCACGTGCCTCATTAGGTGTTGAAAAAAGTACAATTACTGTGTATGGAGTATGAGCAATGGACATCATTTTACGAGGTGTTCACGTAGAGCCATAGTGAACATACAGATGGAGGACAAAATAATACGAACACCTGTGAAGAGGTATGATGTATTTCATACCAGCAGTACAGCCGCGCCACCTGCAATAGAAGTCTGCCACCTAATGAGCATGAAGAGGAAGGCGTCAGTCTCTCAACAGCAGTCATCTACGTTGCATAAGTCTATCGAACTGTCTGTGATAAGTTGAAATGTCAGACCTTTCAGAGTTCCAAAAATGAATGATTGTTGGAGCGCGTTTAAGTGGAGCCTCAGTTACGGAAGCAGCAAACCTTTTGGGGTTTGCAAGGAGTAAGTTATCACCCCTTATAACAGCTTACACGAAAGAGGGTAAGACGACGTCTTCAAAGCACAACAATGGCCGAAAGTCAAAGCTTGCTGATAGGGATAGACGGGTCTTGAAGGGCATACAAGCCCGAAATCACAAGCAATCGTTATCCGAGATAACATTCGAAATGAACATCTCAAGGACCCCGTTTCAACAAAAACTGTCAAAAGGGAACTTCATGCTGCGAACATTTATGGCAGAGTGGCAATTCGTAAACCCTTGCTGACAGCAACTAATGCTTTCAAGCGACGCTAGTGATGCAGAAATCACAAAGACTGGTTCCCACAGCATTGGCAACAAATAATATGGTCAGATGAATTGTCATTCACACTATTTCCGACGACCGGACGCGTTTATGTCTGGAGAACGCTCAGAGAAGCGTTTAATCCTGATTGCCTCTTGCCGACTGTGAAGCATGGGTGTGTGTGTGTGCCTCCATTATGGTATGGGGTGCGATACCTTGGCGCGGTCTTGGACCACTTGTTATTCTGCATGGGAGAATCAAATCCAATCACTATCTAAGCATCCTAGGGGATCATGTCCATACATTTGTCCAGACTATATTCCCTGAAGAGCGATAACTTTTTCAAGACGACAACGCCCCTATCCACAGTGCTAGGTGTGTTCAAACATGGTTCGAAGAGCATGACGATGAAGTTGAACATCTTGCCTAGCCCCTTCAATCTCCGGACTTGAATATTATTGAACATTTATGAAAATATTTGGAGTCCAAACTTCGTTCCGTATTTTCACTTCCATCCATCCTTTCGGAATTAGAGACCGTTCTGCAGGGGGAATGGCTTAATATTCCTTTAAATATTGTCCATGACCTTTATGCATCTATCACACGTCGCATTAATTCAATCAAAGGGTGGTCCAATCCCCTATTAATAAAGATTTTCCATCATTTCACAGGTGTTCGTATTATTTTGTCCTCCATATGCATCTAATACATATCATAATGACTAAGATGTGATGTCTAAGCATGCAGGAAATAGGGCATCATTTGTCAATAACGATATAAATAGGGTAGCTAGCGATGTATGGTTAAAATGTATATATATGCTACTGTCGTCCCATTGAATTCCTAAACGAATTAGCAATGCATCAGAAAGTTGCAGAAGACAGCTGTGCAACTCTGTTTATTGCATACACTCCGCGGGAGTAGACGTCTAATTCTAGAACTCGTGTTGACTAGCGTGTATCGAAAGAAAATTCGTATACTTGCATTGTAGAAGAATTTTGGAACCTATACATGTTGACATTTGGATGTCTCGCTTTACACATCATCACATCTATAGATACGGGCGTATTAACTAGAAGAGAGCAGAATAAAACTGACAGGAATCACTGCAGGATGAAGAGAGAATGTCATGGACTGGGGCTGGTGTTCTTAAAAATGCTCTAGACTAGATAAGTTGAATAATTCCTCTGGAAGATACTTTCGACAGGTGAATAAACATTATTCATCTTTGCCGGTCAAATGTATCTGTTTTTAGCAACTGTGTATCCTACGAATGATGGCAACTTTCTACTAGATAAATCCACAGTCCCTGCTTCCCAAATATATCGTGTATGGTTCGAGAACAGGAGGAAGAATTGCAGTTACTCTCATAGCCTTCAAATACCCTGGATCTTATTTATTGAAACGCTATGGGAACATTTGGATGGGGATATCAGACAGCGAAATCCTGCACTCCAGTTAAGCGTTGCTTTGCTGTTCTCATATTTCATTTTAAGTGTTCATTGAATCAATATACTCATTGATTAATGGCTGCTTCATCTGCAAGTGAGACTATTCCGAATATTAGGTATGCGATGATAGTAATGTGACTTAACTCTGTATAATATATTATATTTTCACAATCACTCCCTTTTTTTATGTTTCATTGTTTTTCCAAAAAAATAATTTCTCGCTTTTTTAAGCAATTATCCACTAATTATCCAAGAAATATTATACTAGAAATCATTCATATTATCTTACTATTCATACATAATTTATTAAAACTATGTCGGAACATGTCAGATATTAATATCTTATTTTCGTATTACCTCATTTAAATCAATTAATCATTCTTAATGTATTTCGCAGGAATTTTTCAATATATATCCCGGTCAATGTAGTTTTTATAAATTCGTGGAGTCAACTAACGTTGAGTGATTGATTTTTTTTAACGTCGCACAAGAAGTAACACGAGCGTTTATTGACGACGGATCTCGCAACTTTGAGCCTTAGTCAAGTGACGAGAACAACACTTGAACTGGCACCTTCCTCTCCTAACTTCCACACCACGCCAAAACTAAATTACACTCGTTTGATTTATTTTCAGAATTTTGATACAAAATCGCGGCAGGTAAAAATATAATTGAAACAAGAAAAATATTCATTTTGCATAAAAGTCGAAACGAAAACAACGTAAATTGTTGTCAGCTCTCGTTCTCTAACTAAAATATATTCATAGTTCTTTAAATAATTTTAAAAAGTTAAGTGATATTGTAAACAAAGTCTTTTTTGAAACCTTTGAGTGATGTTGAATAGTTGATATAATACATGTGATTGAACACTTTATCCAGTTTATTATATAAGTGTGAATATATCCAAATAATGAACATCAAACATTCTTTTTTTTTTCATTTTGCAAGTTAGGCTAATAATTCGCCGAAAGGAAGCTTAAGATCACATTCAAGTGATCAAGCTTAATCTTGTGCAGAAAAACATCGCATTAATTGTTGATGTTGCACATTGATTTTTAATCTAAACCAGCGAGAATTGGTTTCAAAAGTATCTGTGACACAAGTCAATCTGTCGCTTTTTAACATCAAATTTGATAGATGAGAAAGTCACTTTACTTTTGAAAAACGCAGGTGTTTTCGAAGAACTCTACTGTTATACAGACTGTTGATAGGTGTCTTTGGATCGATAGTTATTTCCTGCAGGTTTCTTTGTATTCTGGCTTGCTTTCGGGTATGTTGACAAATTTGAATGTTTACTCTTTTCAATAAAATCACCAATTATTTCCATTGCAAGTACAGGAAAAAGCTACTGATTTTATATTATGTACACATTCATAAAGACGCAACCAAAATTTTAGTCCAACGAAAAAGGTGTCTTATAAAATCTTAAAAGCAGCATCAGAAAAATATAGTATATAACAATTTAATTTAGGACGTTGAGTTTAGAAAAATACGATACTTTTACGTATAATACTGTAGTTGGATTATTTATAATGGCACAGATCAGCAAGAGATATAATATGAGGAGCAAAAGAAAATTTGATTTGAATTCTGAAACAGCCTTTCTTCCAATCAAGTCTACCAATTTTAA